>VMYD01000122.1:0-464274 GCA_007663325.1 Eucalyptus pauciflora
AAGTATAAATTGAACTAAAAAGTACTCATCCACGTTCATCCCTAAAGTCCTTGACTTTGCTGCTAAATTCGTCATCTCAAGTATATACTCATGCATGGTACGCGAACCATCATATTTCATGGTGGTCAGTGTACTCATCAATATACTAGCAAGTAACTTATCAGCAGTTTGAGAACGCTCTTTCACAAATTTCATAAATTCCTTAGCATTGTCAGTTTTGGGAAGAGAAGTCTTTAAATTGTTTGCAACTGTCATTCGCATGAACATTAAGCTCAGTCTGTTCGATGTTTCCCAATCTTTATAGAAAGACTTTTCATCATTGCTACTTTCATCAGTAATAGTAGCTGGTTTCTCAGCTTGAAGTGCTAAATCAAGATCCAGGACACCTAAGTGAAACTGGACTTGTTCACTCCAATCAGGAAAATTTATCCCATTGAATAAGGGAACAGACGAAGCATGCGAATGGAGTGAAACATGTACATATACTACAAATGTGTGCAAGAAAATACTCATACATTAATGCCTTGAGAATATCACCTAATCAGATTCAAACTAAACTACACATGTACATCATAGTTCTCCTTTGGGCGATCCTATGATATACAAATATATAAAACTATACTGATGCTAATAACTTTTATTTGATAATTGTAAATATATCTTATTAAAATTTATTTGCTATCTTTGGATATACAAACAAAAAATAATAAGTCATATTAATTATCAACCATAACGTTAATGAATTATAGAAAATAATTAACCTTTGGGTTAATCCCAAAGTTCTTATAATAAATGAACTTCAATATACCCATAACATCAATAATGATATGAAACATATCAATTTCATAAATAGCATCAATTAATCATGGGTAATTGGATAAAACAATTTACAATATCAAAAAATTCAAAAGACTTCAAGGTTTGGCCACTTTGGTGACTAACAAACCATTCATAATATGAATTTTTAATATTGTAAATTACAAATATTTACCAAATTGCACACAAGGACAAAACCTTAATCAAAGCGTAAGGGAAAAATCGTAAAATCATAATTCCATAAGGGCAAAATAATAAATTTATAATCCAGGGGCAAAATGGTAAATAAACAGCAAGGGCAAAATCGTAAATAAACATAAAAGGAAGGGCAAAACAGTAAATAGGAGTTGCGGGAGGGACAAAAGCGTAAAAAGGGCCCCGCGGGACGTCAGGCACGTGCCGAGCACGTGCCTTCATCCTCGGCGGGCGCGTGCCCCGCACGCGCACGTTCGGCACATAGGCGCGTGCTCGGCACGGGTGCGTTCGGTGCGCAGGCGCGTGCAATGGCAACTGTCGCGGGAGCGTGCGTTGCACGCGCCTGCCAAGCGCCGCGCCGTTTCGCGCGCGCGCGTGATCCCCACGCGCCTGTGGTTGGTGCACACGAAACGGCGCGTGGCGCGTGGGTTCCACGTGCCAGCAACTGCAGCGCGCGCGTGAACCCACGCGCCTTCTTCCCCGCGCGACCAAAAAACCTGTTCTTCGCCATTTCCTTCTCTGTTTCCCCTCAAATCTTCCATTTTCGACATTTTCCTTTTATGAAAACATTTATTATTCGGATTTTCTTTAACATAATCATCCGAAAACATTTCAACAACAATAAATACTACGAACAGGATCGTTTAACAAATCATCAAACATAAATCATAATATTTCTATAAACGGAAAAATCATGAGATCATAAACCATTATTCTTGATGTATTCTATCGATGGAGGAGAGAATATCAAAATTCCTTAGGTTATTGTTGTTGGTTGTGGGTGGAGAGAGGACCGGACTCTATTTATACGTCCGTTGAAAATGTGCCTTCCATCAAAGCAATATACCCTTTCAATTTAGTCATACATCTTCATTTTATTAGAGTTGTAACTCCTCGTAACCAATAATTATTTATTTTATAACATAACAATAATTATTAAACTATATAACATAAATCATATCATGTGGACCACATTAATTCTTACACGGTCCTCACCAGAGCTCCGGCGACCTACCATCACAATTGTCTTTCCTCTAGCGATGTTACGCCAAGGATCCCGTTGTTCATTAATCCGAATTTAGGAAAAATCCCAATTAACAAGTAACAAGGCCCTCATATCAATTATTGAGGCTCACAATACAATTTAAAGGGGGTAAAGAGGTTGAACGAGAAACTATGAAGGACTTTTGTCTATTATAACAAATTAAACTTCACCAGTATTGGAAATAGTTTGACATAACCAGGAATGGTGATTATAAATAGATACATTACAAGGAGTAGTTATGATAATAAAGAGATAAATGATAGCACATTAAAATTTATTTTCCCTCTTTTCACTTCTGCCCCCCATCCCCTTCCCCCTTCCCCCCAAAACCAATTTCTCTCTCTCTCTCTCTCTCTCTTCTATAGGTTGGGGCTCACTGGCCTCCGGTTGGGGCTCACAACATTGAGCCTTAAGCTGCAAGCTCAGATCCAACAACAATTGTGGCGGTCGCATCAACCATAAAGCTCCTTTGCCTTGTTGATAGAGAGAGCGACAGCCAAAAAAGATGTGCTATCTATCCAAAATGACTCGTGAGGCTGAATGACGTGACGGTTGGAGAGATGTGACTGCAAGTTGGCAATAGAGATGGAGTGCAATGAATAAGGTGGATGGGAATTGATGTTCATGGTTAGAATTTTCGGTGTGAATTCTGGAAAACAAATGAGTGGTTCTAATAATTTTTAAGTGTAAAGGATTTCAACCCAATATGAACGGAGTTAAATGCCTATATAATTTGGTATCAATCACATTCACAAAGGCAATGCTCATCAAGTTTTTTTTTTTCTTTTTTTTTTAACAAATGCTCATCAAGTTGACATACAAACTTTTATGAGTAGTATGATGACAGGTTTGGCATAAGAGGAGCCATCAAATTTTGACCATAAATATATATATCCAAATATATCCTAAAACTATTTTGTCTGAACTTTGGGACATAACATACTTAGGGTATTCTTTCCTAAATGTGAAAGAAAAAACTACACTAAAAGATTAGATGGCCCTTCAAGTGAAGCGTGTAGACTCCACCGCACCTTATTTGAGGAATTGATAAGTTGGTACAGTAGCTGTCCGCACCTGTGAAAGTTGAGGGATTGGTGAAACATCCACTGCAAGATTAACTTATGTTTTGCACAGTATTTCTCAACTGGGAGTACAAGATGAGTTTAATGCCTACATAATTTGGTATCAGTCACATTCATAAAGGGGGAGAGTGCACGAAATGCTCATCAAGTTTTTCTTTTTTCAAAAAATGCTTATGAAGTTGGCATACAAACTTTTATGAGTTGTACGATAAGAGGCTTGGCACAGGATGAGCCATCAAATTTGACGATACAAATAAATGCAACATATATGTACATATACATATATATTATATACATACACTCCCTCCTTTTTCTTTCTCCCGCTCTAAGAATTCAAGGTTTTCGCACTTAAAACACGAATATAAATTGATGTGGGCATGCCTAAACAAATTTATTTATATTCATTATCTCCCATTAGTCCGATTCTCTGATTCCTTACCTCTTTATGTGGAAATCAAACCTATCTACTTTCCTTTTTACTTGACACCACTTAAATCGATTCAATCCAATCTGTACCGGCATTTCTAAGCTAAACCAATATGTTGATTGTTCCAAAGTTGGAACCACTAAAGCAAAAAGAAGTGCTTATCTATCACCTTCTAAAGTTGAGATAAATGCGTAGCCAGTCCACGACATTTTGCCATTGATTGATCTAGTTATTAACATCTTATTTTGATTAATTGAGTCCTTAATGTTTGAAAAATGCTGTAATCAACTCCTGAATTTTCTATTAACGGGTTTTGTGAGTCTTAAATGCTAGAAATCCTTTACGTCTCTCACATGGCCTTTCTCTCTAATGTTGCCTAGCCATGGACCGTAGAATTATACGTTGTTTTCAACGTTGGAAATCTAGTATGAGACTTGATTGAACATCTTTTTGCAAAATATTAAAGGCTCAATCCATCAAAATAATATTTTAGGCATGAATTGACCAATGGCCAAAAGTTAAGAGCCCATTCTATACTTTTGCTTAGAGGAGCATGATTTTACGATACGACTAGGAATTGGATAATTGGACTAATGAGAACCAGTCTAGTTTCGGATTCTAAGGAGATTTGGTCCAATTACTAGTTTCTCAGGAATATGGGAGAGCCGAACCAAGAACCTAACATGGTCTAACAAACTGTATCCTTAGGGTTTGTCTTTTTGCAGAAAACATTTTCTCGAAAAACATTCGCCTCATTTTTCAGTAATTAATTCAATTAAAAAAATGAATCAACGAAAAATATTATTTTATTAAAGCTTAAATTTTAAAAAATAATTTTCTCTTTGAAAGAATCTAAAAATATTTTCTAAAATATAACTAGTTATTGGCATTTGAACTCAAAATTCTATGTTTGGACACAAAACTCCTAACGTTGGTTATCGGGTCTAGGCATTCAAAATCAAGTTTCTTGTGGACGGGCATGGGCCCTCAACACCCACATTCGATTCTAGCTAGGCTAGGCTCGAACCCCCTGATGCCCATACCTCATGCTCTAGTACCCGAACTTGGGTTTATAAAGGTTGCATTCATGTCTCCAACGCTTGAGTTCTAGTCCCGAACCTTAGGCTCGGGTCCATAGGAATGTTTATTGTTATATTTATTTTTTTAATACAAATTGAATTTTAAATATTTTTATTTTTAAATAATCGAAAAAATATTATTATTTTTTAAAATTCTTTTCTTTTCTTTCTTCTTTCTTTTTTTCTTTTCTTTTTTTCTTTATTTTCCTTCCTCCTTCTTCCTATGTCAGTCATGTGCCTCAATGACGGCTAGCAGCCCAACGATTGGCCAAGATGCAACCAGTGAGCTCGAGGCTCGATCAATTCAAGATAGCCCAAGCTTTGCCAAGACCAGCAAGCTCGCGCCTCACCGAATCCAGGTAAGTTCAACCTTTGCCAAGGTGGGCGAGCTTGTGGATCGATTGATCATGGCGAGCTCGCAACTTGCCAGATCCAAGCAATGTTACACCTCGACCTCACCTCAACCTCACACGCCTGGTAACGTGGCCCTCGAACTTGTACCTTGACCTAGCTCTCGAGCTTGAGGTCTCTTGAGCTTGCCTTAACCTCGAGCTTTGACCTCGAGCTCGGGCCTCGCCATATTCGACGAGCTCGAGCTCGCCTATGGCCATTGCTAGCCAATCACAGTGGAGCAAGGAGGAAAACAAAATAAAATAAAAATAATTATAAATTAAACTTTTTTAAAAAATAAAAATCATTTAAAATTTTTAAAAAATTGGTTGAGATGAAGTCATGAGATTGAAATCATGTTCCAATAAGATCCAAACATTAGAAAATATTTTCGATCATACATTACCAAACAAAACAAAAATTAACCATTTTCTTGGAAAATGTTTTGGAAATTTTCATTTATCATTGAATTTTCCCCAAAATAAACACACCTAGTATATATTCAGGTATAAGCACATCTTGGTAAAATCAAAATAAAAAGGAACTCCAAATCGTAGTGGCGGAAGGTGATCTATCCTACAAGACTAAAAAATAAGTGGTAAGCTAAACAATTGGTGGTGAGCCAAAACTTATTAAATGAAATCTCTGAGTCTAAGGTAGGAGATTATCATATTACTCAACCTAGTATATATACAAACAACGTGAGTCAAAGGCAATAACCATGCATGACAAATGCATAAGCAAGTGTTTTTTTTTTTTTTAGATCATGACATGCCAATGAAAACCATTAAAAATATGCAAGTTCATTCACTCAAAAACAAGCAAATGACATTATTTTATGATACACCGGCATCACCTAGTAGCTCACATTTATACATAGGGAATGTGTATTCCCCACTGGTCATGAAGCTCACTAGTATACATAAACAAGTTCATATTTGTCATGAAGCTCACCAACATACGCAGATGAGTTCATATTGATCATGAAGATATCTAATATATATATAGATGAGTTCATACTTATAAGTGGCTAGGACCCATCTCTACTTATGAGGCACTTTGAACACTCCTAGAGCATTCCTCTGCTCCCGTTCGGTGTGCAATCTGGTTCATTTCTACTCCCTTCGCCATCTCAAAAGTTTGCCATGAGCCACTTCTTGTTCGAGCCTTCTGGCCTCGACGATCACTCCCTTCCCTACTTAGACTTGGTCATTATAGGCCTATCAACTTTAGTCTGGTTCATCCCCAAACCACACACCTACTAAAGAAGGTCCCACTTTGGCATCCCTCGATTGTCTTATATAATCGGCAATGTGACATTGGCAACTCATATTATTGACAACATGAACATCGACAACTCAAATAATCGGCAAAGGAAACATCGGCAACACTTAGCTAGTAAATTGGTAGCTTAGTTGAATTACAAAGATATCACTTTATGGTTTGATATTCGTCGTTTTCACATTCCTATCACTAAAAGATTGCCGTCACATCTTAGAAAAACAATCGAAGACGCCCTAAGAAATCTATCAAACACATCTTAGACATGTAACAAAATTAATGATCCAATTCAAGTGAATACAAAAATCTCACATACCATTATTGTAGCTTAACTACACTTGACAACAAAAGCCAATTACATCCTAACAATGAACGATCATCCAAGTTAAGAGTACTAAGTAGATCAATCTAACTTAGCCTTTAGAGTTTTCACTTACCTCAAATAGAAGGTTGGAATAAAATCAAAGTTTTCATCACCCTCAAAGCAAAATAATCAAGAAAAAAGATTAACATCTCTCAACCTTTTAAAAGATAATAAAACCCAAAGTTTCACCTTGTAAGCTCTTGAAAAATGGAATTTTGAAGATTTGACAACAAAAGAATAAAATCTTTCGTTTCACATGAAAGATAGGAACATGAAAATATAAAAGGAAGATCTCTTTTTCTTTCTTTGCAAAAATAAGTTGTAATTCTTATTTAAAGTTGAAGACATATGGGGACTTATTTATAGGCCAAGGGAGGTTAGAACTAGTAACTTAAGTTAACAAAAATGATGAATTAAGGTTAAAAAAAATATGCTAGGTGGAAATGCAAGAGAGGTGGTCAAGTTAGAAAACCAGAAGTGACATAATCATATCATCCAATGTGGATAAACCAAGTAATAATGATCTTAAGTAAAAAAGCTAGGTGTAAAGAGAGGAATGGTGCTTTACTCCAAAGGATACAAGTGGCCTCAAAAGTGGCTTAATAAAAGTAGCCAAAATGAGATATTTTGATTGAAATGTGAGAGAGCTCCTTGTTGTCCAAGTAAAAGAAATGAGTAATTGAGAGCATTAACGGGCTAAAGTTGAAAGAGATGATGTAATGCATGATATCAAGGTTAAACTAAGTTCAATGTCAGAAACTAAGGATGTGGGGCTTAAAATACCAAGTGGAAAAATGAAGAAAAAGTATATAAATTAAAAATGGACAAATGGCTCACCTGTATGGTTTCCAAATTAGATATTTTGGTTAAGTTATTAAAGAATCTTGAAAATCAATACATAAATAAGGAAATCAATGTCCATTTCAAGCATGGATAAATTAGAAAAATATTTTGAACCTTAATAAAAACATTAGTGAAAAATAACGGATGCCAAGAAAATCTCAATTTGGTAAATTTAAAACTTGAATATTGTCAAAACTGCAATTTGAGGACTACAACTAATATGGTGGTAAATTAATTATTGCCACTCAACATCGTTGATATACATGTCAACACCTATCAATTTTTAATCTAAAAAAAATAGCACTTCAGTGACTACAACCTTGGAAAATCATCCTAAATACTATTATCGAAAGTCGAAAATTATGGACAGCACGTCACATATGCTTTTTTTTATCATTTGCAATAGTCTTAACTGGTGCACTTAAAGAACTTGTTGACTAAACCTATTAAGATTTTTTTATGGGACTATTAAAATATAATTTTAATATGTAGCATATACGATTGCAATATAAAGATAATTTCATGCCATACTTTAATAAATACTAAGTATCAAGTTGGTATATCCAACTTACGCTGTGTTTGGCAATCTAGATAAAATTCATAATATGATAAAATTATCCTATCCTATGTTTGATGTATATTTAAGATAAGATAAATGGAGATATCAGGGGATATAGACTAGATAAAATTATGCATTGGGGGAAGTGGAATAAAGATGGATATGATTTCTAGTATCTATAATGGGGAAGTTATTTTTCTTGAATGACAGATTATTTAAATTAACAAAATTAAAATTTTATCTCAATATAAACAATATTTAAATTCTAACATAAGAAATTCAAAATAACAAAAAATAACAATTTAGTTATTTTAATTTAATCTTATTTTCATTTGTATATATTCGAAATTAATTATATTTAAAAAAATTATTTCAATATATATATATAAATATATTTATATTTATTATATTTTAGGAATTTTAGTATTTTACATATATTAGTAAAAATTACTATTTAATAAAATTTTATTAGAGAACAATGGGAGGGGAAAATAAAAAATTAAAAAATTAAAAAGAGAGGAAAATAAAATAAAGTAAGCAAGAGTGTCACAAGAGATGGTTATTTTTCTTGATGGACAAGTTTTTTTAAATTAACAAAATTAAAATTATATCTCAATATAAATTTTGGATGCCTTAAGCTCCACTAGTTCTCGTGTCTTATGTGCTGGGCCAAGTTGCTTGCAAGGCTTTGCTTAGTTGACTATGCGTCGGGCTTTCAGATCTTAGCACCACCAACCTAAACTCTTTTCTTCGACACCTAGTTTAGCAATTAAGTCTCGTTTGAGTTTGTTTTCAACCACTCTATTTATCCTCATGACGATGGGATCCCTCTCCTTTCCCTTTCCCTTGTTGTCATGGCATTCTAATAACTTAAAGTTCCCCGCTCGTGCTGCCGTCGAGTGAAGCCCATCGCAAAAAAATAACAATTTAGTTATCTTAATTTATTCTTTTTTATTTTATTTTTATATATTCGAATTTAATTTAATTTTATATAATGATTTCAATATATAAATATAGATATATTTATTATATATTTTAGGTATTTCAATATTTTGGTTATATTAGTACGGTCTACTATTTAACAAAATTTTATTAGAGAATGATGGGAGGGGGAAAATAAAAAAAAAAGAAATTAATTAATAAAAGAGAGGAAAATAAAATAAAAAATCAAATAAAATAAATTAAGTAAGAGTATCGCGAGAGATTTTTACCATCTCATTTTATAAAATTTTTGGTTCATTTTTACTAATGTGTCATTTATACCAAATAATATACATAATATGATATGAATATATCAAACTTTATTACTGCAATCACCAAACGGTGGATATGATATATCAAAATCCCATAGATTTCATATTTTATCTTATTTAGTTCTTTCATGATTTGAAATTCAAACGACCAAACGTAGTCCTAGAGGTTTCGAATTGGATTTCTTGGTTTTCCTTTATAATCATCTATGAGTTTCATTCTTTAATACAGCTTAACACCTTCATCATTAGATTGATTTTCTCATGAAAAGAAGCATTTTTAGATATTAATATATTCTGATGCGGATGCGACTGCCTAGGAATTTTCTATAACGTTCAGATAAGTCAAAACGTGGTCAACGAGCCAGGAACAAGAGATTTGATGATGATTTACACCAGAGTTTTCAAGAAGATATCAACATGCAATGGATATTTTGTAATAGGAATTTATATATAGTTTTGATATCTTCTTTGTCTAGATTTAGTTTTTAAAAAAAAGGGATATTGATTTGCTGCTAATTTGAAATAAAGATTCAATATTTTCTCCTTCTCTCGTCTTTGAAAATTTAGTTTTCTTCTAAGTTAGTATTTACCACATTTCCACCACATCATATTTTTATTGTCGTTTTTTGATAGCAAGTACACAACAATTTTGAAAGGCACATCCTCTATGAGGTGATCGATTCCCAGTCCGGTCCGGTCCATTGAAACCAGTCACTTAGCAAATGAAAATTTAAAATGTATTTTTAAAAAGTGTCAGTCCGATTCCCCCTCAGAACTAGGAACCGGCCCAAAAATTGTTGGATCTATTTTTATGGAACTGAGAATCGGACTGATACCCCTAGGAATCAGACCAAATCGGCCAATCCAATCCGATCTGAGCGTCCGATATGCTTACCCCTATCCTCTACGCTGTCGCTCTCCACGCACTCTTTAAATCCACCCCAAACACTCCCCTGTCTTCCCCATGCATTTGCTAAGACTATCTCTCTTTGCCATTTCCCTCCGTGTGCTCTTGGAACTCCAAGTTCCGGTCCTTCATTATTTTTTCAGTAAACCATACTGAAGAAGACACAAGAAACCTCCGAAGCTGCAAAAATCTTGTCTTTTCTGCAGAAATAGCCGAGCGACAAGAACAGATAAGTATACAAAACCCAGCCCAAACAGTCGCCCTCTCAGTCGAACCTCGAAGCCAGGACTTGGACAGACCATCGAACCACAACCTCCCAAACTTCCTCATGTGAGTGAGGCTCAAGTACGTGAAGCTCGGCTTCCACTACCTCATCTCCTACACCATGTATTTACTCCTCGTGCCAGTCCTTTAAATCTCCTTGGCCCACCTCTCGATCCTTATGGCCCCAGACCTGGCCCAACTGTGGGAACAACTCAGGTTCAACCTCGTCACCATCGTAATCTTTTCGACCCTCGTCATATTTCTGGTCACTCTCAACTTCATGAACCAGCCCAGAAAAGTTCTACCTTGTCGACTTCGCCTGCTACAGGCCCGACTCAGCCCAGATATGTACCAGCGAGACCTTCATGGAGTTGTTGGGCTCACGACCGCCTTCACCAAGGAGAGCCTTGCTTTCCAGCGGCAGATCCTCAAGAAGTTCGGGCTCGGGCAGAGGACACACGTGCCTGAGGCCGTGCTCCAGGTCCCACCGAACCAATGTGCAAGAGACATACGAATTAAAGAAATACATGGATTCAAGAGATACATGAACTAAAGAGACATATCTCATTTTGCTAATTTTCATTGATCCATTAACACATTATAATTACAACACAAAGAAGAATCCATCCACAGGAACCTATAATAAATCTAGGCTTGTTGTCCAAACCAACGAGAGCTTGTTCGAGGACAAATTAGAGTTTAGGCATTGAGTATGAGTGAGGGGAGGGCGATGAGCTAATGGCTTACACCTTGGAGCTTTGTCTTCCACCGTTGCCATGCTTGACCACGAGCACGAGATCTAGGTCTCAAATCAAGCATGAGCATCAAATCTTAGATTGCTTGCGCTTGATCAAGGGCTCAAATCGATGTCCATCTGATGACGAAGGTGTTGGAGTTGCGGTCAAGGACAGTGGTGAACGAGCTTGAGGGCGTCAATGGACAGTTTGGCGGGGAGAGAATAAAGGACTTTAGAGGAGGAGAGAGTAAGATGGAGGCGTGAGGAATTAATGGGGAAAAAAAAGACGGAAAGAAAGAAAGAAAACAAAAGGAGAAGGAGAAAAAATAAGAAAATTTTTAAAATATCAGGACGAAAATACCCCTGACTATATATAAGATTTGACCTTTATAACTACATATCTTTATTTGAGATTAAATAGGTAACTTTATATTCTTATATGAGATAAAGTGCAACATATGACCTCTTTTAAGAAAATGACTCACTTTAAATCCTTATATGCATTTTTCACTTAGGGTCCGTTCGTTTCACGGAAAATATCACATTTCTAGAAAACATTTTCCTGGAAGTCATTTTCCAGGAAAATGACTCTATTTTCCGGTGTTCGGCCAAAACCTAAAATTTGAGTGGAAAATATTTTCCACCGTTCGTTAGCTCATTTAATTGTTTAAGAAAAATTATCAAAATTTGAATTTTAAAATAACCGTATAATAACTCCTCTACGCTCTCCACGCACTCTCTATAAATCCACACCAAACACTCCCCAATGTTCCTCATGCATTGCTAAGACCCTCTCTCTCTCTCTCTCTCTCTCTCTCTGCCATTTCCCCCGTTTGCTTTTGGCACTCCAAGTTCTCATCCTTTGTTATTCTTAGGAAAGGCCTCTGAAGAAGAGGCACAAGAAACCTCCGAAGCTGCAAAAATCTTGGTTTTTGTGCAGAAATGGCCGAGCAACAAGAACAGATAAGTCTGCAAAACCTAAGCCAAGCTTTCCCTATCTCAGTCGAACCTCAAAGCCAAGACTCGGACAAACCATCGAACCCCAACCTCCCAAGCTTCCTGTCGTCAGTGAGGCTCAAGTACGTGAAGCTCGGCTACCACTACCTCATCTCCAACGCCATGTATTTACTGCTCGTGCCACTCCTCGGCATCTCCTCAGCCCACATCCTGACAGCCATGGCCCGAGACCTGGCCCAACTCTCGGACCAACTGAGGTTCAACCTCGTCACCGTCGTCCTCTTCCCTGCCGTCATGGTGTTTCTGGTAACTCTCTACTTCATGACCCGACCAAGCAAGGTCTACCTTGTTGACTTCGCTTGTTACAAGCCCAATCCGGCCCAGATATGCACCGGCGAGACCTTCATGGAGATCTCGGAGCTCACGACCGCCTTCACCGAGGAGAACCTTGCTTTCCAGCGGCAGATATTTGAGAAGTCCGGGCTCGGGCAGCGGACTTACTTGCCCGAGGCTGTGCTCCAGATCCCACCAAACCTGTGCATGGAAGAAGCACGGGCAGAGGCTGAGGCCGTGATGTTCGGGGCCATCGACCAGCTGCTGCCCAAGACCGGGGTCAAGGCTAAGGACATAGGGATCCTCGTTGTGAACTGTAGCTTGTTCAACCCGACACCGTCCCTGTCGTCAATGATCGTGAATCGCTACAAGCTCAGAGGGAACGTGTTGAGCTACAATCTTGGTGGGATGGGTTGCAGCGCTGGGTTGATTTCTATCGACCTTGCTAAGCAATTGCTACAGGTTTGGCTTCTTCTCTCCCCTCTCTTCTTCTATTCTTCAAAGTATAAGTTTGATAATAGGAACTTTTTATGAATAACACCCTCAATGATATCGAAGCAAACAAAGAATGAAAACTTCCATTGACCAATGAAATGCTAAATATAAGTTGGGTAGTAGGAATTTTTTTCTTAGGTTCACTAGAAAATAGCATCCATTTTGGCTGCGTTTGGTAATTAAGATACAATTTAAGATATGATAAAATTTATTATATCCTACGTTTGATACATAAGATAAAAGTCGGATATAAGAGAAAAATAGATTGGATAAAACTATCCTATGGGAGAGGTGGGATAAATGTAGATAGGATTTGTAACATCCACAATAGGAAAGTTATTTTTCTTGAATAACAAATTTCTTACATTAACAAAATTAAAATTATATTTCAATATAAATAATATTTGAATTCTAATATAATAAATTCAGAATAAAAAATAACAATTTAGTTATTTTCATTTAATCTTATTTATATTTATATATTCAAATTAATTCTATTTCACAACATAAATTAAATATATAAATATAAAATCTATTTATATTATTACATATTTTAGGTATTTTATTATTTTAGGTATGTTTGTACAATTTACTATTTAACAAATTTTCATTAGAGAATGATGGAAGGGGAAGAAAGAAATAAAAAATAAATTAATTAAAAAAGAGAGGAAAAAAATAAGAAAAAAAAAATAAAAATAAAGTAGGCAAGAGTGTTGTGAGAGATTTTTACCATCTCTACTTGTAAATGTTTTTGTTCATTTAAACTAATATGTTGTTTATACCAAACAACATACATGATATAATAAAATATATTCGACTTTATTACTTCGATCATCAAACAATGGATTGATATAACAAAATTTTTGGATTTCATATCTTATACTATCTAGTCTCATCCTCTTTAGAAATCTGAACGATCAAACATAGTCTTTATGTTGATAATGTGTCATGTGATTTAAAAGGAAAATGCTTAGCTAGCCATATTGTTAAGCTTGGAAAACGGACGGCCAATCCTGAGCCACGCATTTTAAATGAGAGAGAGGGAGAACTATGTCTTACTTGGAAATTTCCATGTATTGTGTTTGAGAAAGGAAATTTTTGTGGACATCCTTTGATTGTTACACCGTGAGACGGTGATGCTAGCACCATTCAATTTAAAAATATATCATAAAATTAGAATCATTACAAAAAAAAAAAATGAGATGATTAAGTAACAATTTTTAATCTAATGTGAAAATAACATAATGTTCTAAACCACAAAAATCCATTCAACAAATAATTATAAATTATTTTGGGATCAAATCCTTTAAAATTTTATGGCTCAAAACAAATTATTATTTACATAGTAGCCCCAAGACTGTTATTTTAATAAAGTCATAAAAAAAACAACTTTATTTAGGTTGTGTCGACAGTAAAATTTTAGGTAATTACTTTGCTTAGTTTACGCTTTGGTTGGTAGAGAAGTAGGAGCTAGTGAGTGGTTTGAACTCGGAACCCTCGAAACCTAGATGTTGTTGAACAAAATGATCCACTGATAAGTCAACCCAAGATTTATTATGCCACAAAATATAGCTAGATTTGAAATCATTTATGAATTCGATATATGACAACGAAATTGAACAATTTAAGCTTTGTACATTCTCAATTTACTATATGCTTTATCTACTAGGTACTCAAAAAATTTTCTTACTAGGGAGATTCAATTTATGTCTCAACAAAATTAAAGTTCAGCCAATGTTATTACTTCTCTTATGGGTTAATCACTAGGTACATCATAACTCTTATGCCCTAGTGGTGAGCATCGAGAGCGTCACCCTCAACTGGTATCTCGGCAATGACCGGTCGATGCTCATCTCAAACTGTCTCTTCCGAATGGGTGGGGCAGCCATCCTCCTCTCCAACCGATCCTCCGACCGCCGCCGCTCTAAGTACCAGCACATCCACACCGTGCGCACCCACAAAGGCTCGGATGACAAAAGCTATGGTTGCTTGTTCCAGCGAGAGGACAAGAAGAAGAAGATCGGCTTGTCGGTATCCATGGACTTGGTGGCGGTCATGAAGGAAGCCATAAAGACCAACATCACGACCCTTGGCCCGGCAGTGCTCCCAATGTCAGAACAGCTCTGGTTCTTCATGACCTTGGTCGCAAGGAAGGTGTTCAAGATGAAGATTAGGCCATACATTCCCGACTTCAAGTTGGCCTTTAAGCATTTTTGCATCCACGTTGGAGGCCGACCTGTTCTTGATGAGATGGAGAAGAGTCTCGGCCTCACCAAGTGGCACATGGAGCCATCACGAATGACTCTATACCGATTCGGGAACATCTCGAGTAGCGCAGTGTGGTATGAATTGGCCTATTTGGAGGCCAAAGGAAGGATTAGGAAAGGCGATAGGACATGGCAACTCGCATTTGGGGCCGGATTCAAGTGCAACAGCGTAGTTTGGCAGGCGTTGAGGACCGTCGACCCGGCGAAGGAGAACAATCCATGGATGGACGATATTCACGAGTTCCCCGTCTATGTTCCATAAGCGTTGTCCATCGATCTAATGCGAAATAAGCGCTTCGGTTGGGATTTTGCCAATATAGGCAAAGTTGATTCCGAAGGATACGCAAATCCTTAATTATTATGTTGCCTTGTGCACATAAGCAAGCATCATTCCAAATCTTATGGTTACGTGGGTATTTAAATATGTCGAGAATTTTCTGATACTCGTGGTTATCTAAATATTTGAATATGTCAAGTATTTGCGATTATCCAAGTGCTTCCTCTCTAAGCCCTGTCACTTGTGTAAGTGCATGTTTACACAAATTTTCAAATACTTATGATTATCTAGGTATTTAAATGTTTTATGTATTTGTGATAATCTAGATGTTGATATTTGAATTTTAGTCGACAAGTTAAGCATTGCTTTAAAGAAAAAAAAGAAAAAAAGGAAAAAAAAAGGCTAATTGGTCTTTTACCCTATCGGCGACCAACCTGGTGTGATACGTGACTTGATTGACTCGCAGTACCTTCTCCACGCATGGTTAAGTCAAGATCCTTCTCCACTCAAGGCTTTGTTGCTATCCCTAGCAATTTCGATGGGGCATGGCAATTATGCATCGTTCAACATGTTACGTCCAATCATCGAGTTCCGATCGGTACCGATGCGGTTGGAGCGCCGGCTGTCCCTCTCGCAAGAAATTATTACGCATCAACTCTCACGCTCCATATTAAATTGGTGACGATGTGGCAATACCTTGTCAAACCCGCTGTTCCCCAGTTGAGTAAACGATTCAACGCCTCCCGACCCAAAAAAAGGTATCCATTCAATGCACACGCTCATCTAAGGAATTAATTGGGGAGAAGTGCCAAAAAAGTCCTAAACTTTTTGCCTTTGTGCCGATTTAGTCCTAAACCTTTTTTTGGTGCCGATTCAGTCCTAAACCTTTTTACGTTGTACCAATTCAGTCCTTTCCGGCCAATTTTGGCCGGATTTTGCTGACTGGACGCCGACCGGCTGACGTGGACAACTTTTAATAATATTTTAATATTTTTGAATTTTTGAATTTTTATTTTATTTTATTATTTTATTTTATTTTTGTCTTCTTTCTCCGGCCGGTAACCGAGGTCCGGCGACCGGCCAGAGCCGGAGGCCGACGAGGGCGAGGCCGACCTCGCCGGCCACCTCGCGGGCGAGGGTCGAGCCTCGCCGGCCATGGGTGAGGCTCGCCCTCACCGGATCTGGCGAGGTCTAGCCTCGCCGGCCATGGGCGAGGCTCCCCTTGCATGAGTTTAAAAAAATAGTCCGATTCGGTATTAGTCAGAACACGTGGACACTGTGTTCGATGAATTGTCAGAATGTCGGAGTCTCCATTTTTTTTCTCGGTTAATGGGGCCAAAGGTTAGGTTAGGGCTTCTTTGCCGTGTGGGGATATTCTTGTGGCTGGGAGCCATGTCGCTTTCTCATTTTGTGCTTTCTCCGCTCAAGGCTTTGTCTTTTTTTTTTTCGATTTATGGCAATTGGATGTGTATTTTTTATTTTATTTTTGTATTTTTTTCCGAATCTAGGTCATTGTAATTTTGTGGACCTTCCAATAATTAGCCTACAATTCTTGTTATTGAGTGACATTATCATCCGATAGTTGATGCTCTTCTGCTTCCACTCTATTGTTGCTATCTCAAGCAATTTCAATGGGGATGGTACAGATGCATCGTTCAACAACATAATCACTGAATTCTGACTAATACCGAATCGGACTACCGATGTGATATAAGCGCCGACCAATACCGATCTTAAGTAATAATAACGCACTTGCCCATGCGTTGTATGTCAAACCGGTGATGGTGATCTAACCCATCATGTAACCATTCAATGCCTCCCAACCAAAAGAAGAGAAATTTATTCAATGTCCACACTCAGCTAACCAATTAATTGGTCCGCTGGGGTAGTTGTATCTCACTCTCTCTCAAATACACTCTGCTTTTGTATGAGAGTTTACTATTAAATTCAAAGATGTTAATAGGTGGCCCAAGGCATGTGCTAACGTTCTTTTATTGTACTTTTGAAATGTACATCTTTTTATAATCAAAGTAGATGATTTCTTGAGATGTGACACTTTCAGACTTTTAGAATGCGTGGATATGCATATTTATCTGTTGTAATAGTCTTAACTGGTGCACTTAAAAAACTTGTTGACAAAACCCTATTGAAGATTTTTATGGGACTATTAAATTTAATATGTAGTGGATATGGTTATGATATAAAGTTAATTTTGTACTTTAATAAATATTCAGTTTCAAGTTGGTATATTCAACTTAGAGGTTTCGAATTGGATTTCTTGGGCACCCTTTTTACCCACCTATGAGCTTCATTCTTTATATACAACACATCCATCATTAAATCGATTTTCTCATGAAAAGAAGTATTTTTAGATATCCGTACACTCTAACATGGATGCGATTGCCTAGAAATTTTTTGGAAACATAGTCAAAGGAAGCTTGGGACGAGGAACTTGACAAGATTTATGTGAGAGTTTTCAAGAAGATATCAAGATGTGATAAATATTTTATAATAGGAATTTGCATATAGTTTGATATCTTCTTTGTGTTTATTACGTTTAGGGACTTTTTTTTTATATAGGAAAAAGGGATATTGATTTGCTGCTATTTTGAATTAGGGATTTGATATTTTGTCCTTTTTAGGAGTTACGCTTTACTCTACTATAAAAAGTGCTACGTATCAAGAATGGACTCATAATCATTAATCAGTATACATTCGAGAGACAACTTTTTCTCGTGTTTGCAAATTTAGTTTTCTTCTAAATTATTATTTACCACATTTTCACCGCATCATAATTCTTCTCATCGTGTTTTGATAGCAAGTACATGAGTACTCAATAATTTCGGACGTACATAGGTTTTCACCCCACTCCACATTTTAGGGTCCTCCTGGTATGGGGACAGATCACAGCCTCATCCATAGATAGAGTTCTCAATGCAATTCCCCACATCTTCTTTCACTCATTTCTTGGTTTCCTTCTCCATACAAATTGGTTCTCGACAACACTTCAACTATGGAACTCGCTTTGTATATATTCGAATCTACATCATCAAATCGATTCGTTCGCAAGATGAAATATGAAGATATAAAACCATTTTTCATTTATCATCTGATAACTAAAACACTTGAAGCAGATGATTATTCTTATAATCTCAATCGAATGCTTTCCACCTAATCAACACGTGGCACTCGTCATCCAACGATTGCCAAAGACTAGTTGGACATGTGTACCAACTATTCATCTCTTAACAAGTGTTTGACCTAAATTTATTTAAGGGAAAATTCCAAATAACAACTTAAAGTGAATGCATTTTCTCAATAGTTGGTCTATAGTGGACCTCATGTCAAATAAAGACATGAAGCGGTCAACTTAATCTCAATTAAAGGTCAGAAGTATAAATTTAGTTTCAAATAAGGATTGGAGCTCTTTGACCAATCAAATCTTATATAATGCGAGGGGTATTTTTGTTTGGGGATTTTTGTGTTTTCTTTCATTTTTCTTCTTTTCTCTCCTTTTCTTTTTATATTATTTTCTTTTCTTTCCTTGTTTTCTTTCATCTTCCTCATTCCTTCTTTGCTCCGCATCACCTCCATCTTAATATGTGATCGCTAAATGGTTGATACATAAGCAGAGATCCAATGAGTAAAAATTTATAAAACACACTAAAAACCAAAAACATAGAAATTACAAACACTCAAACCCCGAGTGAAAAAAGATTCTCAATATCTCTCTCATCTCCACAAACCAGCTGATATCACCTTCAGTCGGTCATCAATTTATAGTTTCTTTGGAATGCTTTGATGGTTTTGGGTTATATGATTCATGACATTCATAGATGCAGCTGGCACTAAGGTGGAATATGTGGCTTCTGAGAGGGTGCAATTGTGTAACGCACACCTATTGTCTACTCACAGAACGAATCAACACACACCAGCTTGTAATGTGATCCAAATCATCAGAAATCCCATAAATTGAGAATTATGAACATGAGTAAATAAGGCAATTGTTGATATTTAGGGGTGATTTATCAGTTTTTGAAAAGCATCAGGCTGGATAAATGGCATACTGAACAATTTTAGTGGCAGAGGAGTAGGAGAGAAGGACGCAGCTGATGGTTGAAGAAGGAAGTTTAAATGATTGAAGGGAATGAACATAATGATTCGGCCACAAAAACCCCTAATAAATCCAGTATCATTGACGAGACTGACTAGAGCTTGCTCAAGGACGAATATGAGTTCGAAGGTATAGAAGAGAACAATTCGGCCACAAAAACCTCTAATAAATCTAGTCTTATTGTCGAGACCGAGGAGAGCTTGCTCGAGGACGAATCTAAATTCGAGCATTGAGGACGACAACGAGGAGGACAATGAGCTAACGGCTTACACCTCCAAGCTTCGTCTTCCACCGCCACTATGCTCGACCATAAACACGAGATCTAGGTCTCAATTTGAGCACGAGCGTCAGGTCTTCGATCACTCGTACTCAATCTAGGGTAATGATCAGTTTGAAGAGATCGAAGTGTTGGAAAATAACGTATTGGAAAAAAAAAAAGGAAACATTGTTTGTTGTAACCAGAAAAATAATAACTTAGAGAAGATAACAACTTTAATAATAATCAAGTCAATGGTACATGAATGCAAGTGAAGAGCACACCAACGCAAACCCGATAGAGACTAGCAAAATTACTATAAAATTGTAACAAAATAGAATAGAAGGTGAGGTATGGCTAATCGAATCAACTTAAGGCGATTAGTTCCTACGAACGGTTCTAAATAACTTCACAAACTATGCCTCCCAAGATAAAACATCTCAATCCCGTTTGAATTATCACTATACAAACAACACTCTATTGAACACTTCTCGAAATCGGTACACTTAGAGAAAATTAAAGTGAAGAGATAAGAGTTTTGTTAATGTATGAATGAAGAATAGTTCAAATCAATTTATAGAGTTTGAAAAGTCATTTACTGAAGAAATATATGAATTCAAGAGATATATGAATTGATGAGATACATGAACTCAAGAAATGTACGAATTAAGGAAATACATACGCTCAAGAGATACATGAACTAAGGAGACGCATCTCATTTTGCTTACTTTCATTGATCCATTAGCACACCACAATTACAACATGAAGAGAAGAATCTGTCCACGAGAACCTCTAATAAATCTAGTCTCATTGTCCAGACCGATGAGAGCTTGTTCGAGGTCAAATTAAAGTTCAAGCATTGAGGATGACAGAGGGGAGGGCAACAAGCTAATGGCTTACACCTCCGAGCTTCGTCTTCCACTGTCGCCATGCTTGACCAGAAGCACGAGATCTAGGTCTCAAATCAAGCATGCGTCAAATCTTGGATTGCTCGTGCTTGATCTAGGGCTCAAATCGACCTTCATCTGATGACGAAGGCACTGAAGTTGTAGTCAAGGGCAGTGGCGAATGAGGTTGAGGGCATCAATGTGGAGGTTGGCGGGGAGATGGTAAGGGACTTTGGAGGAGGAAAGAGTGAGATGGAGGCATGAGGAAGACGATGAAGAAAACGAGGGAAAGAAAGAAAAGAAAACAAAAAGAGAGAAAAAAAAAGATTTTAAAAAATACCTAGATGGAAAATACCCCCGAGCATATATAAGATCTGACCTCTAAAGTCTCATATTTTTATTTGACATTAACTATATCACTTTATACCTTTATCTAAACAAAAAAGGTTCACCATATGACATCTTTTAAAAAAATGACTCACTTTAAATCCTTATATGAAATCTTCTCCTTATCTTAGCAATAGGCATATAATAACTCCTTTATGCTCTTCACGCTCTCTCTATAAATCCACCTTAAACACTCCCCAATGTTCCTCGTGCATTGCTAAGACTCTCTCTCTCTCTCTCTCTCTCTCTCTCTCTCTCTCTCTCTCTGCTATTTCCCTCCGTTTGCTTTTGGAACTCCAAGCTCTCGTCCTTTGTTATTCTTCAGGAAACCCCTCTGAAGAAACGCACAAAAAACCTCTAAAGCTGCAAAAATCTTGTCTTTTTCTGCAGAAATGGCCGAGCAACAAGAGCAGATAAGTCTACAAAACCCAGATCAAACAGTCCCCGTCTCAGTCGAACCTCGAAGCCGAGACTCGTACAGACCATCGAACCACAACGTCCCAAACTTCCCCTCGTCAGTGAGGCCCAAGTACGTGATGATGGACGCAAATTGCGCAATCCCAAGATCTCTATAACCAAAACAAGAACATGCATAATTGAGTAGAAAGATTAACGCACCTGTTTTGGGATCCATCAAGCATAAAGCGGAAGCAGAAAAGGGATTTCTCACATATCAAGGGGATCCACGCATCAAATCCTTCTCCTCTATTGCCCTCCGTATCACTAGCTCAATGAGGCGGCCCCCTTCACGTTTAACGTTAGGTAAACGCCCCTTAGGTGAGGATACATGTGAGAATTTGGGTTAGAGGAGAGACTTGATCCGTGCGGCCCGGGCGAAAGCTTGGGTCACTCGGGTCCTAGAGTGGAGGGGTATGCGTCAGGCTAGCTTCACAGAGCAGCGAAGACCTCCCGCTCTCGGCAATGGAAGGATAACGGGCCGGTGCCACCCAGGTCCACCACGGTCTAATGAGCTTGACTCGTATCTTCATCCTCTATCTTTTGGTAATTTTATGGATGTGAAAATACATACAGAACCCTAAATACGTGTATTTTTAGTGTATTTTTGCGTATTTTTCTTATATTTTCTGCGATTTTGGAAATATAAGTGTTGAGTTACAGGTATGTTATCACATAAATATTATAATGGTGTGATTCATTAATAAAAAATTAAACTTTATTGTGAACTGAAGTTGGCTTAATGAGATATAACCATTATGGGATAGTAATTGAGCTATGTATTGATTATAAAATTTTTGTTGTTTAAGTATACTCCTTTACACACTGGTAATCTTTGAATGATGAACATCTTAAGAACTCGTGACCAAACTGATTGTACTGATTAACTCATTTGTTGAATGTGGGTAATGCATGTCAATTAAGTTACTGCATATTGTACATGAACTCATCTGGTCACTTGTTAATGTCTATCAAGTTGAATATTTTTTATGGATAAAGAGTATGACAACATTTACGTAGAGCAATAGTATCTAGTGTTAAATTTTAGATATTTGGTTCTCTGGTTTGACTCAATTAATAGGCCACTGGTTGATTACAATGATAATTGTTACTAAAAAATTGGCTAATAAATTAGTTGTTGGCCTTGGAGTCATGTTTTGCCTTATGAACTCATGAGTGATAATGGATCAGCTGTCAAGCTTGTCGATTTGGGGTATCCTGTATTGCTATTGATGTTAACTTGTGATAGATCCTCTAAATCAACTATCTTCTTTATGTTGTTATAGTAATATGTTATCTGGGTGCACAAGAGACGTTTTTTCCTATGTTATGTGAAGTTTCTTGTGTTACTGTGTTCCGTGATCTCATTGGAGTCTATCTTTCAGATCATTTATATATATATATATATCTGTATTATAAAGATTTTATTAATGAACAAAGCAATGTAATTAGCATAATATGTGATTTTGGTGATATGATGCCCCTATCACTAAAGCTAAAATCACATGTATATGGTGTATGTGAGGAGTAAAATTTATATCCCTAGTATGAGAGAGTTTCAAGGATTCAATTGAGTAGTGACCGCCAAAGTGGCACGCTTGATTAGGTTTGAGAAATTTTGGTCTCGTATATTGATTGGGATGTTTCATGGTCTAATGTGTAGTCATACTCCCAAAGAAGGTGATTGTGTATTAGTTCATGGAGGGATACATGATGGTATGGTGGAGAAGTGACTGATTCTAGTGATTCATATGCCCAAAGGTGATGAATTCACGAAGAATTGGAATATATTCTCATAACCGCTATTATGTGGGGAGTGTACAACTGCATGTCATGTATTCTGCCCAAAGGTGATTATATGATTATGCATGTAACTCTCCGGATGTGTACTTGTATGTCAAGTTACACAGTGCTCACATGATGCTAATTATATACATTGCTTGTTTTTCAGTCACATTTTCTGTAATTAATAATTCCACTATTATTGAGGTTTTTACTGCTTCAAATTTTAAGTTGTGGACATATGATTTGTTGCTTGAGTATGCAATAAAATTTGCTTACTGTCCATGAAGCGTTCCATTATGGAACACTAGAAAAGAGATTTGTCTGCGAACTGCACTGCTATAAGATGATGGAAGCCTTAGTTGCTTGAAATTATGTCTTGTTTGATATTGAAATTAGGACATATCTGCAAAGATTGTGTTTAAGTCCTAATGATATATACATCTCATATAAGGATGAAAAAGTTGTTTCCAAAATTTTTCTATTTACTCTTAACGGTTCTCTAAAGACTTCTATAGATTATTGTGGAAGTAAAATTGACCGAGATAAAGAATAAATTGGTTAGAATTAGTCTTAAAGGTTGTCAGATTTAATAGTGACAGTGAGTATTTTGGCAAGTATGACAATGCGGAATAGCTTAAAGGGTCATTTGTCAAATATTTGATAAATTCTGAGGTGGTAATTTAATTACTATGCTTGAAAATCCTGACAAGAAGATTTGGCTAAAAGGCATGAATCATCATAATGAACATAGTGATGGGTATGATGAGTAAAACTAATTTATCCAGTCTTCTGTGGGTTGATATTATGAAAGCAACTTTTTCACATACAAAAAGTGTCATTATCAAAGTTGTTTTATAAACTTCTTTTGAGTTATAGATTGGGCATAGATTACTTGAATCATATTAAATTTAGGGGTGTCATGCAGAAGTGAGATTATCTAATCCAATTTTAAAGTGTATTGCAATTCAGATCAACTCGAAATTATTTTGTATCTTATATAGATTGTTAAAGGGGTATTGATCTTATGACCCTAAAGAAGGTACAAGAATTATGGAATCCCATACTCTAAAATTTCTTAAGATCGATGTAATTGTAGAGGATAGCTCCTCTCAAACTATTAAAGATAATAGTGTGATGGGGGTTACTGTGTTTTTGTCTTTATCTATACAGATAATTGTGGAATCTCCTGTACCATAAACTAAACTTGTTGAGGTTTAATGTACTATTCTTGATATAGTTTATAATGAAATTTCTTAAACCTCTCAAGTGCAGAATGAAGTGGTTGTAGCTTTATTAAGGAGATTTGTTAGGGAAAGACAATTAGTTATACCATCAGACTATATAGTCTATTTGTGAGAGCATGATTACAATATCCATTACATGGTTGTTTTAGCAACTGATATAAATGTCGTTTCTTGTTCTTAATTAAGTATGTGATTAAACACCATAAAAAAGGATAATAATATTTTTACTCTGAAAGAGGGGTGGATAGTTAGTGAAGAAATAAATAATTATTTCTTTACTACTAATTCTTTCAGAGTGAACGTGGCATTGATAGTTTATTTTTTATATGGAGTTACGTCAAAGAGATACAAAATCTATATAAGTGCAACTGGAGAATTTTGCAGCAGATTTAAGTAAACTTGTGTGTAGACTGAAAAGTCTTAATTCATGGTCTTAAGCAAGTTTCCAGGCAATATTATTAAAGTTTCATAGTGTTGTTATTTTGTTCAATTGGGAACAAAGTAATTCAATATACTGCAAGGTCAGTGGGAGGAAATTTATTTTTCTCATACTCTATGTACATGATATTTTGCTTACAAGTTGTGACCTTGAGACATCTTATATCTTTTGTACTAAGGTTTGTAAGGATTGTTTTTGCCATATTATATTAGATTTTCTCGGAGGACATTTGCTGATTGTATATTGGAAATATTCAATATACATTATTGCAAGCCAGGAATTGCTCCTGTTGTTAAAGGTGATGGATTGAATCTATCACATTGTCCTCATTTAGATATTGAGAAAATCTAATTAGAGGGTGTACCTTGTGTTAGTGCTCGAATTTGCACTAGACTAAATATCGTCTTTGCGACGGGACTTCTAGGCAGACATCAATCAAATTCAGGACGTGATTATTGTGTTGCTGCCAAGAAGGTTTTAAGGTACTTAAAGAGGATAAAATATTATATGTTAATATGTGTATATGTTTAATTCTTGCGTTTAGTAGGGTATTTAGATATAAGCTTTGGTAGCTGTTATGATGACATGAGATCAATAACATAATACATATTTATGTTAGTAGGAAGTGCAGTAAATAAAGTTCTATGTCATCTTATACTATGAAAGCAGTGTTAGTAACATTCTTTTAGGTTGTTACTTGGGCTATTAGGCTCCGGAACCTCATGAAAGAGTTAATCGTTTTAATTTTATGGATAGACCCATATGGTTATATTGAGAAAAAAAAATTTGTAGTATTATTGTCACGACCTCTTTTTTCTGGCGCCCGATCGGGGCGGGCGCCTAAGGAGGCTAATGGCTCGGCTGGATTAATTAAGCCCGAACTCTCCCAAGTCCACCAATTCACGACTTTAATAGTCTAAGTTTTTAACCTGTAAGTTAATTTTTAAAACGGAGTCGCCACTAATCAATTTGGGGTGGGTTGATTAGAAACCCATGCGAAATATTGGGAGAAATATTCGCTCCTGCGCAACTAGAGAAATTAGGATCGGAGACTTGATTACACTAGTTAATCACTAATGCCCTTTCGGTACCTAACCTTGTTTAAACCCTGAGGTTTTTGGATGTTTTAGGGATTTTTTTATTTTTGATATTTTTTTTTGGAAAAATACAAGCTTTTTTTTGGCTTTTTCTGAATTTTTGGCATTTTTTGGAAAATATGGAATTTTTTTTTTTTCAGGAAATAAAATATTTTTTTAATATTTTTTTGGAAAATAAAGTATTTTTTTAATATTTTTTTTGGAAAATAAAGTATTTTTTGATTTTTCTTGATTTTCTCGAAAATAAAATATTTTTATTTTATAAAATATTTCCTGTTTTTTTTTGGAAATTAAAATATTTTTTAATAATTTTTTTTGAAAATATACTTTTTGGAAGATAAATAAATTATTTATTATTTATTTATTTAAAATATTATTTAAAACAAAATTAAGAAAAACGACGCCGTACCGGCCCGCAACGCGGGCCCGACTCAGATTTTTTTAGCTTTTTTCTTTTTTCTTTCTTTAATCGAAACGGCGTCGTTTTGGGGGGGAACCGGTGAAACCCTACCCGGTTCCCCCCGACCCGGGTCCGACCAGACGACCCGGGTCGCGATTTTTTTTTTTTTAAGGAGAGGAGGACCGGGCGGACGCGGCGGCGATGGCGGCGATAGCGGCGACGGGGGCGGGTGAAGGCGGCGACGGTGGCTACCTGCGGCGGGGGATGTCGAACGGCGAGCGGCAGCAACGGCGGCGACCCACGCGAACCCCCTTTCCCTTCGGCTTCTCTCTCTCTCTCTCTCCCTCCTCCGGCGAAGCTTGGATCCACGGCCGTGCGTCCTCGAACCCCTCTAATGTCTCTCAGTGGGGAACCCGAAGAGTGCAGCCCTAGATCGGCCTCCCTCTCTCTTGATCCGTGTCCTCTTCTTCGTCGACGGAGGGCCTATTTATAGGCCGAGGGGCGGCCGGTCGACGGAGCTCGACCGATGGCTGCCGCAACCCTCGCCGGCCGAACCGGCATCCCATCCGACGCCAGCTACCCCCTGCTCCACGTGCGTCGCCGTTCGGCGATTTCTCTCCGGCGTCGCACCCTCGCGCGTGCGTTGCAGAGGCGCGAGGGAGAAGATGACCCGGCCGGGCTGGGCTGAGGGGGATGGGCCGTGGAGGCCCATGCGGAGGCCTCCTCCCTTCCTTTCTGTTTTTGTTGTTTTCTTTGGTTTTTGTTTCGTTTTTTTTCTTTGTTTTGTTTTTACTATTTATTATACGAAAAAGAGGAAAAAAAGAAGTTTAAAGCCTAACCTAATCAAAATTTAGGCGTCAACAGCTGCCCCTCTTTGAAGGTGAGTTCGCAGAGGTTGCATTCAAAGACAAACTGATGCCTAAATTTTAATCATGCGTGCGTAGCAGATTATATTTTATTTGGGACCTATTATTTTATGCAGAAGAAGAGTAATATAACTTTACATATACTAAGACAGCTAAGAAGATACCTATAGTTACTTACCGGAAGTGAGTGAGATAGGGTGTGAACCCCGAGTTTGGCAAGTATCAAGGCGTCATCTTACCTGGTGATATGAGGAGGTTGCTTTTCCAGGGCTCGAACCGTTCTTCGGTCGCCTGTTAGAGCAATCAGTAGTTTGTCTTGGACATCGAACCTTTCTTCGGTCATTGTGACGATAAATTGTTTCTCCATGACTCGAACCATTCTCTGGTCGCCTGTTAAAACAATCAATGATTTGTCTAGGACTCGAACCTTTCTTCGGTCGCCTTGACGGGAAATTGCTCTTCCAGGGCCCGAGCCATTCTTCGGTCGCCTGTTAGAGCAATTAGTGGTTCATCTCGGACCTGAATCGTTCTTCGGTCGTCGTGACGAGAAATTGCTTCTCCGAGACTCGAACCATTCTTCGATCGCCTGTTAAAACAATCAATGATTTGTCTAGGACTCGAACCTTTCTTCGGTCGCCTTGACGGGAGATGCACTGACCTTTCTCAGGGCATCTCATTTGTGGGTGTATGTTTTGTATCGAGGACACCAGTTGGTACCCGACCTTTCTCGGGAGATGCGCCGACCTTTCTCAGGGCATCGATTTTGTGGGGATGTCTGACCTCTGTCGAAGACACCAGTTGGTACCCGACCTTTCTCGGGAGATGCGCCGACCTTTCTCAAGGCATCATATTTGTTGGGGTGTCTGACTTCTGTCAAAGACACCGGTTGGTACCCGACCTTTCTCGGGAGATGCGCCGACCTTTCTCAGAGCATCATATTTGTTGGGGTGTCTGATCTTTGTCAAAGACACCGGTAGGAACCCGACCTTTCTCGGGAGATGCGCCGACCTTTCTCAGAGCATCATATTTGTTGGGGTGTCTGATCTTTGTCAAAGACACCGGTAGGAACCCGACCTTTCTCGGGGGATGCACTGACCTTTCTCAGGGCATCGATTTGTGGAGGTGTCTGATCTCTGTCAAAGACACCAGTTGGAACCCGACCTTTTTCGGGAGGATGCACTGATCTTTCTCAGGGCATCGGTTTGTGAGGTGCCTGATCTTCGTCAAAGACACCAGTTGGAACCCGACCTTTCTCGGGGGATGCACTGATCTTTCTCAGGGCATCGGTTTGTGAGGTGCCTGATCTTTGTCAAAGACACCAGTTGGAACCCGACCTTTCTCGGGGGATGCGCCGACCTTTCTCAGGGCATCAAGTTGTGGGGCGCCTGATCTTTGTCGAGGACACCAGTTGGTACCCGACTTTTCTCGGGGGATGCGCCGACCTTTCTCAGGGCATCAATTTGTGGGGCGTCTGATCTTTGTCAAAGACACCAGTTGGAACCCGACCTTTCTCAGGGGATGCACTGATCTTTCTCAGGGCATCGGTTTGTGAGGTGCCTGATCTTCGTCAAAGACACCAGTTGGAACCCGACCTTTCTCGGGGGATGCGCCGACCTTTCTCAGGGCATCAATTTGTGGGGCGCCTGATCTTCGTCAAGGACACCAGTTGGTACCCGACTTTTCTCAAGGGGTGCGCCGACCTTTCTCAGGGCATCAATTTGTGGGGCGTCTGATCTTTGTCAAAGACACCAGTTGGAACCCGACCTTTCTCAGGGGATGCACTGATCTTTCTCAGGGCATCGGTTTGTTGAGGATACCTGGACATTCACAGGCATTGAAAGAGTACCTGGATATTCACAAGTACAAACCTGGAGGATATTTGGGCCTTTGCAGGCGTTGAAGGCGTACTTGGATGATCACAAGTACAAACTCCTGGAGGCTACCTGGATGTTCGCAGATATCGAAGAGGTACCTGTGTGCTCACAAGTACTAGATGCTGGAAAATACCTGATTGATTGCAAGTGTCAAAAGAGTACTTGGATGTTTATCAAGTACGGGTTTTGAAGGATGTCTGAACGTTCGCAGGCATTGAAGAGGTACTTGGATGATCACAACTATGAATTTCTAAAGAATACCCGACAGACGGAAATTCAAGGATGGGTCTCGCATATTTGTGAAGGTCTCTCACCTCCTGGTAATTGGGAATATCGAGGACGTACCTGGAATATTCGTGAAGGTCTCTCACCTCCTGGTATGGGGAATATCGAGGGCGTACCTCGCATATTCGTGAAGGTCTCTCACCTCCGGGTAGTTGGGAATATCGAGGACATACCTGAGATATTCGTGAAGGTCTTCTCACCTCCTGGTAGTTTGCGAATATCGAGGATGTACCTGGATATTCATGAAGGTCTCTCACCTTTTGATAATTGGGGAATATCGAGGGCGTGCCTGAGATATTCGTGAAGGTCTCTCACCTCCGGGTAGTTGGGAATATCGAGGACGTACCTGAGCTATCCGTGAAGGTCTCTCACCTCCTGATTATGGGGAATATCGAGGACGTACCTCGCATATTCGTGAAGGTCTCTTACCTTTTGGAAATTGGGAATATCAAGGACGTTGCTCGCATATTCGTGAAGGTCTCTCACCTTCTGGTTATGGGGAATATCGAGGACTCACCTGGGATATTCGTGAAGGTCTCTCACCTCCTGGTAGTTGGGAATATCGAGGACGTACCTGAGATATTCGTGAAGGTCTCTCACCTCCTGGTTATGGGGAATATCGAGGACGTACCTCGCATATTCGTGAAGGTCTCTTACCTTTTGGAAATTGGGAATATCAAGGACGTTCCTCGCATATTCATGAAGGTCTCTCACCTTCTGGTTATGGGGAATATTGAGGACGCACCTGGGATATTCGTGAAGGTCTCTCACCTCCTGGTAGTTGGGAATATCGAGGACGTACCTGAGATATTCGTGAAGGTCTCTCACCTCCTGGTTATGGGGAATATCGAGGACGTACCTCGCATATTCGTGAAGGTCTCTTACCTTTTGGAAATTGGGAATATCAAGGACGTTCCTCGCATATTCGTGAAGGTCTCTCACCTCCTAGTTATGGGGAATATCAAGGACGCACCTGGGATATTCGTGAAGGTCTCTCACCTCCTGGTAGTTGGGAATATCGAGGACGTACCTGGGATATTCGTGAAGGTTTCTCACCTTCTGGTAAGGGGAATTTGAATGTAACACAAGGCTTACCTAGATGGCGGCAGGCACACAGGTGTACAAAGTAGAGAAATATTTGGATGAACACAAATATTTAATGATATAATCGGGGACCACTCAACTGGTCCGAGTGTAAGAAAGCATACCTGGGTGATTGCAGGCGCATAATGTGGTGGAATACTTGAGTAGCTACTAGTATTCAAAGATACAATTTTGAGGACAACTCGGACAAGTCGAGTGTCACGGAAAGGGAGTATCCGAACGGTGGTCGGTACTCAAAGACAAGAGGATACTTGGATAGTCATGAGCATCCAAACTTTAAAGACAACTTGAACAGGTCGAGTGTCAACAGAGGGAGTACCTGAGTAGTGGCAGGCATTCAAAAACAATGGGATAACTGGACAGTTACAAATATTAATATTCTGGGGACAACTCGAACAGGTCGAGTGTCGACAAGAAGGAGTACCCGGCAAATGGTAAGTACTCAAAGACAAGGGGATACTCAGACCGCTGCAAGCATCCAAACTCAGGAGATGACTCGAATAGGTCGAGTGACAAGAAGAGAGTACCAGGACAGTGGTAGGTACTTTAAGACAGATAGGGATTTGCTTATTTGGCAATATCTCTGATTACTAAGAGTATGCTCATTATTTACACAACATGTAGACATGTACACAATGATTGTATATGCTGTAAACTCATAAGTTCAAATGTGATTTATGCATGACAACTTTGTCAGTTTTCTATCATCCGAATTCCACTGGAGAAGATTTTGAAAGACAACCCTCATTTAGAACGTAGATGTCTTGAGCATGCTAGATGAGGGACTCTCAGTCTGAAAGGACTTTCCACTCACTCTCATGGAAAGGTTGTTGTATCCTGACCATTGATGCAGGATTTATAAGGATCACACTTCTCACTGTCATCATGTCAGCAGGGGTCCGAGTATTCTCGCAAGTAGTACGACTTTACCAATGTGAGAGGTCTTTGTTGAAATTGTGATGAAGACTTGGTTAGCAACTCATCAAAGGGGACCATCAAGGTTGAAGTTGATGGATGAAAATGTTGCACGATTCTCTCCGGGTTTACAAGTCAGGAACCCTGTGAAAAGAGATAGAGTAATCTTTCTTGTACTTCTTCGAGCGATATTTATGCACATATGAAATCTTACGTTAATTGAAGTGCCCCTAGTCTGAAGAGACTTTTTACAATGGGAATATAACGTAGACTCGACTCACATGTAGAAGGGTGAGAGTTGGTGACTGTCTTAGCATTCGTCACTAGTCTTTCTTCTTATTATCAAATGGAGATTTTACAACCATAACTTTTTCTTGGCTGCATTTTTTGACTGGGGGGCATCGGCCTTGCTTTTACCAAGCACACTGCTTTTTTATGCCCCTACTTTTATTTTAGTTCCTCATTTATGGGCATTGACCTTGCTTTTACCAGGTACACTGCTTTTTTATGCCCCTGCTTTTTCATTTTTGTTGCTTGAGGAACTGATCTAGGCGAGTTCAATTGAAGCACCATTATTTAGACTTTGAGTCTTCATCTTCGGCCGGCGCTCTAGGCTATGGCAATAACTTCTGCTTTGTCTCAATGTGAGGGTAAAATTACAGACTCACTTGGGTTGTACAATGTATACAAATGCATTGCTCTTCGTCATTCTAAGGCACTTAAATTAATGCGAGTGTTCATATGCAATAAAGACACTCGAAGATTGATGCAAGTGCAAGCAAGAGAATTTATATCCCTCTTCTCACCTTGTGATGCTGATTTGCCTTGTCTTTGACATGCTCCAATGTGGGGTGATTCTTATTGAGAGAAGCTTCACCAGTGTATGGGGGCTCAATAGGGGGTGAGCAATGAAATGCCTCTCACTATTTTGGTTATCGTACCATTCGCGAGAGAACTCTTTACCCTGCGGTCATGGAATTTTCTGCACTCATCTCACAAGTGTATAGATGGGGGACTATGTGTAGGATATGGCTTGCCTGTCATCATTCTGACGTGCCTCATCCAGCATGCTCAACTAATCTTGCATTCTTCACTTAGTTGTCTATTCTAGTAATCCTCAATAGAATTAGTGATTTAGACAGACAAAAATCATCCTGCAAAAATCCATTTGGAGAAAGGCATGCAGCATTTTTTGAAGTATGAGAGAGTTTGTACTCTCAAAACAAATGAATGAATTTTTACTCAAGAGACCCTATTGACAACTTTAGGGGTGTTTACTTAGTGAAATTGTATTTACAAATGTGTTGAATTTTGAACATCAAAAGAGTTATTCACAAAGGGGTGTCGATGGATTGTCCTTATTAAGTAGGGAAATGACACAAGGGGTGTCGATGGGGTGTCGATGGCAAAGCTTTCATGAACTGCTTTATCAATTCTTCTTCAGTCAGTTGAGGGTAGGTTTGCATCATAAAAGCCCTCCACCTTCTTGCATATGCTCGGTAATCCTCCATTGGTCTTCTTCTGAAGTGGGCCGAACTCTCGCAAGGCAGCTCAGTTCCAATCTGGTTTTGGTACTGATGCAAGAATGTGGAAGACAGCTCATTCCAGTCCTTTATGAGGTAAATACTTGCTGTGACGAACCATTGCAATGCAGACCCCGTAAGAGTTTCTTGGAACGCCTGAGTTGTGAATGTCATCGGGCCATGGTACTGACTCATCTCAGTATGGAGATATTGCAAATGAGCCACGGGGCAAGTCGTGCCGTTGTACTTGCGGAAATTAGGTATCCATACTTCATTGGGGGTCAAGATCATATGAGGGCAAGGCAGGCTTGACATGTCTTGGTTAGGCCACTGGTTTTCCCACTGCATATTCGTTGAAGTGGTGAATTTTTCTGTTTGAGAGAAGTTGGACTCTACCGAGATCACTCCGTTGCCTTCTTCTGGGTCAAAATTTCCGAATGAGGATGAAGTATTGAAGCTATCCTCATGGTCGGAGGACGAGTTTAGTAGCTCGTTAGGATCATAGCGGATAAGGACGTACGTTTCTTCTTCTGACGGGCCTTCATCCCCGGGTGACGGTAGGAAACAGTTATATGATGAGTGATCAGTTCCATCGAAATAACGCTGGAAATCCTTGGGTTTGTATTCTAGGGATTGGAAGTCATCAGGGTCATATTCTAGAGGAATGTAGCCTTCAGAGTTGTATTCCAGAGAATGCTCGAAGTTTTGATGCAGTGGTTCGCCAGTTATCAAATTTCGCCTATACTCAGTGGTAGATGTTGAATTGATTGGTTTAGGCTTTCTTTTCTTGGCTCCTGGTCCAGACCTTTTGAGTAAGGCCCTTCGTCTTGCCAGTTCGATTTTGTCAATGGGAACGAGAGATATTAAGGCTTCACTCTCTGTTTCACTTTCTATGTCGATAGGGGTTGGTATTCTTTGAACCCTAGCTCTTGCAGTAAGCTTGGGGAGTTGTCCTGTCGTGCCCCGGTCTTGAACAGGCTCCGTGCCTGTGATCTCGTACATAGGTTCCTTACCTTTCCGAGTGGGAAACTTTTCAATAATATGATGTTGCTCAGTTGTCCATTTATCATGCAAGGCTTCATTGACATTTGACGGCTCCTCGTGCTCCGGGATCATCAGTTCTTCGTAGGGCAAGGCAATGTCAGGGCTGATGTCAATATCATATTCTTGGTGGAAAACATGAATTAGTTCCTTCCAGGTTTTAAGGGAACTAATCTTCCTGACAATGTACCATCGCAAGGCAGGGCTGGTCAGGTTTGATTGGTATGATTGAATCATCCTTTGGACCAGGTAGGCTTGTAAGTAGGTCTCTGGGCGGAAGGTATCAGCATACCTTTCGCATTTAGGCGTTCTGAGTTCTTCAGGGATCTCAAAACTGACATAATTAGACAAGTCAATGGGATTCGGCTCTTGCAGCTGTCTCAACCTTTTCATGATCTTTTCAAGTTGTTCATCTTGTTGGTCATTATCTGGAAAATTTGCAGGTGCCAGGAGTGTGCTTAAAGTAGTTATGGAGTTGGGTTTAGCTTGAGTGGATTCCATTTGCTTTGAGAGTTGTCGAAGGACAATGGACATCTGTCCTACGCCGTCTTCAATGTTGGTGAGACGATTTTGTACATCATTCTGATCGAGTCCTATCACATGAGGCCATTCGCGGGTGGCTAATAGTTGACGATCCATAATTACCTGGCGTCGCAAAAATCATGAATGAGTACGAAAGCAACAAAGATTGACCCATGGCAATGGTCTAACTGCTTCTTTATTTATCAAAAGAGGATTTTATAGACCACACACTTCCGACATTTAAAACTTGAAATGACAGAAAGAAATACTATGTATTAAACAAAAGTCCCTAAACAATGGGACAGAATTTTTACAATATCAACACTAAGGGACACATGATTGCTAGTTATATGCGACGGGGAGCCTTGTTCTTGCGCGGGTGCTTGTCTTTTTGGACCGGCTCTGAGACATGCATCCAGCCTATCCCCAAATCCCCTTGCATAAGCTCTGCTTGTTCATGCTGGCTGATCTCGCTGATTGGGTGAGGGATTGATGGCTTCCACTTTGTCGGGATACGATGGTTGAGGATGTAGGATTCAGAGGCGTGGTGGGCTTTTTCTCGTCCCTCAAGCCCTTCAGGTATCACAATTCTTTTGCGATGGCACCTGCTCCATGTTTCCTCGACAATGTCAATCTCGAATGTGTATTCACGACTTTGCTGGGTGAAGAAGAGTGGAGGAGCCTTCCTCCTGAAAGGCGGTGGGATCTCTTGAAGGGCTCCATACTGTCGCGTCACCCGATATGGGAAATAAGAAATGGCGCCGGTGAAACCAAACAACGGAATTGGATGGCGGCGTCTGTAAGCAAAGTAAGCTCTCTTTTCATGGAACCAACCAGCACACCATTGGAACGCCTCAGGAGCTGGGTTTCTTAGAAAGTTTATCCAATTTAAATAGCTTTGGTTAGGAATGTATGGTCCTAAAACCATAAATTTCTGAAAAGGATTTTCGAAATCATTTATTTCAGACGATCACATGAAGCCTCGAAATTCGCTTAGGTGAGAAAAGAACCAGACTTGTAAAATTTCCGGGGAGACCCACATGACATTTTCCGTGTTTTCTTTAAAACGATTAAGGGACAAGAAGGTTTCGGCCAAAATCATGTTGACATAATTTTGCCCCCTTGAGATCTGGTCAACTATCCATGCCGTTTTTGGACTTATGACATTTCTTTGATGGGGGAAAATGATGAACCCGAAAAAGGCCAGAAGGAAAATCTCACTTTTTTGGGTCATGGGTTGATTTTCGAAACAGGCAGTCAAAAATGCTAGGGGGCAGGTATTATGATTGTTTTCAAGAATTTGCCTCATAACATGGACTTCAGTTCTTAAAAGTCGTGCTAACCCACGCAACGGGATAACGCCTGTTGATGGCCTAACAAGTCTTTTCTCGAGAGGCATTCTAGTGATGATGATGTATTCTTCCAGAGTTGGGGTTAGCTCGAACCCACCAAACACAAAAGTAGTCGTCTTCGAGCACCAGAAATGTGTCATGGCCTGCATGACTTCGGGATGGACACGGATTCGAATCAACGATAGAAGATGACCGACTTTGGCTTTCACTCGTTCTTGGGCATACTGGTCCAATTAACCCCACCATCTGAAGAGCTCTGCTTTGGGAGTGGGAATGAACTGGATGTCATCTTCTCTCATCGCATATAAACTGTGACTCAAAAAAAAACTTTCATAAATTGCCATGGGTAAATAAAAGGACTGAGTAAAAGTAAATAAATTACTTTGCTTTTAAAGAAAATGGCAAGTACAAAGACATGCATATGAGATGTGCGGCTCGATTTCTAACTGAGAAGGCTTGTTGAAATTAAAAGGGTATCCGCCCGTCGCAGTCTCGCGTTAGCAGCATACCCTCCTAACCTCGGCTAAAGAAATTCGGGGAAAAGAAAGGCAACCTCTACATCGCGGTCTCGCGTTCGAGGTCGTATCTTTCTTGACACCATCCTAAATATCCTATGGCGGCCCAGGTCCGGCGGCCGGGTTGTGTGTGCCAGGTGTAGTGCTGAAACAGTAAAGCATGCACCACAATTCATAATCACAAGACAATCTATTTTAAGCAAAGTTAAAAATAAATTTCTAAGCTATTGACCTGCATAAAGAAAAACCTAAATCAGTAAAGGAATCAAACAAGATAAAAAAAAAAAAAAACCTAAGTCCTCAGAGTCCCTAGCAGAGTCGCCAAGCTGTCGCGACCTCTTTTTTTCTGGCGCCCGATCGAGGCGGGCGCCTAAGTAGGCTAATGGCTCGGCTGGATTAATTAAGCCCGGACTCTCCCAAGTCCACAAATTCACGACTTTAATAGTCTAAGTTTTTAACTTGTAAGTTAATTTTTAAAACGGAGTCGCCACTAATCAATTTGGGGTGGGTTGATTAGAAACCCATGCGAAATATTGGGAGAAATATTCGCTCCTGCGCAACCAGAGAAATTAGGATCGGGGACTTGATTACACTAGTTAATCACTAATGCCCTTTCGGTACCAAACCTTGTTTAAACCCTGAGGTTTTTGGATGTTTTAGGGATTTTTTGATTTTTGATATTTTTTTTTGGAAAAATACAAGCTTTTTTTGGCTTTTTCTGAATTTTTAGCATTTTTTGGAAAATATGGAATTTGTTTTTTCAGAATATAAAATATTTTTTTAATATTTTTTTGGAAAATAAAGTATTTTTTTAATATTTTTTTGGAAAATAAAGTATTTTTTTATTTTTCTTGATTTTCTCGAAAATAAAATATTTTTATTTTTTAAAATATTTTCTGTTTTTTCTTTGGAAATTAAAATATTTTTTAATAATTTTTTTTAAAAATATATTTTTTGGAAGATAAATAAATTATTTATTATTTATTTATTTAAAATATTATTTAAAACAGAATTTAGAAAAACGACGCCGTACCGGCCCGCAACGCGGGCCCGACTCAGATTTTTTTAGCTTTTTTCTTTTTTCTTTTTTTAATCGAAACGGCGTCGTTTTGGGGGGGAACCGGTGAAACCCTACCCGGTTCCCCCCGACCCGGGTCGCGATTTTTTTTTTTTTAAGGAGAGGAGGACCGGGCGGACGCGGCGGCGATGGCGGCGATAGCGGCGACGGGGACGGGTGAAGGCGGCGACGGTGGCTACCTGCAGCGGGGGATGTCGAACGGCGAGCGGCAGCGACGGCGGCGACCCACGCGAACTCCCTTTCCCTTCGGCTTCTCTCTCTCTCTCTCTCTCTCTCTCTCTCTCTCTCCCTCCCTCCCTCCTCCGGCGAAGCTTGGATCCACGGCCGTGCGTCCTCGGACCCCTCTGATGTCTCTCAGTGGGGAACCCGAAGAGTGCAGCCCTAGATCGGCCTCCCTCTCTCTTGATCCGTGTCCTCTTCTTCTTCGACGGAGGGCCTATTTATAGGCCGAGGGGCGGCCGGTCGACGGAGCTCGACCGATGGCTACCGCGACCCTCGCCGGCCGAACCGGCATCCCATCCGACGCCAGCTACCCCCTGCTCCACGTGCATCGCCGTTCGGCGATTTCTCCCCGGCGTCGCACCCTCGCGCGTGCGTTGCAGAGGCGCGAGGGAGAAGATGACCCGGCCGGGCCGGGCTGAGGGGGATGGGCCGTGGAGGCCCATGCGGAGGCCTCCTCCCTTCCTTTCTGTTTTTGTTGTTTTCTTTGGTTTTTGTTTCGTTTTTTTTCTTTGTTTTGTTTTTACTATTTATTATACGAAAAAGAGGAAAAAAAGAAGTTTAAAGCCTAACCTAATCAAAATTTAGGCGTCACAATTATTTATTTACTACAGAGGTCTCAAGGGGTCTAAATATATGGTGGTCAAAACTTTTGATCAAAAGGAAACGGTACAGAAAGGTGACGTTTTAATATAACATATTTCCACAGATGATATGGTTGTAGATCCACTAACTAAAGGTTTATGCCCATGTGCATTTTAAGCGACATGTCATTAGCATGGGGCTAGGAGCATCATGAGATGCTGTTGTTTAGTGGGAGCTGTTTTGGCTTTATTCTGATAAAGGTTTCATTTGTGTTCGTTACATTTTGTAACAGTTTGATATGTATAAACTTTTGCATTCAATAATTTTTATTTTTTTTTGAATGTGTTGTTATTACGTTGAATACATATTGATAAAGTCTCAAGGTATTGTATATATCTTGAGTGAAGGCTAGGGGCATCCGGTTATTAGCCTTGTCCATATGTCTTGTTATACATAAAGAGTGGTTAACCGTAAGGACAAGACATATGTGGGTTCATGGAACCATAAAAACATTCTCTAGTGGCACAAGTTTTTGTGACGCTTAAGGTAAGAGAATGGTGACTGACAAATGAGATCTCTCTATGAGAGATGTTATCCATTTGACACACTACCATATTGGATCCATATCAATAGAGTTGAGAACACTCGTGACCATGGAAGGCTCTATGTGTATACATGAAGTTACCGCCATGATTCGGTGTTTGAGACTTTATGGGATAGAATTGACTATTAAGAATTATCTATAGACCAATGTGCGCACATACAGTACGATTTCAATTAATATAGTCCAAGTGGGAGAATGTAAGAGTTTTCCTAATGTGAACTACATTAATTGATATTGTAATTTACCGTTTTACGTTTACCGTTTTACGGGGATTGGTCTAAGGTGAGATAGAAGGTTTCTTAATTAGTCTAATATGGGCTGGCTAGTGTGGGCCGAGTTGAGCCTGACGCGGACCCCTCCACTTTAGGACCCACGTTTTCCGGGCCTTCGCCCGAACCGCATGGTTCAACTCTCGGCTTGGAACGGGCGGGCCAGAGAACAGCCACATCGGGCCTCGCCCAAAGGATCCAAGTCCACGTTCTGCCACAATGATGCCCCCACTCGGGTCACAAGCCCTTGTTACTGAACTCGACCCACACTAGCCAGCCATATTAGACTAATTAAGAAACCTTCTATCTCACCTTAGACCAATCCCCGTAAAACGGTAAACATTAAATGGTAAATTACAATATCAATTAATGTAGTTCACATTAGAAAAACTCTTACACGTGAAGCTCGGCTACCACTACCTCATCTCCTCCGCCATGTACTTACTCTTCGTGCCGGTCCTTGGCAATTCCATGGCCCACCTCTCGACCCTCAAGTCCCGAGACCTGGCCCAACTTTGGGACCAACTCAGGTTCAACCTCGTCACCGTCGTAATCTTCTCGACCCTTGTCATGTTTCTGGTCACTCTCTACTTCATGACCCACCCCAGAAAAGTCTACCTTGTCGACTTCGCCTGCTACAAGCCCAAGCCAGCCCAGATATGCACCAGCGATACCTTCATGGAGCGGTCAGAGTTCACGACCGCCTTCACCAAGGAGAACCTCGCTTTACAACGGCAGATCCTCAAGAAGTCCGGGCTTGGGCAGCAGACATACGTGCCCAAGGCCGTGCTCCAGGTCCCACCAAACTAGTGTGAGGCAAAAGCACGGGCAGAGGCTGAGGCCCTGATGTTCGGGGCCGTCGACCAGCTGCTGACCAAGACCAGGGTCGAGGCTAAGGACATAGGGGTCCTCATCGTGAACTGTAGCCTGTTCAACCCAGCACCGTCCCTGTCTGCGACTAGGGGTGAGCAGCGGTCTAGGGTCGACCCTGGACCGGCCCAACCCTGCCAGTCCTGGTTCGGTTCCCAAGGGGATTGGGTCGGTCCTCGGTCCAGAAATTCCAAGACTGACACTGTGCGGGTTGGTCCTCGGTCCTAAGAGTTTTGGGTTGGTCCAACCCTGGACCAACCCTGTATATATATTATATTACATTATATTATTTATCATTCTTTTATATATTCAAACCTAAGTAACATGTCTGTTATAAAACCTAAAAGTTACGGTGAAATGTTCTATCAATAGCACTAATAGTAATTTCAATTTAAAACTTTTGTTGAGTATTAATTATGTGTCGTTTGTTTTGTTTTTCAGGTGTTTAGAAGTTCAAGTGAATCAACAAGATGTGAAGTTATATATTCATGGTTTATATTAAGTATTTTGAACTTTTTATGGTTTAATTGTATTTTACTAATGAATTTCAACTGCACTTTACTTTTCAATTTGTGTCAAATGGTAGAAGTTTTTGAAGAGTAGAGTAGTATTGCAATTGCTACGGTGATTTGCTAGTCAAGTGGTGTGAAGCTCATTTTTTTGGTTGAGTGGACTCTAAATGATCAAATGCTAGTCAAGTGGTGTAAAGCTCATTTTTTTGGTTGAGTGGACTCTAAATGATCAAATGCTAGTCAAGTGGTGTGAAGCTCATTTTTTGGTTGAGTGGACTCTACTTGATCAAATGCAGGAAAACGCTTTTGCATATGGTGTTATGAATATTAAAGATAGATGATTACAAGAACTTTACATATTGTCTCATATCTTGATGAGCTGTTAGCAGGTACGAAATTTCTATTATTGTGTCATCTTAAATTTGCTGAATATGTATTGGTATTTATAGTTTAGTTGCACAATGCCGCATTGTCGATGGATGTGTAATTTGAATTTGTATGTTTGCTTTTTTAGGAAGTATAAAAAAACAAGACAAAAAAAATTATCGTTCGGTCCTGGGTTGACCCAGGAACCGGACTGAACCCATTGGGTCGGTCCGGTCCTTGGTCCCAGGCTCAATAGGGTCGGTCCTCGATCCTAAAAATTGAGGACCAACACTGTACGGGTTGATCCTAGGGTTAGGGGGTGGCCCGGACCAACCTGGACCATGCTCACCCCTATCAGCGACTATCGTGAACTACTACAAGCTCAGAGAGAATGTGTTAAGCTACAATCTTAGCGGGATGGGCTGCAGTGCTGGATTGATTTCTATAGACCTTGCTAAACAGTTATTACAGGTTTGATTTCTTTATTGAGATGCGTTCTTTGGAAGTTCTAAAACTTATAACGAAAGTATAATTGAGTCGTAAAACTTATCAAAATAGTAATTAAGTCTTAAAATTTGTCAAATTTGTAAGATCAAGTCATTTTTTAAACCCCATCCATTTAAATTAACGGAAAATGCTAGCATGATTTTTTAAATATTTTCTCTCACTCGTGGCAATGACATGACCAAAACATGGAACCAAGGTTAAAACGATGTCGTTTTGGATTAAATTCTAATTTTTTAAACCAAGATCTTAATTAAAAAAAATAAAAGTTATTTTTAAAAACACAAAAGAGGAGCCAAGGGCCTATTGTTAGAAATGGCCTAGCGGGGGCTTGGTGAGGGCTGGCGACCCTCTACCTAGATTTGGGCGAGGGTCGCCAGCCCTCGCCTAGCTATGGTGGCCCCTGGCAAAGGTTGGGCCGGACCCTTTCAACAATGGAGGCGGCGGTGGCAAGAGCTTGCCGCCCTTGCCTTTGGCTTTCTTTTGTGAGTTTTTCTCAATACTTTTATTTTATTTTTATGTAATTAATATTTGGGTTAAGAAACTAGAATTTTTAATCCATCTCATTGTCATTTTAGGAGAAAATATTTATATAAAAAAGCCATGTCATAGTTTAAATGGATGGAGTCAACAGAATGACTCGATTGTATTAATTTGATCATTTTTAGGACTTGATTACACATATTATAAGTTTTAGGACACAGCTGCCCTTTTGTGACAAGTTCTAGAAGTTCTGGTGGACATATCCTTTCTTTTTTTATCTCTTCTTCTATTCTTCAAAGTATATGTTTAATAATAGGAACTTTTTTTATGAATGACACCCTTAGTGTTATCCAAGAAAACAAGGAATGAAAACTTGGATCGACAAACGAAATGCCAAATATAAGTTGGGTGATAGGAATTTTATTAGGTTCCCTAGTGAATAACAGGCCATTTTATGTAGATAGTGTGTCATATAATTTAAAAGCATTTCATAAAAATTAGAATCATGACAAAAGGGGGAAAAAAAACTTATTTAGGATGTGCCGACAGTAAAACTTCAAGTATATTCTTTCCTTATTTTATGCTTTGGTTGGCTGGGAAGTGGGAGTTAGTGAGTGGTTAAAACTCGGAACCCTTGAAACCTAGATGACGTCAAAAAAAAATAATAATAATAATCCATTGATAAGTCAATCCAATATTCATTATGCCATAGAATATAGCTAGAGTTGAAATATGACTTTTCACATTTATGAATTTGATATATGACAGTAGAATTGAACGGAAGCTTTGTATATTCTCAAGTTATCTACTAGGTACAAAAGTTTCTTGGTTTTCTTACTAGGGAAATTAAATTTTGGTCTTGTGAAAATGAAACTTCCAGTCTAATCTTATTACTTCTCTTATGAATCAATCACCAGGTACACCGTAACTTTTATGCCCTAGTGGTGAGCATCGAGAGCCTCACCCTCAACTGGTACTTTGGCAATGACCGGTCGATGCTCGTCTCGAACTGCCTCTTCCGGATGGGCGGTGCAGCTATCCTCCTCTCCAACAGGTCCTCCGACCGCCGCCACTCCAAGTACCAACTCAAACACACCGTGCGCACCCACAAAGGCTCGGATGACAAGAACTACAACTGCGTGTTCCAGCGAGAGGACGAGAAGAAGAAGATCGGTGTGTCGCTCTCCAAGGACTTGATGACCGTTGCTAGGGAAGCCCTGAAGACCAACATCACGACCCTTGGCCCGTTAGTGCTCCCAATGTCAGAGCAGCTCTTGTTCTTCATGAACTTGGTCGTGAGGAAGGTGTTCAAGATGAAGATTAGGCCGTACACTCCCGACTTCAAGCTGGTCTTCGAGCATTTTTGCGTCCACGCTGGAGGCCGAGCTGTTCTCAACGAGATAAAGAAGAACCTCGAGCTCACCGAGGGGCACATGGAGCCATCACGAATGACTCTATACCGATTCAGGAACACGTCAAGTAGCTCAGTGTGGTATGAATTGGTCAATTTGGAGGCCAAAGGAAGGATTAGGAAAGGCGATAGGACATGGCAAATCGCTTTGGGGTCCGGATTCAAGTGCAACAGCGCAGTTTGGCAGGCGTTGAGGACCATCGACCCCGCAAAGGAGAAGAACCCATGGATGGACAATATTCACGAGTTCCCTGTCTATGTTCCATAAGTGGTGTCCTTCAGATCTACTGCCAAATAAGCACTTCGGTTGGGGTTTTGCCAATATAGGCGAGGTTGATTCCCATACGCAAATCCTTAATTATACTTTTGCCTCGTATTCATAAGCAAGCATTATTCCAAATCTACTAAAGAATAAACTTTTCTTTGCCTGGAATCGATTCCTAAAAGAAATGTGCATGCAGCTCTGTAATTGTCCATATTACTGGTCAAATCAGGTTTTTAATAGCTAGATTATTTGAAGATGCTATTGTGTAGTTCACCTATATTACTTTGAACTTTATATTTCATAAAGGCTTTTAGATGTTATTACCTCTCAAACGGGAAAATGATCAAAAAAGTCATAAATCTATTATACTTGTGCTAATTTAGTCCATCCAACAAATTTTGATGAAAAATTGCTGACATGGATATCGATTATTATTGGCAAAATTTTAAATGCAAACTAACGTGTCAAATAAATAATATAATTCCCATAAAGATTGGTGATTAATAAATCAATTAAATATTAAAAATGGACTAATATTAATATTTACCTAACAGATCAAAATAGAATTGAGAATAAATTAAAATTGACAATCTTAAAAGCAAAATTTCATAACTAAATGTAGTAAATCAATCAAATAAATATAATTAGAGTAGATATGGATTTTAGATTATTACACATACAAGAATGATATCAAATATGTGATAGCAGAATTTCCTAATCTATTTACTATTCTATCTCTAGGTATAGTAAACTTACCTATTTAGTCAATCTACCATATCTTTATGTGAATTTGGATAAACATAAGTGCATTAAAATATGTTAACATTCCCGGTTTACAGTGACTCTTTTGGATCACATTATCGTTGAAAGCTATACAAATAATTTGGTATATATCTATCTACATTTGATTCATCGTTATATATTATAAAGAGTAATTGCATATTATTACTTTTCGATCTCAAATATGCGCATTAGATCATCAAATAGTGGTCAGTCACTTACAAGTATTAAGCCAAATAATATATAAGTCACGTGAATGAAATCACTTGCAAAACATAAAAATTATGAAATTCATATCATCATGATCAGGCTACATTGTAACTTTGACAAAAGAAAATTAGAACATAATAGAAGAATAAATAAAAATATAAATTAAACTCAACATTTGAATCATAAAATAAAAATTATGTCACCACTTTTGTCTTGACTTCAAAATACTTGAAAAACTCCCAAAAAAATACAAAAAATATCTAAAAATAAAAACCAAAATGCCTCTCCAAGCTCTTAATGTTACCCTATTTATAGGATAGATCCAAGACTCCTATCGCAGCGCAATTGCTTATTTTTCGCAATAAATTAGGGAATAAATCATAAAATCCCTAATTTGGCATCTACTTTCCAATGCTTCTAATTTGAATTCCTGAATCACAAAATTCTTCCTTTCCGTCTTTCTCATATTTTTTTCCTTATTTTCTCTGTGCCTCATTATTTTGCATAAATAAGGAAAATTTGAGTAAATAAAAGAGAATCTAAATATTTTCTCACAAATATTACATTATTTCTTGCTCCCAAGTTTAAAGAAGTGGATTTTTTAACTTTTTATTTTTGTTACAAATCTATTCTTTGATCACTATTCTATTTTGGAGAATAAAAAATTAGCTAATGCTATCAAACGTATTTCTATTCTTTTTTCTGTTCTTGAGAACAAAAATTAGAAAATTAGAAAAACATGATAGTTACCAAATAAGCTGGAAGTGGCGGCTCAGAAAAAAGAAAAAGGTGGCTCTTTTTTTTTTTTTTTTTTACTAGTAAGGGTTTTGCGGAGGAAAAAAAAAAAGAGGGTCTTTTATTCCAGAAAAGGAAAAACACGTTCACGGAAGGGGGCGACGTAGAGGAGAAGAACAATGCCCCGGCGAATTTTCTCGAGAAAATCCTCTGGTCATTGGGGTTTATAGTTCTCTCCCTCCTTCCTCTGTGGTGGCAACTTCATAAGCCTCGATCATAGCTAAAGAGTGCGGGTTCTGTCTTGTTCTCTCAGATTCGTCTTTCGGGAACTTTGGGACCATTCGAGCAAAAGAACTCTGAGACGCTCAACACACCGAGTTCGCAGAAAGCTTGAGATCTTCACGACTGCTACTGTGCGCCCTCTCTCGCTGCTGATAGTCACTTCATCATCGCGCAAGAGATACTCGGTTTCGCTCTATTATTTGGTCATGAAGTTCGACAAGTCCTGTTCTTGGCCGAAACTTCATTATCAACACTCATAATCGCCCGTGAAGAGTTCCACGACATTTCTTTGCTCGATCATCGGTTGTGATTTGAAGTCCATTTTTGTCGAGGTACGAACACATCGGTCTGTCTCAGTTTATGAAAGAAAGAATAGAGACTTCGAATTTGAGTTTCTGATTGAACAGAAAAATCCAGTCAGTTTTGATGGCTGCTCAGCGATCTCGTTGTGTTAATGCTTTTCTTCAGGCAACCAGCCGCTTCAATTATAAGACCAGATTTAATACTCTCACTGCGCTCACATTGTTCGTTTCTTGAAATGTCTCTAAAACACAACTCTAAAATAACACATGGTCTTGAGTCCTTTTTACATTTCATCATTTGTTGAGACAGAATCTGAATCTCTTCCTTCTTGTCTTGTTTTGCCTTACCCTTTGAAATGTCCTCGAATGTTAATCTCCTTTTTACATTTCATCACGTCTCTTATGGTCTGCTTCTTGTTGTGGTCGTGGTGTGGTGCTAGCATTGGTTTTGAATGGATAATGATGGAGATGGACGTTGATGGACGGTTGTCCGGTGACCAGAAGTAGCCTGTGATGGAGGTCCGGTCATGCACATATTTTGATTCACTATGAAGTGTGGCGTTCATGTCGTAGTGTTTCAGGTTTGAACTTTGATTAAAGTTTCGTACGCCCTCGGTAAAAGATGATGGAGGGAGCGTGAAAGAAGAAAATGATAAAAGGCTTGAGCGAGACTTCAGTAATTGTGGGCTAGTTATGAGTTTTGGTAGATGTGGGCTTGAATTCGGCTTGTTAGGTTCGAGCTTAGCTCTATTTATAATTGAGCATCGCAACCTACTTGATTAAAAAAGGTATTTGTTCATGAGTTGGTCTGAATTGACGTCTTAAAAGATGGGTCGAACACATCATCTAATGATGATCCGACTCAGTTCATCTTATAAACACGATCTCTTCCAAGACTATGCCTCGTATGATAAGGGATTATTTTCAAGTTCTTTTAGCAACAATATTATTAGGAGTCACCACTAGCCATTATTAAAGGGTCAGCTAGAACCACATCAAGATATGGGAGGCCAAATCCTTTTTTACATAACTAGAGATTCTAAGTTTGAGGATTTGCTTATACTAATATTTCTATTAGCACATTTCAGTTCTTGACAAATTGGTTATTTTCTTAAGTGATCATGCAATCTTGATTTACCATTTTTAGCCAAAAAAACTTTTAAATTTCCATGCAAATATTTCTGTAATTGGGTTCATTTGAAGGTCCACGGTAATTCTAATTCTAACCTGGAAAGAAAAATTAAAAGACTCAACGAATTAAAAGACAAGCAAAAGAAAAAAAACCCACAACTTGTCAAGTGTTGCGAAAAATGAAAACCCAATGCAACGTGAGGCAAAATATAAACATGTCTTTGTTAATGAGCCTTGAGACATAAGCCCTTGAAAGCTTGCTAATGAAAACTAAGGCCAACCTAATTCTATTTAATTGATTAGAACTAGGTCTAAGCCATTTATGTAAAAGTGAGGGTAAGTCTATTATGTTTGAGAATTGAACTTGCAATTAAAAATAAATCCTAAAAGTGATTAACTAATGCTAAACTTAACTATTACAAAATGAGACCAGAACGGATATCGGTCTTTTGCCACTGTTTTCATGGTTATCGACCACCTCCTCCATGGATTGCCTCGCATAGTCACCACTGGTGGTGTCCATTTCCATATAACCCATTCATCCATTCGCATAACATGCACTCAAATCAAGTAGATTAGCAACATTCACACATCAAACAAAAAATGGCCTCGGGATCAGCCTTTGCTTTTCTTGCATTTTGACTACCCCCAACCTCTTAATGATGAGGCTTCATTAATTAATGATTAATGATGATTGGCCACCATTTGTATTCGCATAATGATGTCAATATTAATTAACCCCTAGTTCGGTTCTAATCAATTCCCAACAGGCTAGCCATCGAGTATGCATCGCACATATACATTCATCTTTTGTAACCATATGCATAAGCATCAAATTAAGCAGGCACTTAGGTCGTTTGATCTTAATTCGCAATCAATCACACAAGAGGAAGTGAACCAAGTAAGGTCACTTATTCATTTATATCCTAAATTAAGACTGATTATGTTTTAACTAAGTTAATCTATCAAATGAGATCCAATTGGGATGGTTCAGGAATCACTGTAAATCTTAGGATGTGTAATTCAAAACTTGTCCAGACTACTTGACCTAGTTCTCACTTGAAAAACCCGAATTTGAGCAAAATAACCTAGCAATCCAAATTCCCTCACGAGAGACTGTCGAGATATTTTAAACTATTTTCTACTTCATAATTTGATAACTCAAACTTTCGGAGCAAACCATTATTGAAGTAATCGCAAATTATATATTTCCCACTTAATCAACGTGCGGCCCTCATCATCCAACGGTTGCTACAAACTAGGTGGACACATGTACCAAACTACGTAATATAACTTCTCATCTCTTGAAAAGTATTTGACCTACATTAATCAGAAATGATTAAGAGACGGTTTTTAATTTACAATAACAGATAATTATAAATTATTGTGGATTCACCTCTTTAAAATTTACTATTCACAACAATATGTTATTTTTATGGTAATACAGAGATCGTTAAACTATGCATAGTAATGACTCCTTTATGCTCTCCACGCACTCTCTTTAAATCCACCCCCAAACACTCGCCGATCTTCCCCATGAATTGCTAAGATCTATCCTTCTCTCTCTTTGCCATTTCCCTTCGTTTGCTTTTGAAACACCAAGCTCTCGTCCTTTGTTACTCTTTAGGAAACTCCTCTGAAGAAGACACAAAAGAAACCCCCGAAGCTGCAACAATCTTGTCTTTTCTGCAGAAGTGGCCGATGAATAGATCGGTCGACAAAACCGAGATCAAACAGTCCTCGTCTTAGTCGAACCTCGAAGCCAAGATTCGGACAGACCATCGAACCACAACCTCCCAAACTTCCTCTTGTCGGTGTGGCTCAAGTACGTGAAGCTCGGCTATCACTACCTCATCTCCAACGCCATGTATTTACTCCTCGTGCCACTCATCGGCATCTCCTTTGCCGACCTCTCAGCCCTCACAGCCTGGGACCTGGCCCAGCTCTGGGACCAACTCAGGTTCAATCTCATCGCCACCGTGCTCTGCTCGACACTCGTGGTGTTTCTGGTCACTCTCTACTTTATGACCCCACCCAGAAAAGTCTGCCTCGTCAACTTCGCCTGCTACAAGCCAGGCCCAGCCCAAATATGCAACCTAGAGACCTTCATGGAGCAGTCGGAGCTCACAACCGCCTTCACCGAGGAGAATCTTGTTGGACGCAAATTGCGCAATCCCAAGATCTCCATAACCAAAACAAGAACATGCATAATTGAATAGAAATATTAACGCACCTGTTTTGGAATCCATCGATCTTGAAGCGGAAGCGGAAACACAATGTTCCACGCATCAAGTCCTTCTCCTCTATTGCCCTCCGTATCACTGGCTCAATGAGGCGGCCCCCCTCACGTTTAGCGTTAGGTAAACGCCCCTTAGGTGAGGATACATGTGAGAAATCAGGGTTAGAGGAGAGACTTAGCGCTATTTATAGAGTTTCCAGCTAGGCCCCCTCATTACGGGCCAGGCTCAACTCGGCCCACACTAGCCAACCCATATTAGACTAATTAAGAAACCTTCTATCTCACCTTAGACCAATCCCCGTAAAACGGTAAACGTTAAACGGTAAATTACAATATCAATTAATGTAGTCCACATCAGGAAAACTCTTACATTCTCCCACTTGGACTATATTAATTGAAATCGTACTATATGTGCGCACATTGGTCTAGAGATAATTCTTAATAGTCAATCATATCCCATAAAGTCTCAAACACCGAATCATGGCGGTAACTGCATGTATACACACAGAGCCTTCCATGGTCACGAGTATTCTCAACTCTATTGATATGGATCCAATATGGTAGTGTGTCAAATGGATAGCATCTCTCATAGAGAGATCTCATTTGTCAGTCACCATTCTCTTACCTTAAGGGTCACAAAAACTTGTGTCACTAGAGAATGTCTATTCTCTTACCTTAAGCGTCACAAAAAACTTGTGCCACTAGAGAATGCATTTATGGTTCCATGAACCCACATATGTCTTGTCCTTACGGTTAACCATTATTTATGTATAACAAGACATATGGACATGGCTAATAACCGTATGCCCCTAGCCTTCACTCAAGGTTTAAGCAATACCTTGAGACTTTAACAATATATATATTTTCAACATAATAACAAACCATTCAAAAACATTTTATTGAATGCAAAAGTTGACATATATATATATCAAAATGTTACTAAATTGTAACAAAAAACAAATGTAAACAATATTCAAAGAAAAATAAAGCTCCCACTAAATAACAGCATCCCAAGATGCTCCTAAGCCCATGCTAATGACATGTCGCTCAAATATACATGGACGTAGGCCTTTAGTTAGTGGATCTGCAATCATATCATATGTTGGAATATAATCTACTGCAACGTCACCATTCTGTACCGATTCCTTTATAGTCAAAAACTTGACCTCCATGTGTTTAGACCCCTTGAGACTTTTGTTGTTATTAATAAACAACACATTCAAAAATACTTTTAAGTGCACTGACACAAGGTACACCATTTAATTAGATTTTCTCAATATCTAAATAAGGACAATGTGATAGATTCAACCCATCACCCTTAACAACATGAGTAATTCCTGGCTTGCAATAATGTATATTGAATATTTCCAATATACAAATCAGCAAATGTCCTCCGAGAAAATCTAATATAATATGGCAAAAACAATTCTTACAAATCTTAGTACAAAATATATAAGATGCCTCAAGGTCATTACTTGTAAACAAAATATCATGTACATAGAGTATGAGAAAAAATAAATTTCCTCCCACTGACCTTGCAATATAATGAATTACTTTGTTCCCAATTGAACAAAATAACAACACTATGAAACTTTAATAATATTGCCTGGAAATTTGCTTAAGACCATGAATTAAGACTTTTCAGTCTACACACAAGTTTACTTAAATCTGCTGCAAAATTCTTCAGTTGCACTTATATAGATTTTGTATCTCTTTGATGTAACTCCATATAAAACTATCAATGCCACGTTCACTCTGAAAGAATTAGTAAAGAAATAATTATTTCTTCACTAACTATCCACCCCTCTTTCAGAGTAAAAATTATTATTATTATTTTATGGCATTTAATCACATAGTTAATTAAGAACAATAAACGACAATTAAATAAGTTGCTAAAACAACCATGTAATGGATATTGTAATCATGCTCTCACAAAAAGACTATATAGTCTGATGGTATAAGTAATTGTCTTTCTCTAACAAATCTCCTTAATAAAACTGCAACCACTTCATTCTGCACTTGAGAGGTTTAAAAAATTTCATTATAAACTATATCAAGAATAGTACATTAAACCTCAACAAGTTTAGTCTATGGTACATGAGATTCCATAATTATCTGTATAGATAAAGACAAAAACACAGTAACCCCCATCACACTATTATCTTTAATAGTCTGAGAGCAACTATCATTTACAATTACGTCGATCTTAAGAAACTTTAAAGTATATGATTCCATAATTCTTGTATCTTCTTTAGGATCATAAGATCAATACCCCTTTAACAATCTGGATAAGATACAAAATAATACCGAGTGGATCTGAATTGCAATACACTTAAAATTGGATTAGATATTATTCAAGTAATCTATGCCCAATCTATAACTCAAAAGAAGTTTATAAAACAATTTTGATAAGGACACTTTTGTATGTGAAAAAATTGCTTTCAAAATATCAACCCACAGTAAACCGATAAATTAGTCTTACTCATCACCATGTTAATTATGGTGCAATTATGCCTTTTGGCAAATCTTTTTGTCAGGAATTTCAGACATAATAATTAAATTACCACCTTAGAATTTACCAAGTATTTGACAAATGACCCTTTAAACAATTCAATATTGTCATACTTGCCAAAATACTTACCGCTGCTATTAGGCCTGACAATCTTCAAGACTAATTTTAACCAGTTTATTCTATATCTTGGTCATTTTCCTTAAATAAAAAACTTTTGGAAATAACCTTTTAACAATATACGAGATGTATATGTCATTAGGACTTAAACATAATCTTTGCAGATATGTCCTAATTTCAATATTATACAAAACATAATTTCAAGCAACTAAGGCTTCCATCATCTTATAGAAGTGCAGTTCACAGACAAACCTTTTTTCTAGGGTTCCATAATGGAACGCTTCATGGACAGTAAGCAAATTTTATTGCATTCTCAAACAACAAATCATATGTCCACAATTTAAAATTTGAAGCAGTAAAAACCTCAATAATAGTGGAATTATTAATTACAGAAAAGGTGATTGAAAAATCAAGCAATGTATATATAATTAGCATTATGTGAGCAATGTGTAACTTGACACACAAGTACACATCCAGAGAGTTACATGCAAAATCATATAATCACCTTTGGGCAGAATACATGACATGCAGTTGTACACTCCCCACATGATAGCGGTTATGAGAATATATTCCAATCTTCGTGAATTCATCACCTTTGGGCAGACGAACCACTAGGATCAGTCACTCATCCACCACATAATCATGTATCCCTCCATGAACTAATATATAATCACCCCCTTTTGGAGTATGACTACACATTAGAGCAGGAGACATCACAATCAATATACGAGACCGAAATTTCTCAAACCCAATCAAGCGTGCCACTTTGGCGGTCACTACTCAATTGAATCCTTGAAACTCTCTCATACCAGGGATATAAATTTTACTCCTCACATACACCATATACATGTGATTTTAGCTTTACTGATAGGGGCAGCATATCACATAAATCACATATCATGCTAATTACGTTACTTTGTTAATTAATAAAAAATAAAATTTATTGTAAATTATTGATGAACAACACTCATAAAATTCATGTTATAACATACCAGTAACCCAGCACCTGTATTTCGAAAATCACAGAAAAATACAAGAAAAATACGCAAAAATACACTAAAAATACGCGTATTTAGGGCTTTGTATGTATTTTAACATCCATAAAATCATCAAAAAATTAAAATAAATACACCACAATGTAGAGGATGAAGATACGAGTCCAACACTACTGACCACGCGCGAAAAATATATATATATACAAATACAAATCTTCATAAACCCCATCATCCTCGTCGCGAACGAATTCGACATTGACTAGCAACTACGGGCAAACTTACCACGGTAATAGAACAAAACCGCCAAGAGGAGAAAGTCAATTCCGAAATCAGAGATGGACGAGCAAAAGAGTGCGCGCGATGATCGACAGTTCATAATTCAAACGACACGACGTGATGCAAAGAGTGGAGAAGAAAAACGAAGGTAACGCTAGAATGTAACTTAAAATTCTAGAACTTTTTCTATGTATAAACCCTAGAATTTCAAATTTAAAATTCTCATTCAATTCTCAACAAAATTATTCAAATTATATATAGTTGGAAAGATCTCGACATGTAGAACAAAAACCCCATGGTTTCAAGATCAATCAAGCAAAAAATCCACATGAAAAAATAATGATCTGGCGGCGCATGGAGGTGCGTGCAGCCCTCTCTGGCGACGTGTCGCCCATGGATCTGTTTTGCCTCAACGAGCCCAGTCCGAATTTGTGATTTTATTTTATTTTTATTGAATAAAAAATTCGAAAATCACAAATTATGGCAAAATTCAATGCGTTCAAGTTCTAGGGTTATGGAGTGCTCTGATACCACGTGTTGGACGCAAATTGCGCAATCCCAAGATCTCCATAACCAGAACAAGAACATGCATAATTGAGTAGAAATATTAACGCACTTGTTTTGGAATCCATCGATCTTGAAGCGGAAGCGGAAACACAATGTTCCACGCATCAAGTCCTTCTCCTCTATTGCCCTCCATATCACTGGCTCAATGAGGCGGCCCCCCTCACGTTTAGCGTTAGGTAAACGCCCCTTAGGTGAGGATACATGTGAGAAATCAGGGTTAGAGGAGAGACTTAGCGCTATTTATAGAGTTTCCAGCTAGGCCCCCTCATTACGGGCCAGGCTCAACTCGGCCCACACTAGCCAGCCCATATTAGACTAATTAAGAAACCTTCTATCTCACCTTAGACCAATCCCCGTAAAACGGTAAACGTTAAACGGTAAATTACAATATCAATTAATGTAGTCCACATCAGGAAAACTCTTACAAATATCGCTTTCCAGCGGCGGATCCTCGAGCAGTCTGGGCTTGGGCAGCGGACATACCTTCCTGAGGCCCTGCTTCGGGTCCCACCAACCCCGTGCATGGCAGAAGCATGGGCGGAGGCTGAGGCAGTCATGTTCGGGGCCATCGCCCAGTTGCTGGCCAAGACTGGGGTCAAGGCCAAGGACGTAGCGATCCTCGTTGTGAACTGCAGTTTGTTCAACCCGATGCCCTCACTGTCAGCGATGATCGTGAACCACTACAAGCTTCGAGGGAATTTGTCAAGCTACAATCTTGGTGGGATAGCTTGCAGCGCTGGATCGATTTCTATCGACTTTGCTAGATTTGGCTTATTTTTTCCTCTCTTTATCTATTCTTCAAAGTACAAGTTTGATAATTAGAACCTTCTATGAACAACACCCTTTGCCGTGTTGATACACTTGATGATTCTGCGGCTCTTACTAGGCTTAGGTTTAACCCAAACAAATGCCATATCCTTTTTCTTTGGGTTGAGCTTTGTGCCTCCCACGAAAGGTGCCAAGTTCGAATCCCAGCGGCGTTACTTGGTGACTTAACTGCTGGCGTGAGTATGGTGGCCAGCTTGCGTTAGCCCCAGGTTCTTTTCGCCGGCTGTCAGCTTTCGGGGTTTCCTGGGTTACCAAAAAAAAAAACTCCTTATATTTTTCTTTACCCAAAAAAAAACTCCTTATATTGGATCACACACCTTTATCCATGGGCACCCTTCCCATTAGATACCTCAGTGTCTCACTTGTTACATGAAGGCTCATGCATGTGGATAGTAGGGGTGAGCATTGGTCCAAGGTCAACCTTGGACCGACCCTAGACCGGCCCAACCCTACCAGTCCCAGTCCAATTCCCAAGGAGATTGGGTCGGTCCTTAATCCTAGAATTCCAAAACTAGCACTGTGCGGGTCGGTCCTCGGTCCTGAGAGTTCTAAGTCAGTTCAATCTGGACCAACCCTGAATATATATATGTAATATATTATATATAATTTTTTTTGTATAGAGAAAATCTTAAAATAAACGGCGTCAACAGCATTAAACAGCTATTTAGTGAAAAGTTCAAGTAATTTTACATTATTCTTTAATAACTTAGATTTTTAATGTCTTTTACAGTATCAATAGTCATAAACGGAAAATGTTTTTGTAAGGAGTCCTCACGACGTCCAAAAAGGTATAAACAACTCTTTATGACATCTTCCTTTAGTATTCGTTCTCTTTTGTCTTATTTGTTCACTTAGTCTTCAATTTGCCAAAATCGAAAGAAACAACTTCTTCGCTCGCCACTCGACACTCATCTCGCTCGCTTTGGGTCACTTGTTCCGCTCACCACTTGATGCTCGCTTGGCTTGTTACTCCCTACTCGACATTCGATGCTCATTCTATTCGACGCTCACCTCACTTCACCATCACCGCTTGCCTTTCTTACATGACCTCGCTCATCATTAAACCCATTGGGTCAGTACTGTCCTCAGTTGCCCTTTCAAGGAGTACAAAAGAAGAAATAAAAAATTATTAGTTAGTCCTAGGTTGACCTTAAAACCGGACCGAACCCATTGGGTTAGTCCAGTCCTTAATTGCTTTTTTAAAGATTACAAAAAATGAAATAAAAAATTATCGGTTGGTCCCGGGTTGATCCTGGAACCGGACAGAACCCATAGGGTTGGTCCGCTCCTCGGTCCCAAGCTCAATAGAGTCGGTCCTCGGTCCCAAAGATTGAGGACAAGCACTGTGCAAGCTGGTCCTAGGGTTAGGGGGTGGACCGGCCCAACCCGGACCATGCTCACCCTTAGTGAATAGTAGGTCCTAATGGAAAAGATATTCCAAAAAATAGATGGATGGGGCAAGAATCTTATCAGCTATGCAAGAAGACTTCAATTAGCCTAATTGGTACTTTTATCTATTTGCAGTTATTGGATGCAAATGTCTCTCCTCCCAAAGCAAACTATCTACGAGATTGAAAAGAAAATTAGGCAATTCTTATGGGTAGGAAATGCTAAAACGCATGAATCCCACAAAGTTGCATGGAATGTAGTATGCCCACCAAAAAAGGAGGGAGGACTAGTATAGCTTGATTTGAAACTCTAGAATAGAGTGTTGATGGGTTGCATGCTTTGGAGCCTCATCAACCTTCTATCCACTTCCTTGTGGAGTTTGGGTTCATCATATTATATGTAGAGGTACTCCTATTATGCAACTCAACATAAAGGGCAATATGGCTTGGAGTTGGCGATATATTATCAAACTAAGACTTACCTTGACACATATTATCTTTAGTCAAACATATTGTTGCAAAGAGATATACAAGGAATTTAGACAATAGGGAGCGACCGTGGACTAGTATCAATTAATTTGGATTGGCAGTATTAGCAAGCATAATATTGTCAACTGGTTTCTTTGTAGAGATAGACTATTGACAACAATAGCCATATCACGGTGGTTGTCTTCAATAGATACTAAGGGTCCGTTCGTTTCGCGGAAAATATCATGTTTTCAGAAAACATTTTTCTGGAAGTCATTTTCCAGAAAAATGACTCTATTTTCCGGTGTTCGGCTAAAACCTAAAATTTGAGTGGAAACATTTTCCAGCGTTCGTTAGCTCATTTAATTGTTTGGAAAAAAATAATCAAAAATTGAATTTTAATATTTTTAATTGACCAAAAAATTAATTTTATTTTTTATATTATTTTAAAAATTGAATTTTTAATTATTTATATTTTAAAAAAATCGAAATTTTTATTATTTATTATTATTTCTTTCTTTTTCTTTTTCATTTTTTCTTTTTCTTTTCCTTCCTCCTTCCTCCTCCTTCTTCTTCCTCCGCCAGCGCTCCTTCCTCCTTCTTCCTCCTCCTTCCGCCGCCGGTGCCTCCTTCCTACCTGATGATGGCCGCTGCCCGGCACCCGACCAAGACCCGGTGGCCAGATCTAGCGAGCTCGAGGCTCGGCTGATCTCGCCCGAGCTCGCCACGAGCTTCACTGGGCTCTGGCGAGCCGCCAGATCCGGCGAGCTCGAGTGAGGCCCAAGCCCCGCCCAGCTCGCCGGATCTAGCGAGCCGCGAGCTCCGCCCAGGCCGGCGAGAGATCCACCTCGCCCGATCTGGCGGAGGCCTGATCTCGGCTTCGCCAGATCGGGCTAGGCGAAGCCTCGCCGACCTAGGGCGAGGCCGGCGAGGTCGCCGGCCGCTGGCTTGCGGCCAGTCACCGACGCCGCCGTGGCCGATCGCCGGCACCGCCAAAGAAGAAGATGAAAAGGAAAAAAAGAAAAGAAATTAAAAACTTGATTTTAAAAAAAACGAAAATGTATTAATAAAAAGAAGTAAGAGGGAAGAAGTCATGGAAAACGTTTTCCACTTTTCAAAAGTGGAAAACGTTTTCCCCACTTTAAAGATTGTTTTTTCCAATTATGGAAAACATTTTCCTTGACTAGTTCATTTTCCATGAAACGAACACCGGAAAATCCGGAAAACATTTTCCCGGAAGTCATTTTCCGCGAAATGAACGGACCCTAAGTGTAATTTTTGTATGACTGGTATAGAAGATGGAAATCACTTATTCTTTGAGCGCACTTGGACAAGTAGTGTATAGCATAGTATTTTGGCACAAAATGGAATTTGGCATTAGGTAAGAGGATGGAACTTAGAACTTCAATGGATGATTAGGCTACCAAGAGCAAAAGCTTGGTGGTGAGACTCCTTAAGCTGTCTTTCTTAGTGACAATCTATTGCATTTGGATATAATGCAACCATAGACAGTTTCAAAACAAGTCGATTGAGCCTCATCTTCTATTGGTTAAGATTCAAAAGGTTGTAAGAGGTAAGGTATCACCTTACCAAAAGTGTAGGCCTTCCTAGATAAATATTTAATTGGCTACTATATGGAGGCTTCCTTCCTTCATCTTCTCACATAATTAGTCTCTTTGAAATGCTAGGGGATTCCCCTAAGCTTTTGTACCTCATATAATTAATGATTTTCACATATTTACACAAAAAAAAGGTTCTTTTATATATAGAAAAAATACGATAGCTCCAAAGATTAGACAAGGCTTATAGAACTGCTAAATCAGAGTTTAATGAACAAGTTACGCTACTTGTCTATGTCTCTAAGTGATCAAAATCGCTTGTGTGACTTCTAAACCAAATCATGAACTGGAAAAATTAAATTAAATTAAAAGGTTCAACAGGCATTAAGATCAGGACATGTTATAGGTTTATTGCTAGTTGATATGCGTAGATAAATTTAGTGAGAATTCTTGAGCACTTCGCCCTTTCCAAAAAAAAAGAAAAAAAAAAAAAGCTAGATAGTTTAAGTGAGGAAATAATCTTGGGGAATTTTATAAGGTATGAGTGCCTTACTCAGGTCTTCAAACCCTCTTAATTAAGTGTTTGTCTCTACTAGATAATGCCCAGAATCGTTCGCTAAGTTGGTGACGGTATTGATTAATGCCTCCAATCGAAAAAAAATACAGTATTATATTTCCTAGTTGATAAAACTTGCATGTCAATACACATCATGTGTGATGTACGCATTCACATGTCAAAAGTAAAACACAAAGTTAATTTTCATGGATAACGTAGAAGTTAGGATTAATACCATGAATAACCTCAAACTAATATGTCTGTGACAAATTTACCCTATATTAAGTTTTGGGTCGCCGAAAGCCCCAAACTGATATATCTATCATAAAAAATCTCAAAATAATACACTTGTGATTATTCCAAACCGATATGGATTTTCATGTGAATTGAGTTATTATCACATATTATCTAACTCAACATTTAATGGTAAAATTTTTACGGAAGCTAACAAAGGATAAATATGTCGCTAGCGTACCAATCTGGAGTTTCTATCGATCCAAAATCATCACAAATACACCAATTTAAAATTTTTGTAGTATTAACCCTAAAAGTTATTAGTTTGCCTAAGAGAATCAGCAATGTATCAAATGTATGAATTTCTCTGGACACGAACTATCCTTAGCTCGTAGGTGGATTAATAATCCCCATAAATATAGGCAAACTACCCACTTCCACATGTATCAATTAAGGTTTCATCCATAGGATGATAGGCATGGTCCACAAGTTTAATATGAGAGGAAGACAATCCTATTCGGATTAGGATTCGCTATATTCCAAACCAACAGTCAATTACTCAAGTCAAATAAAAGGTTATCATGATGCTGATGATAGAAAACTTTAGGAGTTTTCGTGTGAATGCAAAACAGACAATGACTGGTACAGCTTGATGTTGACCTTGTAGCACGTGATGAATGATCATTGCCGCACGGGTTTGTATAACAACTTCGTATGCCCAACTTGTGGAAAACAACATCTCCAAAGTCCATGAATGTCCGCTTCTGTCAATGAGCAATCAAGCGCATGGAATCAACTGAACATTGCAAAAGTTGTTGGAGATAGAGAACGCGAGAGCAAAACGTGAACTACATAAATCAATGCAGAATAATAAGGAGATAGAGTGCAAGTAACTTTGGTCGTCGACATATCTCCAAACGCACCCTTCACGCAGTGGGGGAATGGTGCATCCTATTTGTCCTCGCCGAAATGAATCGTGTTGCATATGGCAGAGCTCTTGCTCTCACTGGTTCTTTTCTACAACTTTGAAGTAGGTCAAGGCTTCTCTGTTATGCAATGTTCTTTAGGCCAAAAACTAAAGGTTGCCCCCTATCGGATCTCTCCAAAGATAATACAATCAAGCAAAATTGGAAGGATTCATACTTCATTTTGACCCCCACAAATTGATAAAGCTTAATAATTAGAATCACGAAAAGGTGGTTGCTTTACACAAACCAAATCTACATGGAACACTAATAAAAAAAACAATCACGGACTATTTAAGAAAACACTCAAACATTTCTAGATCCCTATGTGTGGCAAGCCCATCATTGTGCACTTCCCTGTATATATAAGTTTAAGCGAGAAACCCATTGTCTAAGCCCATGATAAACCTTGCCTCTCCTGGACATCGTAGACATTAATTTTTAAGTTTTTCTTGGCGGTGCTTGTTTTATGTTTTTTTTTGCCACCAGTTGTCCTGTCAGAGTTCGGAGCATGCACTACTTGCTGTTGATGATCGTGTATTCCCATATGGTCATGCTTTGTCTTAGCTAGCAGATTTTGCGAGCTTGTGTGCTTAAGGTAAAGTTCCAAGTTCAGTTCAACCGTACAAGTTAGTTAAGTAATCACTAATATCTGCCTACATGCCACTGCATCAGCTGAAGACTTTAAGCGTCATAAAAGACCCTAACCTGGTGATTTAAATATGGTGACCGCAGTTTGCTCGATAACCTTTCCTATATCACATGGTGGAATGCAAACACGAAGAGAAAAAAGGGACGATCGGACTCCATTTCAAACACTTGCAGCCTCAGCTACAGAGATTTCTCAGCGCGTTCCTACTTCCTAGTATTAGAGTCTAGTCTGGTCCGAAGGACGTTTGGATCTTCCTCAAGTTCTCTTCTCAGCTATGGTTCACATAAAAGATTCAAACCCACCACTGACACAACATTCTCTTCCATGCTCTCGAAACCTCATATTGCATCTACAAGTCTACAACCGTATCGCCATAGTAGGTTCATTTATTGCAGATAGCAATGCTTAGTTTAGGATCCCAAGGTACAGTATTCAATAATCAAGCGAAAAAGAGTCTTGCATTGTCCGGTATTATCAAACCAGGGAAAAAAATGGAAACAATAGCTCCAACTTCGTGCGCGAACTTTGCAATCAGGACAGATACCTTATCACGATCTCTACTGAGCATTGTCAGCAGCTCAAAGCCAAGCAGGAGATTGCAGAACCAGCCGCAGGCTCAAATGCATACCAATCTGAAGCAGGATGATCCAAAATCTGAAAAAGGAACTTCTTGACCACGACCCCGTTGTTGAAACTCTGATAATCATCATAATCCAGAATTACCGCTTAACACAATTTACTCACATGGAAAATGAGTACTCCTCAGGGTACGTTCATGACTTGAATAGACTGCAACATGTCGGAAACAGCAATGACAAGATCACCCGATTTGATCATCCCCCTGGCCTTGAGAAGAGAGAATGTTTTATTGAGGTTGCTTTCCATGTCGTCAGAGAAGCTTAATCTGAACGGTATCAGACCCCACTGAAGGTTCAGACGCCTCCTCACTGATGTTGTAGTTGTGAAAGCAAAAATTGGGCAGTCAGGTCGGCATCGCGAGAGGAGAGATGCCATGTGACCGGATTTTGTATAGACAAAAAGTGCATCGACCCCCAAATTGTTAGCTGCAATATCAAATAATAAAATATATTAGACATGAAGAACCAGAAAAGCGTCTCTTCGCAACTGCGGAAAAGACATAGGTATAATTTCAATGGTCACAACACTACAATTGTCAACTATGTCCCAGAACAAAACAGATAATGGCACAACAGAATTTGTGACAACATGAAGTATCACTAAAGAATGCCAAAAGAGTAATGCAACAAATTAGACCAACATCTGATGACATGGAACAGTTATCCCCTCCAAGTTATATTTGGGCAGAGTTTTCACTTAAGCTTCACGGGAACTTCAGCAATCAGAAGCAAAGCAGAGTTATAAATGTCCTATCTTTCAATGGAGAACAGCCATGACATTTGATATTAATTTAAGACACGAAGAATAATTATATGCCCTAAACACGACATCTGCCAAAAGTCTGCTGTCATGGATGTCTCTTTGGAGTCAAGTCCTACAGCCTTCACTTTTTTTTCTAGAATGTATGCCCTCATTTGCCAAGCTTTGAAAGTAATTGTAAAGAAGAGCTAAGCCACAATTACTCACCCATCTTGGCAGCAGAAATGCATATCTCTTCCGAAATGTTGTCTGCAAATGAAGATCCTATATGTGGAAGTTCCATAGCTTCATGGCGTTTCTCTTCCCTCCACCACTTCTCTATTCTCACACTGACACTCCTCAAGACTGTCAATGCCTTCTCTGGGTACTGACCCATGGCTGACTCACCAGAGAGCATCAGAGCATCGGCTCTCTGTCTAACTGCTTCTGAAACATCGGCAACTTCGGCTCTAGTTGGTGTAGGGTACTCAATCATAGATTCAAGCAATTGAGAAGCAACAATAACTGGTCTATTAAGCTGCCTGCAGACCTGAACAATTCTTTGTTGAGCTGACGGGACCTGCTCAAGTGGTATCTGAGCACCCAAATCACCTCTGGCAACCATAGCTCCATCTGATGCTAGAATGATCTCTTCTAAGTTCTTCAATGAGTCAATACTCTCTATCTTTGCAATGACAGAAATGTCCCTGCATATTTGAGTGAACAAGACACACAATTGGCCCTTTACAATACAAATTACATAAAACTAATACACTATAAATGAGTGGCAAGGTACATGTTCTTACGCATCACGAGAGCGAGCAGCAATGTAACTCTTAAGATGAGTTATAACATCAGCAGACTTGACAAATGATATCGCGATAAAATCAACACCCTCGGCGATCCCAAAATCAATGTCCAGCCAGTCCTAAACACAAGTTCAACATAGGTTCATCAAAAAAAGGGATCAACATTTTGTTTGGCATAAATATTTGGATGTTAACTTATTCTTTTTCAGTTTTCAACATTATAAGTCAGCATGTAACAAATACATAAAGACAGAGGTAAACCTTTGAAGAAATTGTCGGAAGCATTGCATTACGTTCCCGAACTAGACTACCATTTCTCCAGAAAGTCAAATTAGCACGCGGAAGCAAAAGTCCGGGATCAGTACATTGGCATTTAACATCTGGACCAATTTTCTCAATCACTTCAAACCTCACCATTCCACCATCCACAAGGAGTTCATCCCCAACCTTCACATCTGTGAAATTCAACAGATTGACGAAACAAAAATACAGTAAGCAGTGCACCATCTCATAGAAATAACTACTGTTTCTTTAATTAACAAGATTTTTTATAAGTCATTACCTTCAGCAAAACCATCATAATTCACAATGATGGTTCGTTCAGGGAGAGTGGAATCAAAAGCCCTCACGCTAAAAGTCCATATTTCACCATCCTGACAAAAGCACAATCGGTTAAAGAAAATTCTCTTTACAAGCAATGCAATCTGCCACAAAAACTGCAACAGGAAAAGATTATAACGGTTCTCTGCAGAACTATTTCAATCCAACTGTTATCTCATGGGATCACATTTCAAGTTTAATTCTTTCCTCTAGGTATACAAGCAATCACTTACATCCAGGCAGAATCTCTTGCACTAGCCACTGTAAAAGGTCTAATTGTGCACCACTACATAAAAAATGCAATTTTGACCGGCTTGAAGGGCACAGAAAACACAGTAGTGCCACAGTTTGGATTAATATATCAGAAGATAACTGCTCTTGGCCATGTTATTGGTTAGACTGCTTTCTAGTTTGGCTTTTTCCTTTCGATATTTATCTCAGTTGTCCTGTTTTTTCGATATCCTTCCTCTACTACTTCGTAATGTATACTTTCTGTGTGAGTATTTAACTTGGTTCTATTTAAATAAAGTGATCTTCATTACCCCCAAAAAGCCCTGTACACAGGATAAGCAGCTTGCCCAAGGCGAAAGATAAGAACTATCAATCAAAAAAGAGACCATCGTTCGCCATAAAATTTCATTCCACAAATACGAGCAGTTAACATTGTAAGAACAACGGAACCTAACATAAGAAAGCAAAAACAACCACATCGTTCCTACAAAGCACGCACCCAAGACAAGCACAAAAGCACACATAAGCAAAACTCAGTTTCCTAGTCAGTCTGTACTAAATCCTATTAAATGAAAAACTAAAACAAAAATCCCTAGCATTGAATCAGCACCAATGCAATTTCAAGTATGATGCACACAAATTGGGTGTAAATTACGATAGAGGACGGCATAGGTCCCGTCTTGCCCTTGACTCGGCATTTAATTGGAGAAATGTTATCTATCATCAGATAGCTATCGAGTGTCGTGCATTAATTGGTAGGGTTTCATGATTGAATGATAAATCAAGCATAAGCTATAATAACCAGTTCCAGTTCACTTAGATACATTGGTAAAGGCCTTTGCATCATGCAATTTAATATTCCTCACAGATTTTTTTGCAATTGAGTTGCACTATACGGAGAACAATGAAAATTAACAAAAACAGAAACGTAGTTTTCATCAAGTCCCTTCCTTTTCTCCTGGAACCCGAGGTATCACAATCTTCCACGAATGCAAATTCGGTCGGAACGAAAGAACAAACGAACCTCGGCTTTCGCAGAAGCAGCCCCGCCGAGATCGCCCATGTGTATCTCGCTCCCTTCCGTGTCCATCATTATGGCGACGGCGTAGCCCTTCTCCTCGTTGAGCCGCCGGACCAGCTCGATGACGCGGCGGTGCCACTCCCGCGTGCCGTGGCACATGTTGATCCGCGCCACGTTCATCCCGCCGACCGCGAGCGCCTCCAGTTGCTCCGACCCGCACGTCGCGGGGCCGATGGTGCACACGAGCTTCGTGCGCCGCGTGCTCCGGAACCCGTTCTCCTTCAGCTCGGCCTCCGTCACCGCGTCCACCTCGATGGCCGCCGCGTCGCCGGCGGACGCGGGCCGCGAAATCACGGCTCCGGCCCCATTGTCGGACACCAGGACGCGCGGGGCCGACGGGGACTGCGGGTTGGCGTCGGAGGCGGAGGCGGAGGCTCTGATGGAGAGGCCGGAGAAGGCGGCGGCGGGCAAGGGGCGGAGTGTGGCGGGGAAGGAAGACCTGGGGTGGTGGTTGGATTTGCTCAGGAAAGCCACGCTCGGCGAGCCGGTGAAGAACTGGAGGGACTGCGCCGACATGGCTCGATCTCCGGCGGCGGCGGGTCGGAAGCGGTGGTGATTGCCGCGGAGGAGGAGGAGAGTGGAGACGACGGGAGCAAAGGCGGAGTTTTTAATGGGTTTTCGGGGACAGTGGCGGAGTTTCCGAAGAGGGGGGAGAGAGAGAGAACGGAGAAGCGCTTCCTCGGCCGTTTTGGAGCTTTACGAGTGTCGTTTTGGAAGGAAAAGCGTGCGTTCGGAGGGCGCGCCGTTTCGCCCCAAAACGACCCCCCCGACGAGGGGGGCGGAAAGAGCAAAGACGAACGCGCGGCAGGATCCCGCGGGGCCTCGAGCCACGCGGCGCGTGGCTATTGGACTGATTCGGAGGGGATCGAGCCAAGGGGGGAGCGTGGGGCCCCGAACGATGGGGGCGGTCGGATCAACCCCCGCCTTTTCTTTTCGAGACTTTAGGACTTGCGTGAGATTTGGTTTTTTGGTTTTTTGGTTTCTAGGTTTCCTTTTTCTGTTAATTTTGGGCGAACCTTAAATTGGAAACTATTGACGAGGATATGCTTCTGGAGATCCGGAAGCGGATCCTGGCTTCTCCCGCCTGGCTCGGTGGGTGAACAGATTTTCACGGACTTTAAGGAACTAACGAGATTATGTTAGGTAAAGAAAAAAAATCCTAAACTTGTCATACTATTATCATTTAATTCTAAATATTTTCATCAATTCAGCTAGGCCGGAAATTTCAGATATGGACGACTGACTCCAAAGCAAAGCCTCGGGCTTAAACACACACGAACTCCATGGGTCACGTGGCGCGCCACGTCATCTCCACGGGCAGGGGGTGGGGCCCAGTCAACTCCCCGTCACGCCCCCGCTGATGTCCGAGTCATCATCACCGCCTCCGCAAACGTCAAAACTCACGACGGTCTCAAACCCTCCTCCTCTCTCTCTCTCCTCTCGCCTTCTTTTAGCCCTTTTTCCAGAACAAAAAGCAGACCGATCGCGATCTGAAACTTACTTAGCTAAAAATTCCACGGATCGATTGCCGATTACCTCCCTAAAGAAGCGATTTTTCCCCTCCGCTACCCGACGAAACGACCGCCTTCCTGACCTAATTCTTCCCCATCTCAGGTTCGGTCCCATGGATTTCTGTGCTTCCCCTTCTTGTTAGCCGATCGAAATTCGTTTGCTGGGTCTTTTGAATCCCTTCGCGATTCGAGTGAATTTCTGATTCTTGGGTTTGGACGGTTGCAGGTGCTCTGCGGGCGAGAGGGGGATGGGGGCGTTCATATCGAGGTTCTGGTTCATGCTGTTCCCGGCGAAGGAGTACAAGATTGTGGTCGTCGGGTTGGACAACGCCGGGAAGACGACCACCCTTTACAAGTTGCATCTCGGGGAGGTGGTCACGACGCACCCGACCGTCGGGAGCAACGTCGAGGAGGTGGTTTACAAGAATATCCGATTCGAGGTGCGGTAATAACGAACCCCTTTCGCGCGTTTGTTGTTGTGTGCGAGTTCTGGTGATTAGTGGTGGGAAAATGCGATCTTGGACGATGCTGCCATCGGTGCTTAGGGTTTGGGATTCAGAGTTCCGTATGATTTAGATGATTTAAGTTTATGGGCTGCCATTTCGATCGGTTGCTGTGATAAGGGGAGTCTACTTTTGTTGGAGTTGCGATTGTACTTGAACACAAAAGAGCAATTTTACCTAGTTTAGCTAATTGGCTGGTTGAACTTTGTGATTTCAGTCCTGATCTTGACCCTCTGATTATGGATGTATGTGTTTTTCTGTGGTGATGGCTTTATTTGATGGGCCGTGGAGCCTTGATTTTTTGTTGACTGTTGCTTGAATCGCTTAAATTAAAGATTTGAAGCTCACAGAAACTTCTCTCGCCTTTGCTTGTTAGAGATTTGGATGTCGTGTCAGTAATTGCAGAATATCATAGCTTGTCTTGCCTCCAGGACAACTCTTTTGCTTAAGGTTCTTGATTAAAAGAGTTCTTTCTACCATATGGTCGAAATAATGTAGGCTCTGGCAATAGGGTTTTGTTGCTGAAATACAGCTTCATTTGCAAATTGATGTTCTATCTAATAAGATGGCTTGTTCCTATGTTGGTTAGTTGTCAAACTCCTGATGATTGTTCATCTTAGGTACTCGCAACGCATGCTGCCTTCATTGTGTTGTATGCTGCATTTCTGTTTTGATGCATCATTTTTAAGGTGCTTGGATGGTGGCAGTACTTGGATACTTTGGATTGTGATAATCTGCTTTTGTTCCTCAATACGTTGTCTCAGCAATTTCAGATAGTCCTCTGTATGTTTTGGTTATACTACTTTAGCATCCTTGGTAGAGCCAGTTCAAGCCAATAATTTCACACGAGAGTCAATCATGCCATTCTGTTATATATTTGTTTCTCTGTCATCTTGCGTTTCACTAATCAAAACTAGTCTGATTATGAAGAAATAATTCATGGATTAGTCATTAAGATTTTTCAAACAAAATGGTGCTGGAATATATCTCAGTTTGTTAGTGAGAAATATGTTGGAGGGTAGATGAGTCATGAGTATAAAGGAAGGTTGACTGGGAATCAATAGATACTCTAACATGTGCAAGTGATTTTGGTCTCATGGCGCATCCGTCGGATTTAGCTGGACATATAAGTTACTAGACAGCTCATGTACTAAGAAGATTTTATGGTGGCCAGTGTTCTTGAATTAGTAGAAAAGCATTGGTTTAACAAATTTGGTCCGTCAATGAACTGATCTTGCTATCCTTGTGGTTATGCTTGTTATCAGGTCTGGGATCTTGGCGGGCAAGAAAGATTAAGGACATCGTGGGCCACATACTATCGGGGAACTAATGCTGTTATTGTAGTGATAGACAGCACTGACAGAGCACGGATTTCCATTATGAAGGATGAACTATTCAGGTTGCTAGCAAGTGAGGAACTTCAGCAGACCGTGGTGTTGGTGTTTGCAAACAAGCAAGACCTGAAAGATGCCATGACCCCAGCAGAAATAACGGATGCACTCTCTCTTCACAGCATCAAGAACCATGATTGGCACATTCAAGCTTGTTCTGCCCTCACAGGCGATGGGCTTTTCGACGGTCTTGGCTGGATTGCTCAGAGGGTCACCGGTAAGGTGCCTAGTTGAAAAACAAAGAGAAATCTCCAGTTTTCTTATGTATTTGCTGGAGTTGGATGGGTCTCCTCTGTAACCAAACAAATTTGTAGATTGATCCTTTTTGATTTGCCTTCTGTACCTTGAAATGACAATTCTGTTTCATCAAATACTTGTCATGGAGAAAATTTGCAGAATGAAACTCACGTTCCAATATGAGGTTACATTTGCCATTTTAGCTATCCATAGCCGTAATGATGTATGATCTGTATGTATCTTAATTTACTATAATTTTTGCCTATATAGTTCCTTTTTGATTCCGACATTACTGGCAGTCCTGTTTTCAAGAAACGACGAGTTTAGTTTGTGTGAAAATCAGCCTTTTTTCTCATTTTTAAGCGGATGAACAACTCGTGTTCTCTGTATATACATGGCCGCTAATTTTTCAAAACTACTATCTATATACCCACACGAATAATTTGCTGGAAGATCATCCTTTATTGATCATCCAGATTCACCGAAGGGCCAGAAATATTATAGTACTTGGAGCACATTCAAGGTGTAAACTCAGCATCTCCGTTCAAATGTACGTGAACTGTGCCATGTACGTTGTTTTTAGCTGGTTCGCTTACCGTGTTGCCAGTTCGAAGTGAAGGCTTTAATGGGAAGGACGGTATAACTATTCTTTATTGCCTCAATGTCTCTGTGCAAGATTCCGACAGCCGAAGAAAGAATTGCTCTCCGCTGGGCTACATGAAAGCTCGAGCTCAACTTTCGAAGACAAATGCAAATGCTTCCTGTTGTGTCCGAAGCAGCTCCTCCCTGAATCAGATTGAGTACGTGCGAATGGGCAGAGCAATTTGTGTCTGCCGAGTAAAATTGGCTAAGCCGAAACTACATTATCTTCGTAATGTCCAGCATCGGTATGCCTGCTCTGTCCCTGCAACTGGTGGTGACCGAGCTCATGATCTGACCGGAGGATAGATTCCTCAGCATCCCCTTAGCAAGCATCATTCTCTTCAGCTCATGAGCGAGAATGAACAAGAGAGATTACGGCTGAATGAACAAGAGAGATTCCGGCAGGCCTTAAGTGGCACTAGCAACCGTAGCTTTGCCATTGCTGTGGCGAGCCTCCTGACCAACAAATGTAAGACATTACCAGAAGTTATATCGCTGTGGGTAAGGACTGCGTTGCCTTTCTCACCTTGTCTACTTCCTGTGAAGTAGTGTATCGATGAACTGGGAAAAATTACCTGAACAGCTGCCACGCCGACTTTTCCTAGTGAAGAGATGAGCCTGCTCAACTGAGCCTGCAGAGGCGTTTCCTCACTTCTGTGATGACTACATGAGTTTGTCAGTGCTCCCCATTTTGAGGTCACACCGACAGATGTTACTAGCGTCCTGGCCAAAACTTGTCACCGACTTTTGTGCCAGAGAGCAAGAAAGGGTGCCCTTCTAGGAACAGTCCGTCTGCTGGAACTCGTTGTCCTGTATTCAGACAGATGATATCTCCCACAACGATATTTTAAATTGACAAACCGAAGGACATTGACTCTTACGTCATTTTCTATATGAAACCAATCATACTGCTTGCATGACAAGAAATCATACCCCGCAGAGACCATGATTACAGGAGGTAGAACAAAAGATATGCTTACAGCTTCATGCCATCCTTCTGTAACTCCACGTCTTTTTATGCCATTACCAAAACCAATGGAAATTGGCACACTTTCAGAAGAAAAAATAAGGTTTCGTCTCACAAGTTCCCATATAAAACGAAAAAAAGCTCCTATTGGGTAGCTCCTAGTACGTGTTTGATCCAAATGACTTTCAGCCAACGGTCCATGTCTTCCACATTGCCGCTGATTCCTCGCTCCAGAATTGTTCCAAGAGCAGAGTCAACAAAACGGGAACCACCAATCATGCGAAGCCGGTCTATATCTCTATTTAGATGGTAGTTTGATCAATCTTGAAGCTTCCCTCTCTCGAAATTGGATATAACACGCTGGTGCTAGGATGTTCATGTGAGGAAGTATCTTTAGGGCAACTGCACAAGAAAGATTTACGCCACTGTTTGGCTTTGCTAAGGGTGGCAGCTGGGAGTGTGAGAGTATTCCGAGGCTGAATCCCATTTATGGAAAAAGGTTTCTCTCCTCTCGCTTTAACGTGGCTTCCCCACCAATCGGCAATAGAGCTGAACCAACCAGAGATTACGTACTGGTTCAGTGAGCATTACTTGACCATGTTTCTTGGCTGATAAGTGGAATCTGTCAACTGTTGATGATCGCAGATGGGTTTTTTTTGTGATTGCTCTGCATTGACGCATGCTGATTACACATATGCAAGTATGCTTTCAACTGGAAATGTCTCGGCTGTAGATGTTCTCTTTCCTTGCCTTGACAAAATAAAGATGATGCTGAGGATGTTGGATAACGTTATGTTGCGAGGACACATTGGAATGAGGTAATGGTGTCTTGCTTTGGCTTGTGACAAAGATCGCATCCAACCAAGTAGCTGGGCTGAGTTTGATAATGAAGACCAAAGGTGAATACGAATTTATAGATTTCGCTGCTTTTATGGCTTTTTTAAGCACTCGGAGCATACGGATTTCTCTTGATAAATCCAATTACACTCATATCCTTCTCTTCTCTTCACTTTAATTATCAATCAGTCATGATATAGAAGTTTCTTATAAAGTAATGATATCTTGAGATCTGTTTATTGGGTTTGTGGAAATTCTTGATATAAACATTGCCCACATTTATGATATTTTGTCATCTAGTTTTTCACATATCGAATCTTTTGGTTAAAACTTTCGATCAATTTTGATTGCATGGTGCTGTTTGGCCAAAAATGGAGGTGCGAATAAATGGTCTTTTATGTTCAAATTTAGCACAAATGACTATGAAGTGTCACATTAAATATTGCGGACGTTTGACCATTGATTCCTCGCACATTTCATTCGTAGATTATCCTTAAATTTGTAACTTCGGTCAATTCAATGCAACAATTGAGTTTGAAATCAAAGGAGTATCGCTCAATCAATTCTGACTGCATCTAGATTGATTGGATATCCAGAACCTTAAATAGTATTTAGGGCCAAAAGTGCATGAGTCTTTTTGTGGGAAGCCCAGAAATTTAGGATCTTCATTTTAAAACGAATATAAGCCACGTCATCATTGGGGGGCAGGGCAATGACACTTTCTCCATTAGCGGTGACACGTCATAGGTGACGTAGCGTAGCGTGTGATGTGTCATGGGGCATTGTATGACGTGGCGTGAATGCAAACGAACAAGCGTCTCCCCACCGCCTGCTCGGTTTCCTACTTTAGTCCTTCCCGGAATCACCACCGTTCCGCCGCCCACAGAATTGCTCGCCGGCCGCGCCATAAAGATGCCTCCTCCCTCAGCACCAACATCATCCAACTCACTCAGAAAATTAATTGCCTCGAGGAAACTAATTGCCACGAGATCAATTTGGTTGCTGCTACACGACCCGTCCGACCCGCCGGACTCCCCCGGCAAAGCTCCGTCTCGGTTCCCTTCGATGCCGGATGTTCCAATCACTCCGGTGCCGTCGCCGCCAACTCCCCATAAGCCTCCACCGGAGCCTGAAGTGCCACCGCCTCGACCAAACGAGGACAAAGGAATCCATCAACCGCCGACAAAGCCGCCGGACTATGTGCCTCCGCCGGTGATACCGCCGGATATTCCGCCCCGGAGAGGTCCGGCCGCAGAGTAGAATTTGCAAGAGGCACTGACGGTGTGAGATGGCAGTGTATTGAGTCTAGTTTTGGAATTTAGGCGCTCGGCGTTGCTCTTAACCGCTAGCAGTATTAATAGTAAATAATAGTAGATTTGTTTAGTGTCACCTTTTGGCGGTATCGATAGCTTTTGGCGCTTTGTAGTGCAAATTGTTCATTGCTGCTCTTGAATCCTATACGAGAATCGACTGGTTTGCTTATAAATCGTGCGGTGATAATGCATTAAGACTTGTTATATAAACAAGGTTGTGACGAAGGACAATCCCGGAACAATCTAACAGCTCCGGCCCACGTCGGAGTAGCCGCCGGACCTCCTCCGGCCCAATACGTCTCGTAGCTGTATACGAGCTACCCGAAGTCATCAGTTGCTTAAATCTCTCTCGCGTCTGGTTTCTACGGGTGGTTGGCTCTTCAAGACCTTACGGAGCCTGGTCGTTTCTACTTTCTAGAAGAGCACGAACCTTAATGAAGACAGCCTTGGACTCTTCTTGTCCATCTTTTCTCTCGTTCCCAGTCCTCACTTCATGGCAGACTGTCTGTAATTATTACTTGCCCTTTCGGAAGTTCCGGCCTTTACCGTTGAACACGACCGAAGCTACGAACGAAGACCGTTGACTCATTCAACCGTCGGACCCCCACTCTCCATGGACCGAGGTCGTCGTGGCAGTTTGATCGCGTGTGGGTCGACGGTTGATCGTGTGGTTCCCGCGTGGAACCCGCGTAATCAGGGGTCGAAGTCATTTTGAGTAAGTCAAGGAAAGAGGTTAATTGGGTTTGTTCTCCCGTGATATGATTTGAATACAAAATACAGATGTCTTAGACATAGGGATTAGTTTTTTTTTGTTTCTTTTCTGTTGTTGTTGTAGTAATACAGATTATTTTCATTCATAAATCTCAAGTTTGATCATACATTAGAAAAGCTTCAGAACAGATTAGAGTTCAAATTCGACCGAAAAAATTAAGAGTTCAAAGGGCTGGAGGGATTTGGGTAGTCCAACTTGAATAGACTTGTCAAATACACATATTTCCTAACCCATCTTTAATGGGCTAAGTTGTTATAAAGATTAGTATATTCACTAAATGGTTGATAGATGAATTTAGAATGGTAAAGTCAAGAATAATATGAATGTTAAATGAATTCACGACTTATTTAGCTCAAAATGTTTTTGATGAATCTCTTTAATCTCTATTTAATCTCGCGCTCGCTACTCCTCGGTGACCTTAGTTTAAGTAAAAAATTTCCTATTTTTGATTAAATATTGAAATTTTTTATCAATAATAATGGGGTTGAATATGCGTTGGGTACGAGGTACCCAACGCGGATATGTTAGATCGTTAAATTTACATTACATGAAAATGAGTCAAAATGGATTAAACTGATCAATTTGGGTTGGGTCATTTTCTACTTGAACTAACTACGTGTTTGACTAGTCTAAATTAAAAGGTACGACGTTTTGACAACCCAATTCGTTACTTGATTCACTTTACATAGACAAAGATTTAAATAAAATAAAAAAATTAGTCTTATTCAGGCTCGAGCATCATTGATAAGAGCACTTATATTACATCTTGGTTGATCTACACTTAACACCTCTCTTATATATCGGATCGATATCCTTTCAACTCCAAACACTCCTCATATCGCGGTTGAAAATGGATTAGGTTTCTAGGAGAGCAGTTGCTTCAAAAGAAACTGAGGTATTGTTGAATTCGACCAGCCATTCCTCTACTTTTGAAAGCCCAGTGTTTGAGATGTCGATTTTTGGGGATGGGTAGAACCAAACTTTTTTCGTCCAGGGACATAGCAAAAAGACATGTCTAATAGTCTCGGTTTGCTGGTTGCACAAATTGCATATAGGATCAGGTACAGTTCTCCTCTTGCATAAATTATCCTTGATATAGAAATAGCAATTTGACAAATATTCCGAAGGAAAAACCTAATTTTGGGTACTGCCTGGGTTTGCCGTACTCTGGTCCAAAGAGCACGCGGTACTTGAAAAGCGGAGGAGGCCATGTTAACATCCGGTTTCGCTTGTTTCTGTCTGTTCTCGTCGTACACTTTTCACAGTGAAATTCCCAGAGTCTGAGTGCATCAACTTATCCTCTGTAAATTGAGAATCTAGAGGAACAGCAAGAATTTCCTATGTAGTCTCTTTAAAAAAATGCCCGTAAGATCTGCTCTTCCCATTTAAACGCCTCCGTATCTATCAAATCGGGAGCCATTCTAGGCTCCCCTTGGCTAGCAGGTCGCCCGATCAATCTCCTTTCGAACCATTCGTCCTCTCTTATCTTGATGCTCTCTCCATTACCCACAGCCCACATAATCGAGGGTCGCATTGAGGATGATATAGACCCTTCATAAGTTGACCCCATAGAGCTGTAGGCTTTTGTATTATCCTTGAAGCTTTGCTTCCCCAGCATGGTTCCATTGAAGGTTATCATATCCCTAAACCCCAAATGGCCATTGTTCATTTTTTGGATGTCAGCAAATCGGATTTTCGAGTAAGAGTAATTCAAAGTGTTAACCCAAGCTAACGTAGAATTTTGAACAGCTTGCATTTTTAGTCGAAAGATTACGTTTTAAGTTTAGCAATATAATTCCGACCAAAAAATAAAAAAGTTTAGTCGGACAAAAAAAAATATAAACGTTTAGCAATATAACAAAATTTGAATATGAGTAATAAAGTGATCACTCGATTCAAAGTCAAAATCTCGGCAAATATTTCTTGTGCATTGGAATCGAGAAAATTATTCATAAAAACTTAAATCTATTGTACAATGAAAATTCAGTTTTAAACTTTTTAATTTGATCAATTTGATCTTAAACTAATTAATGATCTGCTAATAGTCTTTTTCGCCAATTTTGGCTAGAAATTATTGATGTGGATGATTTTGCAATTTAAAAAATAAATTGAATTATTATATTCCATTTCTTTTCCTATATATTTTTTTTCCATTTCCCTCCGCTGCTTGCCAAGCCTCAATGATGCCCGATGGAGGTCGCCTGCCACAGGCAAGGGTTGCCATGCCATTGTCGGCCACAAAAACTCACTTGTGACCCATGAGGGCATCTTAGCCCTCACCTGTGGCTAGTGACCTCCGCTAACCATCGTCGAAGCCCCAATGATTAGTGGAGGGAAATAGAAATAAAAGAAAATGGCAAAAAGAAAGGAAAGAAAATTATGAATAAAAAAAAAAGATTCAAAAAATTTAAAAGAATTGCAAAAATCATCCTTGTCATTACCCATCTTGCCATGTAAGAATACCAACATCCACATTAGCAATTTTTGGCTAAAATTAGCCCAAAGAGCTACATTGGCAAATTATCAAATGATTTAGGACTAAATTTATGAAATTGAAAAATTAATGATTAAATTGACCGTCATATAATAAATGTAAGACTTTGTGAATAATGATCTCCTCCAAAATTTGACAGCAAAAATATATCAATACGGAGCGTTTTTGTGTGAAAAGTTCTTCGAGACTCACTTTTAATGCATGTGAGCCCAACTTGGATGCACACTCCAGGTGAGATGGATGCCACCTCTCTCTCATGTACCGAAAGCATGCAGTACACTGGCTTCGTTTGCACTTGTGATCAACTTTCAGGTGGATCGATGAACATGTAATAGCCGAGTTCATTACTTAAACGGTCATGAACAGGTATAGTGTTGAGATTTGAATGAAAGAAACAAAAAGATAATCTCTTAAAAAATACAAAATTCTTTCTCGTCATCGTTTCAAATTGGACTTAATCTTCACTAAAAAACTTAAACTAATAAAATATGAGCTAGCTAGAACATATTAACCACTTCAGATCATATAAATTCTCTAATATAAGACTTTTCTAACTTGACTCACGTTCGCATCTTAACATTAAGTTAAAGGGAAATGGTATAAAAAAAAAACTATAAACAACGATTTTAATTATCCTACGAAAAAAGAAATGGTATGGAAATAGTAGCTACGCTGTCCACATGAATTCAGCAAAATCTTGGGTGGCAGTGGCTCACCGAATGGATCGAAACTCGCTCTGAAAACATCTCTTCCCGTTGTGTCGGTGTCCATGTTGCCGAAATTCAAGAAAACGCGTTCGACAGCCATGCAAGTCGCGCATCCCCCCACCGACCATCGGCCCTCATTTATGGAAAAAACGTACAGGTTACAGGGCGACCAATTCCGATTGCGCGTATGGCCTCCCACGCATCTTGGTTCCTTATAACATGAACTATAATACCTATGAGGAAAACAAAATCAATTTCTCCAATTCGCCTCGAAAATAAAGTCGTTGGAAGCATGAAATTTACTTTTGAATTGTCAGCTTTTGTCTCTTTAAGTTTTAGAGTTTGGAATGAGATTCTCGTTTAATGTTATGTTAGAAACTTAAAAATGTTCAAATCTTCGGAAGCATTACAAAAAATCACATTTTGAGTCATTGTGAATTTGTGAATCATTAAATTTTTGAAAGCTAGAATAATTTTTTTTGTTAAATTTGTTAGGAAATTTAAAGGGAGCTTATTTAGTTTCTTTTTTTTTTCTTTTTTTTGGGTGTCTCCTGGTCAAGATCCACTTGCCACCAAACCAAACAATATTTTCTCTAGAGAGAGAGAGAGTCCCCGCCAAAGGGTAAATGCCATTGTGGTCCTTATAGTTTCCTATTTTTCTTGTATTATTTTTGGTTCATCTATCTTTTCTGAGCCCCACCCGTCGTTTGATGTGTATGCTAGCTTCAACCCATATGGTGATGCTGAAAATAAAATATTTGATTTTTTTGACGTTTCCTAAACAACAGTTTTTTTTTATCAACTCCGGATCAATAAATGAAAGAAAAACAAAAAGATGAGCCAAGGTGGAAGTGGCTTTTGGGAACCACAAAATTTTGGCCAATTCCAGGGGCAAGGCAAATTTCTAATGGGGAACCGGTTCAACCCCAACCCCATTATTTGGTTGAATCGGTTTGAAATGTCTCTTAGGAAAATAAAATAATACTCCTGCACACATCAAGAGTAGACTTCTGGTCTCTAACTTGAACAAACAACAACGTAATCACTCGATAATCAAACATAAATCAATTCCATTTTTACAATAGCTCTATCATGGTCAGCGAAAGGCGATCTTGACATTACCGGAATAAATCAATTCCATTTTTACAATAGCTCTATCATGGTCGGCTAAAGGTGATCTTGACATTACAGGAACACACTCAAATCTGAAACCCCCTTCCATGTTTTCTCGTGATAAAGAGATGATCATATTCATCATAGCAACGTGAAAAGGAAAAGGCCAAAGACAAAGACTAAAGGAGAGAAAAGCCTTTTGATTTTGACTGGTCGCCTACTTTCTTTTGTGGAGATGTGAACGCTATTAGTTTTTCCAACGCGAGGAATTCCATCCCTACTTTCAAGTAAGACACCGGTCAAAACTTTTGAAGATTCTAAGTCCCCCACGTACAAAAGGCCCAAACCTCTTTTACATGCATCGACGACGTTCCCGCTTTTTACTCTTTTATGTTCACAATTATATCCACCATATCTCTCTTGTATATTACAAGAAGATAAATGTTGCTGGAAGATTTTCTCTTTCCCTTTTTGACTCAGCCCGCCTAGATTGAAAAATTCCCCAATTCATAGGGTACACCTTAATGACTTTGTCAATCAAGAAGATGCATGATATTTTGGAGAGATGATATCTTGAGCATTGATAGATGTACGCGCCATCCTAGAGCTCATTATCACAAGCAAACTCCTATTTTCCTAGGCATCTGAGTACACTGTAATTTCATGGGAAAATTCCTAAGGTCATATGAGTTTTCATCACGATATTACTTTGCATCCTCCGTTTTCAAGACTATGTATTTTTATTCTTACTTTTGTGCTAAGCACCAAATTTCATCTGACAATCACCAATCACGAGTGATGTTGAGTCTCGGGGAGATTAATGCTTTGTAAATGGCTAAAGGATTGGGGCTCGCGAGTGATTTTGGAAAATTTTGGGATTTTTCACACGAGGCAAATCATGGTATTTTGGTCCATTGAAGATTTGTCTTGAGTTTGAGCGCAAAACATAATTTTTTTTTTTTTAATTTCAAGTAAGTTTCCTAGCTAAAGTAGGATTCCTAAAAGTGATTTGCTAATTTGAATCAACTCTTATCTGTATATAAGAAGTGCCTTGTTGTGAAGAGTATTCAAGAGACGACTCCTTCATGAATTACACCCTAGAGCAATTCGATAGTTTTTTTTTTTTGGTCGACATTCGAAAGTGTTGAAGATGATAAATGTTGTATTAAATTTGTGGATTCCTTTGTGAGATTAGGAAATTATTTCGTGAGGAATTGTGAATGTTAAGTATTGTGTTAGTTTTTTGGTGTAATTGGAGTTGGGAAATACTCAGATTGTTTAAGTGACTCGAGCATAATTCTAATCTTTGTAATATTGATCTATAGAATAATTTTGTATTGCTTTCCATGGATGTAAATTGCACAAATTGAACCATGTAAATTTGGTGCTCAATTTATTTCTTTGTTCTATTTATTTTATTGTTTGATCATTTGTTCTCCGCAATAATTGGTATTAGAGCTAGGCTTGGCTGACTTGAAGCGAATCAATAATGATAGAAGAAGGAAAAGTGAAAATTTATAGACTTGATAGAAGGAGGAAAAGTCAAAATCGAAAAAGTTTGATAAGTATTTTGCCTCTTGGAAGATGCTAATTGAGCATTGTCTAGGAAGAAACTAGAGTCAATAAAGTAAGCTAATTAGGAGTTATTGAATAGACAAGAGTTGGACTGATGTTGTTTCGTAACATTACATTTAACATCATGAAAGAGACGACTATTATAGGACTAATGAATGTTGTGTCAAACATGCATGAGAAGCCCTCTATGATCAATGATGTCTACTTGATGCGAGGTCTATTTCACTTAAAGATGGGCGAAGGCATGTCGGTTGAGCGTATCAATAAATTTAGTGTGGTCGTTAGTCAATTGAATTCAATCGAGGTTGACTTTAAGGATGAGGTACGTGCTTTGATTTTATCATCCTCATAGCTTGATAATTGGAGCACCGCTATTGCTACTATTAGGTAAAGAGCCCTATAAAAGAATCTAGTGAACGTGTTCTTACTGTTTTTGTAGGTAGAGAAAGAATTAGTACTCATTTAGTAATAATAGTGCCAACCTAAATAGACAAAGTCAGAGAGTTGTAACAAGAGGGGCATTTTAGATGGGATTACCCTAACCTGAAGAACGAGAAGTGTGAGGGAATTAGTGTTAAGTCTACTAATGATATTGATGTGATTGTTATAAATTCTAGTTATTCATTTCTTGCCACTCCAAATAGAAACTAATTTACTACTTTTTCATGCGTCGATAGTGATGAAGTGTAGCAGAGGAACAAGAATGAGTGTGATGTTGCAAGTGTTCACAATGTTAGAATCATAATGCATGATGATCTTATGAGAATATTGACTAGAGTGAGGGACAATCCAAATATCAAGAAGAACTTGATTTCCTTGAATGCTCTAAGTTTAGCTACATGTTGATATGCTTTAGAAGATGGAGTTCTGAAGGTCATTCGAGATGCCTTGGTAATAATAAGAGGAATCAAGCATAATGGCCTATATGAACTTTAAGGGGAGACGGAGACAAATTTTGTTGCTTAGACGTTGGATACATCTATTTGGGAGTCTAAAATTGTGACATATACATGTGGGATACATTGGTGTGGGAAGATTGAAGGTTACTAGTAAAAGAAATATGCTATGTGGTTGAGAATTTGAATGTACGCAAGTGTTGTGACTTAGAACAACTCCGAAAAGTACAATTTAGAATGACTGTCAAAGAAAATATAGAGATCACAAAGTTAATTTACTTGAATATTCGTTGGCTGTCATGATTTCCCTCAGGTAAGAGAGCTAGATTTATGTTAATAATTGCGGATGATCACTTAGGGAAGACATGGGTGTTTGTGTCGAGGTACAAGTTTGATGTTGTTATTAGAATTGGATAGTTGAGACCTTTGATCTAAACAGAGATTTGTAGGATGATCAAGCATGTTCGGAGTGATAGCAGCATGGAATTATGCTCGAAGCTATTAGATGAATTCTATAAAACATAAGGTGGTACATGAGACATCACGTTAGTGCCAATGGTTTTATTGTTCATGTCATGTGTTGAGTGAGTGATGTTAAGCTTGATGGGAGGGCAAGAAAATGTATATTCCTAGATTATGAACAAGGCGAGCGGGGCTATTAGCTATGATGCCTGGTATTGAATTCACATGTTTTGAATTTGAGCTCAAAAAAGACTTTCCCATTTCAAGTAGGTTTTCTACATGAGTGCTTTCCTAGGTAGAGCAAGATTCCTAAAATGGACTTCCTATCTTGGTTCTAACTTTTCTTTAGGGATAAGTACAATAGAATTCCTAAAACTTGTAACGAAAATGCAATTGAGTCCTAAAACTTGTAAAAAGTGCAATTAAGTCCTAAAACTCGTCAAATTGGTTTAATCGAGTCCTAAAGTTAACACCGTCTAACTTTTTAACAGAAAATGCTGACGTGACATTTAAAATTAATTTATATTTTCCATGTGGCATTTTAAAATTATTTTGTATTCAAATTAGATTTAAAAACTAGAAAAAGAAAAGCTAAAATTTATTTAAAAAACAAAACAATTCAAAAAGAAAAAAGAAAAAAGGTAGGCTTCCTTCATTGCCGCCCATTGCCGAAGGGGCCGGCGACCGTCGTTGGCCTTGGGTAGGGTTGGCCGGCCCTCACCAAGCTCGGGCGAGGGTGCCCAAATCTGGGCACGCTGACCCTCGCGGGGAGCCGGTGACCGTCGCCCGCCCTGGGCAAGTCGTCGCCAGGCCTTGTGGGGGGCCGGCGTGCCCAAATCTGGGCACTCTCGCCCGAGCTTGGCGAGGGTCGCCGGACCTCGCCTGGGGTCGACGAGGCCTCACCCTGGCCGAGCGAGGGTCGGCCACCCCCGCCCAAGGCTGGCGACAGTCGCCGGCTCCTCCGGCGATGGGCGACGGTGAAGGAAGCCTACCATTTTCTGTTTCTTTTTTTTTTAATTGTTTTGTTTTTTAAATATTTTGTTTTCTAATTTTTAGAATAAAAAATAATTTTAAAAAGCCACATATAATATAAAAAAATCATTTTAAATGTCACGTCTGTGCCACGTTCTTAGGACTTAATTAAACCAATTTAACAAGTTTAAGGAATTGATTGCACTTTTTACAAGTTTTATGACTCAATTACATTGTCGTTACAAGTTTTAGGATTTCTATTGTACTTATCTCTTTTGTTTATATATAAGAAGTGTCTTGTTGTGAAGAAAATCCAAGAGGTCATAGAAGTAGGTTTTCGGCAATATGTTCCAAGGACACAAACGAGACAAATCTGAAATTAGAGTCTATGCATCGCGACATACAAAAACCAGAGAGAAATAAAAGCACTTTTTCTTAATTACTTCCCGAATCATATGCTTTTCACTAGCCTTGCCATGAAAAAATTTGGGGTGCCCCATTGCACACGAGCTTCTGAATTTTGGGACGGTCCTCAATTACGTGAGATGAAGTTTAAGGCAATGTCTTGAAAGTGAACATCCGTTCGGGAGTCGTTCAACGGCAAAATCCAAATCCCCTTTTGGCTAAAGAACACGTACACACCTTCGCGTGCAACGACTAATCTGCACAAAGACAGGGTCCGACTTCAAAACCACAGTGGACGCGACGGATCTCGGCCAAGTTGCTTAAACAAAAGAAACCCTCGTGCAAGCAACGCAGCGTGCCAACTGGGGGGTTGGGTCGAAGTTGTAGAAAAAGAAAAGTCATATTGTGGAAACAAAGTACACGCCTCCCAATACCTTCTCTCTCTACCATTTACTTCTCTCTCTCTCTCTCTCTCTCTCTCTCTCTCTCTCTCTCTCGTTTTGAATGCTCTCAAGTCTCCACTTCTTGTACTGTCCCCTGGACATCGAACCCTAACAGCTGTCATTTTGCTTAGTCTAATCGTTTTTCTTTTCACACCTCCGAGCAGAAAACAATAGGAAGGAAATTACAGAAAAGGGCGAGACTTTGTTTATGTTATTTCACCTGCATCTTCCACAAAAGTCCATGCCTATCTAGAGAAACATGAACGGTCATGGTCTGAGACGGCTACACAGCGAGAGAGAGAGAGAGAGAGAGAGAGAGAGCATTTGATTTGATTCTTCTCTGCGAAAAAAATTGACCATGAGAACCCAAAAGTTCAGTAATAACTTTAATTTGACTATTATTAAAATTAGTTTTTTGCAGAAACTTAATGCTCCCCCCAACTTTCACATTCTTGGAAGCCTACATAAACCCAGCTAAGCGTGAGCTACACAATACACATTCTCAAACACCAAACCCTCCCTGCCTCTCCATCCCTCCCTCCTCCCTACCTCCTCCCTCCCTCTCTCTCTCTCTCTCTCTCTAAAAAACCAAGAAGAAGGCATGGCAGATATGCTTACGCAAGAACAGATAGTTGAGTTCAAGGAAGCTTTCACTCTATTTGACAAAGATGGCGATGGTCAGTCTCTTTTTCTTGCTTTCTTGTTCATTCTTTCGTGAAGAATCTCACTCGTTCTCCAAGAAAAGCTACGATCCAATTTCATGCCTTCTTTGCGGCTTACACTTCGCAGGTTGCATTACTCTTGAAGAACTAGCGACGGTCATACGGTCGTTGGATCAGAACCCCACAGAGAAAGAGCTTCAGGACATGATCAACGAAGTAGATGCCGATGGGAACGGCACGATCGAATTCGCTGAGTTCTTGAACTTGATGGCGAACAAAATGAAGGTAACCAGATTGTCTCCTTCCTTCTCTTTTTCGGTTCTCTCAGCTTTTTTTAATTGCTCTGTTCAAATGACATTGCATGATTCGTGACCAGGAAACGGATGCAGAGGAGGAACTGAAAGAGGCTTTCAAAGTGTTCGACAAGGACCAGAATGGATACATATCCGCTAGCGAGGTACGCAATAGTCGATTCATCATCCCCATATTCGGGTCACGCGAAAAATTGAATGAGTTATCAACATTACAACATGACTATTCGATGCCCGGGCCATTTGACTAGTCTGCAATAGCAAGCAAAGATTAGTTACAAAAGCACGTAACGAGTGAGGGGCTTCATGTTAATTGATTAGTTGCGAGAATTGACAGGCTGTAGTGAATGGATGCATGAAATACTCTCTTGTAAAAGGAAGAAAATTTAATCACTGCAGCATGCCAACAGGGAGAATTTCTCCAGAAAAATAACAAGAACAAGGTTCCTCTTTAGTTTCCATGTTGATAGCGACTTTCGCAATTGACCAACTTTTAGGTAGACGGATATATATTCCCCAATTTCACACTAATCATTGATTTGATGGGTCTCATGTAAGATGATGAATAAAACCAAATGAAACGGTTCTATGCATCCTTCAGAATTGGACAGGCATGAACTTTAGATCTACTATATATATGCGCAAACCCATGATGTCCTATGTTTAATTGCTAATTTGTTAGTATTCTTCTACTCAAAATGAATACGGAAAATTACAAATATTACCCTGAACTTTGCTCTCCATATCAAATACTCTCCTTATGTTACCAGCTACAATTTCTACCCTCAATTCTTTCGTTGGATTTCAAATTGCTCATAAGTTTGGGAACCTTGTATATGGACATGTCAATGAGGGCAGCTTCCAATATCCTTTTTGTTAACTTTAGGGAGAGGTCCTTGCATAAACTATGGATAAAACCCCACATCAATTTCCTGCCCCTTTGTCCCGGTGCAATGAACATACATTGTACGGAAGGAAAATACCAATAAAGTAGTGCTCTCTGACTTCTGATTTCCCCAAACTCTTAGTTGACATTCGATTTTGAATTAATTTCCTCGATTTTCACTTAAACAAATCATAAAAAACTAATTAGTTAATTAAAAAAAGAGAGGAGTATATTGAAAATGATGAGCTTTTTGTTCGTTGTGCAGCTTCGGCATGTAATGATAAATCTGGGGGAGAAGCTGACGGACGAGGAGGTGGAGCAGATGATAAGAGAGGCCGACCTGGACGGCGATGGGCAGGTCAACTACGATGAATTCGTCAAGATGATGATGACCATTGGATGATGAAAAGAAGAAAAAGAAAATGAGCTTCTTTCCGGTCAACGCGGTTGAACCAGAGAAGATCGGAAAGCCTCCATCCCTATTCATATTCATTCGTTGATTATTCCTTTGTCCTGTCGCAATCCCTCCCCCCAAAGGGACCTTGTTCTTCTGTATCTTTATTTAGCTAAATTCATCTTTTGAATTTGCACCTTCTTCTCTTTTTCCCTCTTTTTTTCTCAGGCATTGAGTTGTTGACTTTTCCTTGCCCTCAAAATTGGACCCAAGTTCACGTTCTTAGATCTTTCTTATCCCTAGGAGATTGGAATTTTGTGGACTCGGGATAAGTGGCGCGCCTTAACATTAGTATTGTGTCGCTGCTCTGTATTTCGTGCGGTCTTTAGTAATATGAATATGTCATGATTTATTAAAATCGTATGTGAAAATTCAAAGTTGTGCATTACGTGTTTTGCCACACCTTGGAGACCTGCTTCTGTCACCAAATGTCAAACCGATTATCCCTAAAGTTGAAATGCCAACATTAAAAAAACTAAGGACTTTTCTTTATATTTCGCTTATGAAATGACTTGGCAAAACCTCACTAAATGTTTAAACAAATGAAGCCTTTTACATGGGATTATTGTCTCATTTAAATGCCCAATCAGATGATGGTTATTCACTTAGTAAACAAATTGTAGTCGGCAAACTTGTAGTCATTTTTGAGGTTCCAATTTCATTATTGCCCATCAAAAGGTTGTTCTCTTGACTTATGCTAGATTAAGGCCGATCTACAAAACCGGCATATGAAGTAACACGACACATTTTAAATTGGGCTTTAAATAAGTTGTCCGCGATTACCGTATCCAGCAATAGTCTATCACATTGCTTAATGCCAACATTAATTCTATGCATCAGTTTTTAAATCATAATATTCCTAACGAAGTTCCTTTTTTAACTTTCATGTTCTTCCTTTGCTTTCGGCCCCGCTGGTGGGCAGATGGGTTGAAGTGCATAGAAGAGGTTCAATGGGCCTCTTCAAGCTTCATTAACAGTCCAAAGTGGTCCCTGAAATAAGCCCATAAGTCTTTCAAAACGAGGCCCAACACGCTGGTTTCATGGGCAAGCCCTGACCGTTGCCTCTATGCAATTTAGATCGCCGATGATCCAAAGCTTGTCCAAGTCCAGTTCACATGGCATCCTGCCATCTGAGCCAGCCGGGGGGTACCGAGGGAAGAAGGATTGCAGGTCATGGAAATTAAGAAGCTCGATTCTTTTCTTTTTTTGAAATGGTGTTTGATGCTGTGAATTGCTTGAACTTGAACAATAATTTCTTTGATGGCAAATTTTTTCTTTTTAAACGAAAAGGAATCATCCATTGAAACAGCAACACTTTCAAGGCCAAATTTTTTTTTCCCTCATTTCTCTACGTGCGTATGGTGGCATCATTCACACCTTCTATCATATCCATAATTACACGCACCATTTTTTTTTTTTTCTGTTTTTCTTTTTTGGGATGGATCCGCTCATGGTTATTGGCCTAAGGTATAGGGACATTTGGACTTGTGTTATTCAAAGAGTGGCTTATTTGTGGATCAGCAAGATTAGAAATCTTGGAAGGGCATGTTTAGACGAACCTGAGAGTGGATTCCATCTTTGCGGTAGAAGGTTTGAATCTGTCATGAGTAACTCTAGGCTCATAGGCTGGTTCTTAGGTAGAACCGGCCGATCCAAAGCTTTGCACCGATAACCTATCTAGACTAGACTAGTTATCAAGTTAAAAAATGAGGACCAGACTGATTTATTGCGGAACTGAACCAATCAGGCTGGTTCTAACTGGTTTTAGAGGATTGAACCAGCCATAAGAGACATCCCCAAATTCAAGATCCAATCGCAGCAAGCCAATGCCAAGCACATGATGGAATTGTGAAGTCTGATAGGGAAGTGTACTGTTAAAGCTGAAGTCTAAATAACTCATGGATCCAACTCCGCAATAAGTTAGTGGAGGGTGCGAATGCAGCACCTCCGCCGGCAAGAGGGGTTGCAAATGCCCCCCTGGTGAACTTTTTTTATTATGAAATAGCGTACACTTACTTTCTCCATAATTTTATATGCTCCAAACTTCTGTTAAAGTGTTAAAATTACTTAGTGCAGTATCGTAATTCTATCTTTTTGGTTTTGAAGGGTTTGTTTAAGTAAAAAAAATTGTGCATTTTCTTTTCTATTTTTTTTTTTCTCTTTTACGTTTCTCGTTACCAACAAAACATGTATAAAAGAAAGATGGAGATAAAGATATACATAAAGCCCAAAATAATTTGGACCGAAGACTATATAATCTTTGATCGGGTATATAAAAGTAAGTAGGAGTCTAGGAGACAGAAAATCATGAACTTTAACAATGGGAAAAAAGAGTCCTCTTATGGCTGCTTCTTTTGCCATCCTTCGTCTTTTCTCGGTTGTTTTCCTTCCGATGGAAGGCACATTTCACAGTTTCAGGCCATAACCCTACCAGTAACTGGGTCGATGTGTAGCACGAGAAATCCTTAAAAGATTATATTTGGCATTGAATGTAGCAATAGCTGTAAGAGTTTTCCTAATGTGAACTACATTAATTGATATTGTAATTTACCGTTTAACGTTTACCGTTTTAAGGGGATTCGTCTAAGGTGAGATAGAATATTTCTTAATTAGTCTAATATGGGTTGGCTAGTGTGGGCCGAGTTGAGCCTGGCCCGTAATGATGGGGCCTAGCTGGAAACTCTATAAATAGCGCTAAGTCTCTCCTCTAACCTAATTCTCACATGTATCCTCACCTAAGGGGCGTTTACCTAACGCTAAATGTGAGGGGGGCCGCCTCATTGAGCCAGTGATACGGAGGGCAATAGAAGAGAAGGACTTGCGCATGGAACATTGTGTTTCCGCTTCCGCTTCAAGATCGATGGATTCCAAAACAAGTGCGTTAATTCTTTTTACTCAATTATGCATATTCTTGTTCTGGTTATGGAGATCTTGGGATTGCGCAATTTGCGTCTAACACGTGGTATCAGAGCCTTCATAACCCTAGAACTTGAACGCATTGAATTTTGCCCTAATTTGTGATTTTCGAATTTTTTAAAGACTGTAAAAGTAAAATTAAATCACATATTATTACTGGTCTCGACGAGGCGAGGAAAACCGTGGGTGGCGCGTCGCCGGGGGAGGCCCCACGCGCCCCCACGCGCGGCCACGCGCCGCCGGGTGTCGAAGACGCGTGCCCACGTGCGTTCACGCGCCCTCACGCGTGGGGCGCTGCTCGCGTGTGCGGTGCACGCGGACACTGACGTCAGCGACCCGGATTCGATCCGATCCGCTGACGTCAGCAATGGGACCCGACCCGACCCGGATGGCGACTGACCCGACCCGACCCGGTCAACCGGTCGGACCGGTTTGACCGGCCCTTTGACGCCTGCGCGTGGGCTCCACGCGCCGCGCACTTAGGCGGCGCGTGCGGGCGCGTGGATGCTCCGTTTCGCGCGTGGCTGGCGGCGATGAACTCGTATGGTGATTTCCTACGTCGTGGTGTATTTATTTTAATTTTTTGATGATTTTATGGATGTTAAAATACATACAAAGCCCTAAATACGCGTATTTTTAGTGTATTTTTGCGTATTTTTCTTGTATTTTTCTGTGATTTTCGAAATACAGGTGCTGGGTTACTGGTATGTTATGTCATGATCTTTGTGAGTGTTGTTCATCAATATTTTACAATAAAGTTTATTTTTATGAAGCAATGTAATTAGCATGATATGTGATTTTGGTGATATGCTGCCCCTATCACTAAAGCTAAAATCACATGTATATGGTGTATGTGAGGAGTAAAATTTATATCCCTGGTATGAGAGAGTTTCGAGGATTCAATTGAGTAGTGACCGCCAAAGTGGCACGCTTGATTGGGTTTGAGAAATTTCGGTCTCGTATATTGATTGAGATGTCTCCTGGTCTAATGTGTAGTCATACTCCCAAAGGAGGTGATTGTGTATTAGTTCATGGAGGGATACATGATAGTATGGTGGAGGAGTGACTGATTCTAGTGATTCATATGCTCAAAGGTGATGAATTCACGAAAAATTGGAATAAATTCTTATAACCGCTATCATGTGGGGAATTTACAACTGCTTGTCATGTATTCTGCCCAAAGGTGATTATGTGATTTTGCATGTAACTCTCTGGATGTGTACTTGTGTGTCAAGTTACACATTGCTCACATGATGCTAATTATATACATTGTTTGGTTTTTCAGTCATTTTTTCTGTAATTAATAACTCTACTATTATTGAGGTTTTTTACTGCTTCAAATTTTAAGTTGTGGACATATGATTTGTTGCTTGAGAATGCAATAAAATTTGCTTACTGTCCATGAAGCGTTCCATTCTGGAACACTAGAAAAGAGGATAAACGATTATACGTTAATATGTGGATATGTTCAATTCTTGCAATTAGTAGGTAGTGCAGTAAATAAAGTTCTATGTCATCTTTTATTATGAAAGCAGTGTTAGTAACATTCTTTTAGGCTGTTACTTGGGCTATTGGGCTCCGGAACCTCATGAAAGAGTTAATCGTTTTAACTTTACGGATAAACCCATATGGTTATATTGAGATAACAAATTTGTAGTATTATTTATTTACTACATAGGTCTCAAAGGGTCATTTGTCAAATACTTGATAAATTATGGGTGGTAATTTAATGACTCTAAAGAAGGTACAAGAATTATGGAATCACATACTCTAAAGTTTCTTAAGATCGACGTAATTGTAGAGGATAGCTGCTCTCAGACTATTAAAGATAATAGTATGATGGGGGTTACTGTGTTTTTGTCTTTACCTATACATATAATTATGAAATTTCTTAAACCTCTCAAGTGCAAAATGAAGTGGTTGCAGCTTTATTAAGGAGATTTGTTAGGGAAAGACAATTAGTTATACCATCAGACTATATAGTCTTTTTGTGAGAGCATGATTACAATATCCATTACATGGTTGTTTTAGCAACTTATATAAATGTTGTTTCTTGTTCTTAATTAAGTATGTGATTAGATGCCATAAAAAAAAGGATAATAATAATATTACTCTGAAAGAGGGGTGGATAGTTAGTGAAGAAACAATTATTTCTTTAGTAATTCTTTCAGAGTGAACGTGACATTGATAGTTTTATATGGAGTTACATCAAAGAGATATAAAATCTATATAAGTGCAACTGGAGAATTTTGTAGCAGATTCAAGTAAACTTGTGTGTAGACTGAAAAATCTTAATTCATGGTCTTAAGCAAGTTTCCAGACAATATTATTAAAGTTTCATAGTGTTGTTATTTTGTTCAATTAAGAACAAGGTAATTCAATATACTGCAAGGTCAGTGGGAGGAAATTTATTTTTCTCATACTCTATGTACATGATATTTTGCTTACAAGTTGTGACCTTGAGACATCTTATATCTTTTGTACTAAGGTTTGTAAGGATTGTTTTTGCCATATTATATTAGATTTTCTCGGAGGACATTTGCTGATTGTATATTGGAAATATTCAATATACATTATTGCAAGCCAAGAATTGCTCCTGTTGTTAAGGGTGATGGGTTGAATCTATCACATTGTCCTTATTTAGATATTGAGAAAATCTAATTAAAAGGTGTATCTTGTGTTAGTGCACTTAAAAGTATTTTTGAAAGTGTTGTTTATTAATAACAACAGAAGTCTCAAGGGGTCTAAACACATGGAGGTCAAGTTTTTGACTATAAAGGAATCGGTACAGAATGGTGACGTTGCAGTAGATTATATTCCAACAGATGATATGGTTGCAGATCCACTAACTAAAGGCCTACGTCCATGTATATTTGAGCGACATGTCATTAGCATGTGCTTAGGAGCATCTTGGGATGCTGTTATTTAGTGGGAGCTGTTTTATTTTTCTTTGAATAATGTTTACATATGTTTTTTGTTACAATTTAGTAACATTTTGATATATATATATATATATATATATGTCAACTTTTGCATTCAATAAAATGTTTTTGAATGGTTTGTTATTATGTTTAAAATATATATATTGATAAAGTCTCAAGGTATTGTATAAACCTTGAGTGAAGGCTAGGGGCGTCCGGTTATTAGCCTTGTCCATATGTCTTGTTATACATAAATAATGGTTAATCGTAAGGACAAGACATATGTGGGTTCATGGAACCATAAATGCATTCTCTAGTGGCACAAGTTTTTGTGACGCTTAAGGTAAGAGAATGGTGACTGACAAATGAGATCTCTCTATGAGAGATGTTATCCATTTGACATACTACCATATTTGATCCATATCAATAGAGTTGAGAACACTCGTGACCATGGAAGGCTTTGTGTGTATACATGCAGTTACCGCCATGATTCGGTGTTTGAGACTTTATGGGATAGGATTGACTATTAAGAATTATCTCTAGACCAATGTGCGCACATACAATACGATTTCAATTAATATAGTCCAAGTGGGAGAATGTAAGAGTTTTCCTAATGTGAACTACATTAATTGATATTGTAATTTACCGTTTAACGTTTACCGTTTTACGGGGATTGGTCTAAGGTGAGATAGAAGGTTTCTTAATTAGTCTAATATGGGCTGGCTAGTGTGAGCCGAGTTGAGCTTGGCCCGTAATGAGGGGGGGCCTAGCTGGAAACTCTATAAATAGCGTTAAGTCTCTCCTCTAACCCTAATTCTCACATGTATCCTCACCTAAGGGGCGTTTACCTAACGCTAAACGTGAGGGGGGTCGCCTCATTGAGCCAGTGATACGGAGGGCAATAGAGGAGGACTTGCGTATGGAACATTGTGTTTCCGCTTCCGCTTCAAGATCGATGGATTCCAAAACAGGTGCGTTAATTCTTTCTACTCAATTATGCATATTCTTGTTCTGGTTATGGAGATCTTAGGATTGCTCAATTTGCGTCCAACAATAGCTACTCAACTAGAGCTCTTCTCATATGATAGGATCAAAATTGCAAATCATTTTCGCCAAAATCAGAGTAATTTCTGATGTTATATACATTTTGGTATTACTTATTGACAATGGCAACAACCAAGCGTAATCAAAGATAACTCCCATCATGTGGGACGGCGAGTCTCACGGAACTATTTACCGGTAGCCACCGACTGCTCTCGCCGAGCCCCATGAGTGTTCCACGATCCATGCCAAGCTCCTGCGAGGACCACCTCCCTCTATCTCCTCCTTTGGTCCGGAGGGGAGAGGGGAGTCAGCAAGTCATCGAAAGAGCAACACATTGAAGAGTGAAAATCAACTAAAAAACTAAATCGTTCAGGGAAATTGCACTCATCGAAACCTCCTGGATCGAGCAGCCTTAACTGCCTCAATGTTCCAACGAGAAACCGGAAAATATTTCATATCTGCTCGTTTCAAAACAAATCGTTACCTAAATTTCCGGATCTTATGCTCGTGGCCAAAGTTCTGTAAATAATTGTGACACCTCGAATCCTATAGGAATAGGGGTAATAATACGGCCATTCTTCTGCCCGAAGGACGTAGAATCAAACTATACCCAAAAGTCTAGCTCTCAAAAGTCTTCATTGATAAGGCTCTCGCTCAAACGGCCACTACCCGAGGGTCTTGATAAAACGAAAGATGAATGGAATGAGCAATCATGGCCTAGTGAGTAATGTATATCTCTTCTAAACAGATCGAGCAAACACTATGCATGTTTATAGAGCTATACCAAAACTCAAGACCCTAAATCCAATATATAGGAAACTTACAAGATCAAATTACAGCATAATTATACTGATAGCATAAATACCATTTTCATCAATAATATCAAAATAGATAATCAATGGTCTAGTTCATTGACTAATCTCATCAAATCACATATCAATGGTTCATTCTATCAACTAATCTCAAATTACATATCAATAGTCCATTATATTGACCAAGCTTGCATCACATAACACCTTAAGGCCTTAGAAGTGGCTCTCACAAGACTCATGTCATCATGTAACACTTAATCACTAAATAGTAGAAGGCCCTAGAAGTGACTCCCACGAGACTTACATCACCATATAGCACCTGACTCTTGATTAGCTCTTACAAATGATATAGGGCCCTAGAGGTGTCTCTCACGAAACTTGCATAACTATGTAGCACTTAGTCCTTGACCTGTCATGCCTCGAACCTCTACAGCCGCGCGACAACCCACGCCCATCGAACCTTTACTTATCCTCTGGTCAATTGATTGCAACGTCCTAGGAGGCATTGCTGACCCAATTCGTAATAACATTAAAATGCACAAGCAGAAATGTGAGCAAATCTCAAATCATCAAACAACGGGGATAGTTAGAAACATATTTATATATATAGAAAAGTGTTATGAGTCAACATCTCATACAACTCGAGTTCAAGGGTTAATCAACTAGCTTCTTCACCTCTGACACACCTAACCGCTTCGCTAAGACCTCCTTCTAAAAGGGTCCGGGGGTATATCTACACCTCTAATACTATGAGAGTGGTTCAAAAAGTACTAACACTCCACGTCTACCTAAGCCCCAATGGTCTCCGGGATCTAGGCCTCACTCGGCAATCAGCGCGGGTTGATCTCGGGGTCGGACATCTCCTCATCCAGAACGTCCCCATCCTTGGCATCCTAGTTGATGCCACCCTTAGATCCTTCGGCATCCGGCAGATCGTCAAAGTCACGAATGGGACCATGGCTCTCGCCACCTACCTAAAAGTACCAGGCCACGAATCAGTATGACACGAGGTTAGGCAAACCTCATTGACCCAAATGGTGGAGACATACCGCGTATAGTGCGCATCGGCCGCTCTCACCACCGGTACTTCGTCACCTCCTGACTATGCTCGATAGGGAGAACAAAACGAATCTGACATAATGGTTCAGCCATTCTTAGGGCATGAAAACATTTCAACAAACAAATATGAGATAAACTCAATGAGTGAACTTCCTAGACCTCGCGTAGGGAAGTTCATCTCGAAAGCGCCCTAAACATACAAATATCTATTGATGGCGAAACATGACAACACACTTCTCGCTTTATTCTCATCAATCTCGTAACAACTCGTCAACCATACAAGACCATCAATGTAGATGCATAGGTAATTTCATAACATAAATTTCATGTTCTTGAGCTAAACATATGAATATGCATTATGATCTAAGTCTTGCGCTCATGCCATGCAATAATCTGGACCTCATCACATACGAATCTCATGCACTTCCTATACACATTTTTCCAAATTATTACAGTCACTTAGGACCCAAAGTCAACCTAAAGGTTCGCAAATTATTCGGCGTAATTGGGCATCGTCTCGCCCCATCGAGCACGGCATCTCATTGACTTGGGGGTATTCCTGTAAGGAGTTTCATTCTGAAATCCATTTGCGAATGGTATCATGTTGACTTGGAGGCATCCAAACTGAATCAGCATCGTCCTGTATAAAATGCCTCAGCCTCAGAATGAGTTCATACCCCACGTAAAATACATCAGGGTCTTAGGTGATCACATGGGCATACCATCACATACTCCATTTCTTATCTTTCTTATTTAACCCATGTGATGCTCATGCGATATGCAACTTCACTTGTCAAATGCCATCATTCCATACACATACATCACTTATGTCACCTACATATGCATCATTCACTTCCCAAACTCATGACACATAATCCACATATCATGTCTAACCACTCATTTACATGGCACATATTCTAATTATTATTTTAACCATTAATCCACATGTCACATCATCCAAATATCATGTTTAACCCCTAAACCACATGGCACATAACCCAATAACATAGTTAACCATTAATCCACATGACACATTATCCAAATGACATAGATAATCACTAATCCACATGGTACATCATCCAAACAACATATTTAACCCTTAAACCACATGGCACATAACCTAAACAACATGTTTAACCACTAAACCACATGACACATCGTCTAAACGACATATACAATCACTAATCCACATGACACATCATCCAAAACAACATGTTTAACCTCTAAACCACATGACACATAACCTAAATAACATGTTTAACCACTAAATCACATGACACATCATTTAAATAACATAGATGACCATTAATCCGCCCTAAACTACTCCTTAAATGTAATGAAAACCCTAATCAAAGGCTAGAAAGCCACTTACGAATGACTCGTGCCTCGAAACACATCGGAGGAGAGGACTACAAGGCCGGATAGTAGTTGGATGGCGGTCTGGTGGTCACATGACAGTGATCTGGCGGCGGTACGATGGAGCAAGAGGGCGGTCCAGCGTCGGGGAGTTCGAAGGGTGGTCGTCGGCAAGGAAAACAAGAGGAAAAATGGAAGAAACAAGCTTGAAAAAGAGAGAAATGGAAGGGTGGGTTTCGGTGGTGGTGAGGGGAGAGAGAGAGTAAGCTTGAGAACAAACAAGTGAGGAAAATGAGAGAGAATGAGGGAGAGAGAGAGAGAGTGCCGAAGTGAGGGGGAGAGAAAGGGAGGGGAGATAGAGGTATTGTCTCTCATTAATGCCCCATCACTTCCCTTGTCTTTTGTCCATCAAGTGCTTAGGTTAGGTTTAGGTTAGGCTGGGTAGCCTTTTTCCCCTCCTCTTTGTTGCCCAATTCAAGTGCCGCCCCTTCCTTGCCCTTCTTCAATTTTTGTCCTTTTGTCTTTAGTTCATTGGAAGGGCACTTTGGTCCTTTTACCAATATCTCACACTATTCATGCATTATTAATGTCCTTTAGTGCATTTAATGTCAAGATTGTGTCAAAAAGAGCTTGATGGGCTTTGAGAGGCCCATGGCCCCCCCTTGGCCACCCACCTCTTAGGCGTGTGGGCCTTGGGCCGCCCACTTAGGCTCGGGCCCAATGGGTCCTATTTCGTGGCCCGTTTTCACTTTTCCGTACTCATATGTTGTGACGCCCAAAATTTCGTTAGTTAGATTAGGTATATTTTAGTAAAAAAAAAAGATTTCGGTACAAACCTACCTTCGTACTTGAGAGAGTGAAAAAGGGAGCGAGATTAGTTTATTGAGAAAATTTTCTTCTTCCCCCACGTAGATAGCCAGGTGGGCTTGAGAAGGTAGGGGGAGACAACACTTGTAAAGTATATTTAGTTTCTCTTTATTTTATATATATATATTATCTTTTTCCTTCTTGAAACCTTCGACACGTTTTTCCCACCGGTGAAAGATCCAGGCAAGTGGGGCTGCTAATAAGGTCTTGAGTTCATGGGTTAGCTTCGTCTAGCCGTGCATGTCGTTTTCGGACTTGGTATTGTGATTTAGGTGCAGAAGTTGGGCACTAAAGCTCTGTCCAAAGCTTGGTTGGGAACGTATGGGTTCGCTACTGTCCGGATGCTGAGTGTAGAGCTGTCCTCGGGGTCTAAGGTGTTCGGATGAACTCCTCGTAGCTCTACATGTGTGATTTATGGACTGTGGTTGCTGTTTGAGTCCAAAAATTGGGTACCGGAATGCACGTTTTTGGACTGGGTAGGCCTTCGATGTGACCACTTAACTTCAGTGGGTCGAGGGTGTCGAGAATCGCTTAGTCGACCGCTCAAAGGCTCCCGTTGATTAATTGGTTCCGTTAGATTTAATCTAGGTTTGTAGATTGCGAGTGTTTTGAGTTTTGTCTGCTGTTTTCCAGAACTGAGAACTCTTGACCTCTCTGGTTTGTCAATTTTGTGTGGCTCGTTGTGTTGAGATTTGAGAAAAACTTATTTCTTGAAAGTTGTGTAAGATACCTTGAACTATGACATATATTTTTTGGGGATTTTTCTGAGGTTAAATAGTTAGCTTATGGACATAAATTTCTATTGGGTGTATGCTGTGCAGAACTACAATACGTGTGACCCTGTGACCTTGCGAATTTTCTATAGAAGTTCCTGGCTTGATTCTGGTCATGATTCCTTCATGAAAGTGGTAGCAGACATCTTCATGCATGACATATTAAAATTTCGTAGAAATTGGTGAAGTTTTAGGTACTGGAACATACTCTTATTTGTGCACGCTGATGCTGGAAAACAGTTCAGTTTGTGAGTCTTAGTTGTGTGATTTTCTGCTCCCTGTATAGAACTAATTAGGTTCAGCATCCTACGTGAAAAATGTTTGTTAATGTCTTATTTATAATATACTAAAATTTTAGGATTTTCCAAGCCCATTTCACACGGTTTTCATATTAATTCCTAAAACTATGCATTCTGGTTGAGTTTGCCCTTATTCTGAGTTGTTGGAATTCATGAGGAAGGTGATCGAATCCCAGGTTATGGTCTTCTGATGGTTTTGTGTATGACATATTTTCTAATGTTGTGGTTATGATTTCAATAAAACACTGGTTACGTAAGAATTTAATGTGGTTGTTCATATACTGAAACTGTTGGTGCTGCAACAAGATGGATTTATGAATCTGTGGTTGGCTAAAAAGCCGATGTGAGACCCCGGGTGTCGGGATGCCTGGAGAGGGATGAAAGGAAGTAAACGGTATTCTCTCCAGAGGTCTGAGAAGGGTTGAACAGCTTCTCAGGGGACCTCGTGATGCCAGGTTGGGTGCGAGGGGTTCAGGGCGGAGTGTCGTCTCCCCCTGGGATTTGTTGCAGCTAGATGTTTGTAGTTTAATAATTTGATAGTTGTTTATCTATTTGATGTGCTATGGTTCAAACCCAAGTTGGATTAACCGCTCCCTTGCTGAGTTTTTATCTTAAAAACTCACACTTGTTTATTATGTTATTTTCTTCAGATTGAAAGATGTCGTCTGCACCACCTACACCGCCTCTTGCTTCGACCACTATCTTGTACGGCTCCCCCGCCGACTTTGTATGGCGCCAAGAGGAGTTCACCGACCGACATTTTCCTGGTATCACTTTCGTCAAATACACATCGTGTTTGACGGTTGATACGGGGGCATCTATGGGGCCGGCGTACATGGCCTTCGTCGCCCTCTATGTTAGAATGGAGGGTCGGTTGGTGGGGCCTTTGACGCTATATGACGACGGACCTGGCTTAGGTGGGAGCCCTGCAGTGTAGGAGGCGGCTAGGAGCACTCGACATGTGGGGGATATTTTGTTTCCTTTTGCTGTTTAACATGTATATACCAGTTGAAAGGCGGGATGTTTTAATGTTAGTGCCTACTAGTGTTTTTTGTAGGAATCCCCCTTCCTAACCTCATCTCCCTACATGTAATGGACAAAGCTTAATGATAAATAAAGGCGAGTGCAGTTTAGTTTATTCTGTTTTAGCTTGGAGTGAAGTTTAATTTGTATTCTGAAATCTATCTATCATTTTTTTTTAAAAGAAAATTTTTCGGAAGATGGGTTTGAGTTCCTGGGTGCCACATTGAGTGGTATCAGAGCTCGGTTTTATTGGAGTGATAAGGTGTATAAATTTTAGATAATGGTAGTATACCTGAGTGTTTAGACATAATTGTCCATGTAAATTTGGGACAATTATTGGTATGGGCAATTAGTTCGTGATTAATGTGGTTTGAGTAACGTGGGACTATTACGTTACTTTTAACTTATAGCATTAATCTCTAACTTTGGATGTGGGAAATGTGCAGAAAGTTTAGGAGAAAGATGGTGCGATCAAGGAGCTCGTCTCCACCAAGGAGAGAGGCGGCTAAGTCGGGGGTGGTTGCATCGGGGGCAGGGCCGAGGATGGAGGATGTGTTGCAAGCCCTGGTTTCCTTGGGGAGTTTGGTGGAGAGATAGGCCCAAATTCCACTGCAACAACCACCCCTGCCGCCACCTCAACAGCCACTTCCGGCGGAGCATCGCACCCAGGGACTGATAGAGCAGTTCCTAAAATTAAAGCCACCAAAATTCTCAGGAGTGGGACGTCCCGAGGAAGCAGAGCAGTGGATTGATGGTATGGAGAGAATTTTTAAATTGCTTGGTTGCAATGACCAAGACAAGATAACACTTGCTGAATATCAGTTGGAAGGGAATGCCATGTATTGGTGGAGAGCATCGAGGGATACCATATTTCCAGTAGGTACGGAAATGGCATGGGATGAGTTCGTGAAAGCTTTCTACAAGAAACATTTTTCGGAGTGTACGAAGGATCGAAAGATTACTGAATTCGTCCAACTAAATCAAGAGGGACTAACTGTGGATCAATACGAGGCAAAATTTTCAGAACTTTCTAGGTATGCTCCTAAATTAATTGAGGATCGCGAGGATAAAGCAAAGAAGTTTTTGAATGGCCTAAGGACTAATATTAGAAAGCAATTAGTGCCTTTGGGTTTAAGAGATTATAATGAAGTGTATGCTCGAGCCCAATGGGTCGAGCAAGAGCTCATTAGAGAGCAAATGGAGGACAGGGAAAAGGGCAGATTAGGACCGCCAGGAGTCACAAAGGATGTGCATAGTGGCAAGCGACCTTTTTCGTCTCGGGATACACCCTAGAGTTCCAAGAAAAGGCCCGCTATGGAAGTTCTGGAGGGACGAGTAAATGACAATACATGAATCGGGCTATGTTTCAAAATGACTTATGTCAACGATGTAACCGGCGACATGGGCCAGGACCTTGCCCTGATCCATTGAGATGTTTTCAGTGTGGACAGAAGGGTCATTTCAAAAGAGAATGTCCCCAAGGGAGGCAGCAAGCCGACAATAACCAGTTGCTTCATGCGTTGCCACGCGCAAGGGGAGCACTTCCACCTGGAAATACGCAAAGACCGGCAGCAAAAGGAAAAGTGTATGCAATGACTCGGGAGGAAGCGGAAGCTTCCAAGACCGTTATTACAGGTATGATTTCATTGAATGATCAAAAGGCTTATGCATTATTTGATCCAGGCGCAACCCATTCCTTTATTGCTGAAAGATATAGGCGATTACATAAATTAGAAGTGACACCTCTTGTAATACCTCTGAGTGTTTCCACACCATTAAGGGACGAAGTATTATCCACTTTAGTTTGTGAAAATTGCAAAGTCACAATAGGGGGAAAGACACATCCTATTGATTTGGTAGAAATTGGTATGTATGACTATGACACGATCATAGGCATGGATTGGCTCAGTAAGCAGAGAGCCAATGTGGATTGTTATAGTAAAAGAATTCAATTTAACCCCTCTGATGAACCTAGTTATGAATTCTTTGGGAACAAAATGACCCCCTTCGCGAACCTTATTTCGGCAATGGAAGCATATAGACTTTTAGGTGGGGGATGTCAAGGATATTTAGCGATGGTTAAGGATCAGAAAAAGAAAGAAGCAAAGCTAGAGGAAATTAGTGTAATACGTGAATTTCCTGATGTATTTCCGGAAGAACTCCCTGGATTACCCCCAGACCGAGAGGTTGAGTTTGCTATCGAAATACTTCCAGGGATGGAACCTATATCAAAAGCTCCATATCGGATGTCTTTGTTGGAATTGAAGGAGTTAAAAATCCAGCTGCAAGAATTATTGGATAAAGGGTTTATAAGACCGAGTGTATCTCCGTGGGGGGCACCAGTCCTGTTTGTGAAAAAGAAGGATGGATCAATGCGCCTTTGCATTGATTATAGGAAATTGAACCAAGTTACGGTTAAGAACAAATACCCACTGCCAAGGATTGATGATCTTTTTGATCAACTAGCTGGTAGTTTGGTCTTTTCGAAAATTGACTTGAGGTCTGGGTATCATCAATTAAGAGTTAAGGAGGAAGATGTTCCCAAAACAGCTTTTAGGACTCGGTACGGACACTACGAATTTCTAGTTATGCCCTTTGGTCTGACAAACGCGCCTGCTGCCTTCATGGATATGATGAACATGATATTTATATCTTATCTAGATCAATTTGTGATTGTTTTTATAGATGACATTTTGGTATACTCAAAAGGGTCAGAGGAGCACGAGGAACATTTACGACGAGTGCTACAAACCCTTAGAGAACACAAATTATACGCCAAATTTAGTAAATGTGAGTTCTGGATAGACCAAGTAGCATTTTTGGGTCATGTGGTGTCGGGAAAAGGATTAACAGTGGACCCAGCAAAGATTGAGACCGTAATTGAATGGCCAAGACTGATGTGAATCGCTGCGGAAGGATCGTTCTACAAAGGCCTAGATGGTGCAAATTGCAAACCTCGACCTCCAATCAAACCTATGATTGGCAACCTTGGTATGAACGTGACATGTTGACGAACACGTGTCAACCAACCAACGTTATAGACGCCACGAGCGAAAGAATTCGCTATCTCGCTCGATAAGTCAAATCGACCGTCACAAGGGAATCTTGATTAGGTCAAGTCCTCAAAAGAACAGTAAAAGAGAATCTCTCAATTATTTCTCAAAGTAAAATATATCTGTCCCCAAAGAAATTCAGTCAGTCTTATATATAGGTCTTCTAGCCGCCACACAAACCCTAAAACCAACCCTATAAATATAATGCGTCATATTCTAGAATATTCCTAAACAAAAAGATATATATATTTGACTTGGTCAAATATTTGGGGTCCATATAATCAAATTACGCCAAGATTTCCAAGATTCTTCAAGATTTGATCCAAGGTCATCTCCACGTTGAAGATCACGAACCATGACGCCAACAACTTGCCTAAATTGCTTGGCCCGCGCTCGAGTGATCGAACCAGTAGGAATAGACAATGGGTCCTTAGCACCTTCTCCTCGATATGGCTCGATGTCCACATCATTCCCTCCCCCGTGCAAAGGATTTGCCCTCAAATCATCACTGGCATCGAAAAGAGTCAAGTCAGAAACATTAAATGTGGCACTAACATCATACTTACTTAGAAGATCAAGCTTGTAAGCATTATTGTTAACTCTTTCCAAAACCATGAATGGTCCATCCCCTCGCGGTAATAACTTAGAATGTTGCTGCTTAGGAAATCTCTCTTTGCGCATATAAACCTAAACCCAATCGCCGGGTTCAAACACCACTTTCTTGCGCCGTTTGTTGGCTTGCCTTGCATATTGCTCAGTCTTGCGCTCAATATTTGCGCGTGTCTTCTCATGCAACGCCTTGACAAACTCAGCTTTCTTTGCTCCATCTAAATCCACACGCTCATCAATAGGTAAAGGGGTTAAATCTAACGGAGTTAACGGATTAAAACCATAGACAACCTCAAATGGTGTAAATTTAGTAGCAAAATGCATGCTCCTATTATATGCAAATTCAACAGACAATCTTCCCAAGATTTTATATTCTTTTTAATAATAGCACGCAACAATACCCCTAAAAGTTCTATTAACTACCTCGGTTTGACCATCGGTCTGTGGATGACAAGTAGTAGAAAATAATAACCGTGTTCCTAGTTTTTTCCACAATGTTTTCCAAAAGTAGCTAAGAAATTTAGAATCTCGATCTGAAACAATCGATTTAGGCATGCCATGCAAACATACAACCTCCCTAAAGAACAAATCAGCAACATGAGATGCATCATCAGTTTTATGACAAGGTATAAAATGAGCCATCTTTGAAAATCGATCAACAACCACATAAATAGAATCTCTACCATACTTAGACCTAGGCAATCCTAACACAAAATCCATAGAAATATCAGTCCAAGGATGCGTTGGAATAGGTAATGGTGTATACAAGCCATGCGGTTTAGTTGTAGACTTCGATTGCTTACAAGCAATGCATCTCTCACAGACACGTGTAACATCTCTCTTCATATGTGGCCAATAAAAATGTTCATGTAGTACTTCATAAGTCTTACTAATGCCAAAATGTCCCATTAAACCACCACTATGCGCTTCTCGCACCAACAATTCACGCAAAGAACACCTAGGCAAACATAACTTGTTTTCACGGAAAAGATAACCTTCACACCTATAGAATTTATCAAATGCAGCGTGTTCACATGCTTCATACACTCCCCCAAAGTCATCATCATCAGTATATAAGCCCTTGATATGCTCAAAACCTAGACACTTTGCTTCTAAAATAGTTAGAATCGCGTACCTTCGAGAAAGTGCATCAGCTACCACATTCTCCTTACCTTTCTTGTACTTGATCACATATGGAAAAGTCTCAACGAACTCCATCCATTTGGCATGTCTTTTATTCAACTTTTGCTGCCCTTTCAAGTACTTCAAGGTCTCGTGGTCGGTGTGGATCACAAACTCCTTTGGCCATAAATAATGTTGCAAAGTCTCCAAAGCTCGCACTAAAGCATACATCTCCTTATCATAGGTAGGATAATTCAATGTTACTCCACTCAATTTTTTCGCTAAAATAAGCTATGGGACGCCCTCCTTGCGTCAACACGGCTCCAATTCCTGTACCGGAAGCATCGCACTCTATCTCAAAAGTAGCACTGAAATTTGGCAAAGATAACAAAGGAGCATTAGTTAACTTATCTTTTAGCAAATTAAATGCTTTCTCTTGCTCTTCTCCCCACGTGAAACCCACGTGCTTCTTGATAACCTCAGTTAAAGGTGCGGCAATGGTGCTAAAATTTCTCACAAATCGCCGATAAAAACTCGCCAATCCATGAAAGCTACGCACCTCTCCTACGGTCTTAGGCGTTGGCCATTCACGAATTGCTTTGACCTTTTCTTCATCAACCTGTATACCATCAGCACTAACAACAAATCCTAGAAATACTAATTTGTTGGTAACAAAAGAGCACTTCTTTAGATTAGCGTATAATTGTTCGGTCCTTAAAACCTGCAAGACAGCTCGCACATGCTTAATATGGTCATCAGGGCTTTGACTATATATCAAGATATCATCAAAATAGACAACCACAAATCGACCAATAAAAGCACGCAAAACATGATTCATAAGTCGCATAAACGTGCTCGGTGCATTAGTTAATCCAAATGGCATGACTAACCACTCATATAACCCATACTTGGTCTTAAATGCAGTTTTCCATTCATCACCCTCTTTCATCCTAATTTGATGATAGCCACTTTTCAAATCGATCTTAGTGAAAATACAAGAACCATCCAACTCATCCAACATGTCATCTAACCTAGGAATAGGATGTCGATATTTTACCGTAATGCTATTGATTGCTCGGCAATCGACACACATTCGCCAAGTTCCATCCTTCTTTGGCACCAACAAAATAGGGACGGCGAACGGGCTAAGACTCTCTCTCACATGCCCTCTCTCCAATAGTTCGCTAACTTGCCGCTGAAGTTCCTTTGTCTCCTTGGGATTGCTTCGATATGCGGGTCGGTTAGGTAATGGCGCACCAGGAATCAAGTCAATTTGATGTTCTATGCCTCGAATCGGTGGTATCCCTCCAAAAAGTTCATCAGGAAAGACGTCTTCAAATTCCTACAATAAAGACACAATAGGACTAGGCAAACTTGGGTCAAGATCGTTAGTAGAAAACAAAACCTCCTTGTACACAAGTACAAGCATTGGTCGATCTAGAACTAAGGCTCTCCTCACTTCACTTGATTTTGCATAAAAATTATTTTGCCTCTTTTCTTTCCTCTCTTCTTTTCCCTCGGTTTTTACCACAATCTTTCTCTCGGCCTCTCCTTTTCCTTGTGTCTCAAACACACCACGCAAGCCCTCGGATTTCTCACCTTTTCTCTCTCTCTCGGCTTATCGTTGTAACTTTAATTGATCTTGATACACCTCACTAGGTGTCATTGGTACCAAGGTATAAGTTTTTTGATTCATCACCAATGAATAACGATTAGTATATCCATCATGATGTACCTTTCGATCATATTGCCATGGTCTTCCAAGCAAAATATGACCCGCTTGCATAGGTACAACATCACACTCTACCTCGTCCTTGTATCTCCCTATCTCAAATGGAATTCGAACTTGCTTCGATACTTTCACCTCACCACTATCATTTAACCATTGAAGTCTATAAGGCCTAGGGTGCTTTGTCGTTTTCAAACCCAACTTATCAACCATAGTACAACTTGCCACATTCGCACAACTACCTCCATCAATTATCATACTATAGATCTTTCCATTCACCACACATCTTGTATGAAACAAGTTATCTCTTTGTTGATGATGCTCCTCCGCTTTTACTTGCACACTCAGAGAATGCCTAACCACCAATAAGTCTCCTTTTATAGCCACTTCTCCATCACTACAATCCTCCAACGGTGGCATCTCATCATCCTCTTCTTCCCTCTCACTTTCGGACTCAACATCACCATGTCCAGCCATGATCATCACCCTCCTATTAGGGCATTGATTCGCCATATGACCCCTGCCCAAACACTTAAAACATTTAATCTCACGAGTTCTAGTGTTAGGGTTTTCGGTTTTACCTGAAGCCGAATTCGTTCCAACTTTACCGTCCCTCTCCTTCTCCTTTGAGGTTTCGGTTTTGGTGTTGTTTCCTCTCCAATTTGGCTTTTCATCTCTCTTCCAATTGGATCTCCAATTTTGATTGGAACCTCCTCCACTTTTGTGATTTCGGTCCATCTTCAATTGCCGCTCAACTTTGATGGCTTTGTCCACCAATTCCTCCAATTCAACATAGTGTTGCAGCTCCACCACCCTTGCTATGTCTCGACTCAAAACACTCAAAAATCTTGACATTGTGGCCGCACGATCCTCCACCACATTAGCACGGATCATGGCAATCTCCATCTCCTTGTGATACTCTTCCACGCTCTTATTGCTTTGTGTGAGATTTTGTAACTTTTGAAACAAATCTCGATGATAATGACTTGGTACAAAACACCTCCTCATCACTGCTTTCATCTCATCCCACGTCTCTATCGGTCTTTCACCATTGCGCCTCCTACTAGTCACAAGTTGATCCCACCAAATTATAGCAAAATCAGTAAATTCAACAGCTGCAATTTTTACCTTTTTGAGCTCAGAGTATTGTTGGCAATCAAATACCATCTCCATGCATTTCTCCCACTCTAGATACGCATCGAGATCATTCTTTCCTTGGAAAGAAGGAATCTTCATCTTAATATTGCCAAGTTCATTATCTTCTCGGTGTCTAAACCATCGGGCTCCATTCCACCTTCCAAATCAAGCATCTCGATCATCCTCCATGTCAGCCTCATCATCATCATAATGCCGCTGCCTTCTAGGTTGTGTTCTAGAGGCATCTCGCTGATGTTGTGGCCTTCCTCGGGGTATCTCTCGGTCACCATCAACCCTCATGCCATTCCCCATCATTCGGCCACTAAGCTCCTCCACTACGACCCTTAATTGCTGGATGCTTTCCACGAGCGCTTCATCCCTTCGTATGGAGTCAACCTCCCTTTGATTCACGCTTTCTTCGCGCGACATATTTTAGACCTGCAAATAAATGTTAGTCACAAAAATCCTCACCAATCGCTCCCTCACGTGTTTCTCTCAAGGTGTTTGTCACTCCCTCACGTGTTTCTCTCAAGGTGTTTGTCACTCCCCTCGTGTTTAACTCAAGTCTAGGCTTTTTTTTTTACCCTCAATTAAAATCACACACTCTTGCCTTTTTCCTCTCGTATTCTCTTTTCACAAGTTCTTTATTGGACTCAAAACCTATCTCTCAACCCTCTCACGACAATCAATCAAACTAATCAAACAAGATTAGATCACTACTGATTTTGTTTCAGCAAGTAACAATTTCAAACCAACAAGTACAACTTTCAAAATTCCAATTGAAACGCAAATCACTACTGATTTTGTTTTAATTCAATCCACTAACAAACGAGTCGTCTTCTTGATTATTTTTTTTGTTCAGCTATATTTTTTTTTTTGCCGAATCTGTTTTTTTTTCTCTTGCGCACTTTTTTTTTGTGCGTTTTTTTTTTTTAAGAACTTTCTCTTCTTCTTTTTTTGACGAACTCAGATACAATTTAAGATGCTAGGAAAAAAAAATTAAAACTAACAGCAAACAACTACGTATGGAAGCACAAAACCAATCAGATCCCTAAATTGGCTAGAACCGAAACCCTAGCTCAATAAATCTCAAATTGCTGAATATAAACAAAAAATTAAAGATAAATAGACCTTGTAGAAGCAAGCTCTAATACCAAACTGATGCGAATTGCTGCGGAAGGATCGTTCTACGAAGGCCTAGATGGTGCGAATTGCAAACCTCGACCTCCAATCAAACCCATGATTGGCAACCTTGGTATGAACGTGACCTGTTGACGAACACATGTCAACCAACCAACGTTATAGACGCCACGAGCGAAAGAATTCGCTATCTCGCTCGATAAGTCAAATCGACCGTCACAAGGGAATCTTGATTAGGTCAAGTCCTCAAAAGAACAGTAAAAGAGAATCTCTCAATTATTTCTCAAAGTAAAATATATCTGTCCCCAAAGAAATTCAGTCAGTCTTATATATAGGTCTTCTAGCCGCCACACAAACCCTAAAACCAACCCTATAAATATAATGCGTCATATTCTAGAATATTCCTAAACAAAAAGATATATATATATATATTTGACTTGGTCAAATATTTGGGGTCCATATAATCAAATTACGCCAAGATTTCCAAGATTCTTCAAGATTTGATCCAAGGTCATCTCCACGTTGAAGATCACGAACCATGACGCCAACAGCTTGCCTAAATTGCTTGGCCCGCGCTCGAGTGATCGAACCAGTAGGAATAGACAATGGGTCCTTAGCACCTCCTCCTCGATATGGCTCGATGTCCACATCAAAGACCCACTACACCGACGGAGATTCAGAGTTTCTTAGGACTTGCGGGGTATTATCAAAGGTTCATAGAAGGATTTGCACGACTCGCAAGTCCCTTGACCCACTTGACTAAGAAAAGTGTGAAATTTGAATGGAATGATAAGTGTGAGCAAAGTTTTCAGGAACTTAAGAGAAGATTGACCTCGGCACCAATATTAACCCTACCTTCAGGGTCTGGTGGATTTACAGTGTATAGTGATGCTTCTTATCAGGTACTCGGTTGTGTCTTAATGCAACATGGAAAGGTCATAGCATATGCATCAAGACAACTGAAACCTTATGAAAAGAATTATCCTACCCATGATTTAGAGTTGGCTGCAATTATTCTCGCATTGAAAATCTGGAGACATTATTTATATGGGGAGAAATTTGAAATTTACACCGATCATAAAAGTTTGAAATATTTATTTTCGCAAAAAGAGTTGAATATGAGGCAAAGAAGGTGGATGGAATTATTTAAGGATTATGATTGTGAAATAGTGTACCATCCAGGGAAAGCTAATAAAGTGGCAGATGCCCTTAGTCGTAAGTCGGCCGGGAATATGACAAATTTAAGGGCGAAAGAATGGAATCTTTTAGAAACCATTGCCAACTCCGAATTTAGACTAGAGGTAGATCACCTTTCAGGAGTGATGGCAACTTTGAGGATTGAACCGCGGGTGATCCAGAGGATACGGATCCTACAACAATCGGACCCGAGAATTTTAAAAATTCAAGATGAAATGCAAAGTGGAAAGAGAAAGGAATTTCAGTTGTCTGAGGACGGAATTATTAGATATCAGGGACGTCTTTGTGTGCCAAAGGATAAGGAACTTAGAAGGGAGATATTGTCGGAGGCACATAAGAGTGCTTATAGCATTCACCTTGGAGGTACAAAAATGTACCGGAATTTGTGGCAACATTACTACTGGAATGGTATGAAAACTGACATCGCTAGGTTTGTTTCTCAGTGCCTGACTTGCCAACAAGTGAAAGCCGAGCACCAAAAGCCAACTGGGCTTTTGAAACCCCTAGATATTCCAGAGTGGAAATGGGAACATATCACTATGGATTTTGTACAGGGACTCCCAAGGACTTCTAGTGGATATGACCCGATATGGGTAGTAGTGGATCGCCTGACCAAATTTGCTCATTTTATGGCAGTTCGAACAGATTATTCGATGGATAAGTATGCAGAAATATATGTGAGACAAATTGTCCGTCTACACGGTGTTCCTGTGTCTATCACTTCTAATCGGGACTCAAGATTTACATCGAAATTTTGGCAGAGCTTACAGGTTGCTTTAGGGACTAAGCTCCAGTTTAGTACAGCTTTTCATCCTCAGACTGACGGACAATCTGAAAGGGTAATCCAAATATTGGAAGACATGCTAAGAGCATGTATGTTGGATTTTAAAGGAAACTGGGATGAAAAATTATATTTGGTGGAATTTGCTTACAATAATAGTTTTCAGCAAAGTATTGGAGCTGCCCCCTTTGAAGCACTATACGAGAGAGCTTGTAGAACCCCAGTATGTTGGAATGAAGTAGGCGAGCGAAGATTAACTGGACCCGAATTAGTCCAAGTTACTGTCGACGCTATAAAAACTATTAAGGAGCGACTAAGGACTGCCCAAAGTCGACAGAAAAGTTATGCAGACAAACGCAGGAGGCCTTTGGAATTTAATGTGGGAGATAAGGTCTTCTTGAAAGTCTCGCCAGTTAAAGGCGTGTCGAGATTTGGTAAGAAGGGCAAGTTGAGTCCACGTTTTATTGGACCATTTGAAATACTTGATAAGGTTGGGGAAGTGGCCTACAGATTAGCATTACCCCCAAAGTTAGCAGGCATACATGACGTATTTCACGTTTCCATGTTAAGAAAATATCATCCCGACCCTACTCATGTGTTGGACTACGAGATCATCGAAGTGGATCAAAACGTGAATTATACAGAAGAGCCCATACAAATTTTGAACCGAAGAGACCAAGTGTTGAGGACGAAAGTGATCCCACTAGTTAAGGTATTGTGGCGACATCATGGCCTCGAAGAAGCAACGCGGGAAAATGAAACAGAAATCCGTCAACGATACCCTCATTTGTTTAGTTGAAATCCAATTTCGAGGACGAAATTTTCTAAGAGGGGAAGATTTGTGACGCCCAAAATTTCGTTAGTTAGATTAAGTATATTTTAGTATAAAAAAAAAAGATTTCGGTACAAACCTACTTCGTACTTGAGAGAGTGAAAAAGGGAGTGGGATTAGTTTATTGAGAAAATTTTCTTCTTCCCCCACGTAGATAGCCAGGTGGGCTTGAGAAGGTAGGGGGAGACAACACTTGTAAAGTATATTTAGTTTCTCTTTATTTTATATATATATATTATCTTTTTCCTTCTTGAAACCTTCGACACGTTTTTCCCTTACGAGCATCTTCTCTTCTTCTTCCCTACCGAAAGACCCATTTCTTTTCTCTCCTGGTTCTTGCTTCGTTCCACCCAAAAGCCCAACCTCATCTCGGCCTCTCACGACCGGTGCCTCCATCCAGCAGCAAAGTCGTCCGTTCGGAGTTCTACCGACGGTCGTGGAACTCTAGTTCGCTTGGCACCTTCTCCCTTCCCCACCGGTGAAAGATCCATGTAAGTGGGGCTGCTATTAAGGTCTTGAGTTCATGGGTTAGCTTCGCCTAGCCGTGCATGTCGTTTTCGGACTTGGTATTGTGATTTAGGTGCAGAAGTTGGGCACTAAAGCTCTGTCCAGATCTTGGTTGGGAACGTATGGGTTCGCTACTGTCCGGATGCTGAGTGTAGAGCTGTCCTCGGGGTCTAAGGTGTTCGGATGAACGCCTCGTAGCTCTACATGTGCGATTTATGGACTGTGGTTGTTGTTTGAGTCCAAAAATTGGGTACCGGAATGCACGTTTTTGGACTAGGTAGGCCTTCGATGTGACCACTTAACTTCAGTGCGTCGAGGGTGTCGAGAATCGCTTAGTCGACCGCTCAAAGGCTCCCGTTGATTAATTGGTTCCGTTAGATTTAATCTAGGTTTGTAGATTGCGAGTGTTTTGAGTTTTGTCTGCTGTTTTCCAGAACTGAGAACTCTTGACCTCTCTGGTTTGTCAATTTTGTGTGGCTCGTTGTGTTGAGATTTGAGCAAAACTTATTTCTTGAAAGTTGTGCAAGATACCTTGAACTATGACATATATTTTTTGGGGATTTTTCTGAGGTTAAATAGTTAGCTTATGGACATAAGTTTCTATTGGGTGTATGCTGTGCAGAACTACAATACGTGTGACCCTGTGACCTTGCGAATTTTCTATAGAAGTTCCTAGCTTGATTCTGGTCATGATTCCTTCATGAAAGTGGTAGCAGACATCTTCATGCATGACATATTAAAATTTCGTAGAAATTGGTGAAGTTTTAGGTACTGGAACATACTCTTATTTGTGCACGCTGATGCTGGAAAACAGTTCAGTTTGTGAGTCTTAGTTGTGTGATTTGCTGCTCCCTGTATAGAACTAATTAGGTTCAGCATCCTACGTGAAAAATGTTTGTTAATGTCTTATTTATAATATACTAAATTTTTAGGATTTTCCAAGCCCATTTCACACGGTTTTCATATTAATTCCTAAAACTATGCATTCTGGTTGAGTTTGCCCTTATTCTGAGTTGTTGGAATTCATGAGGAAGGTGATCGAATCCCAGGTTATGGTCTTCTGATGGTTTTGTGTATGACATATTTTCTAATGTTGTGGTTATGATTTCAATAAAACACTGGTTACGTAAGAATTTAATGTGGTTGTTCATATACTGAAACTGTTGGTGCTGCAACAAGGTGGATTTATGAATCTGTGGTTGGCTAAAAAGCCAATGTGAGACCCCGGGTGTCGGGATGCCTGGAGAGGGATGAAAGGAAGTAAACAGTATTCTCTCCAGAGGTCTGAGAAGGGTTGAACAGCTTCTCAGGGGACCTCGTGATGCCAGGTTGGGTGCGAGGGGTTCAGGGCGGAGTGTCGTCTCCCCCTGGGATTTGTTGCAGCTAGATGTTTGTAGTTTAATAATTTGATAGTTGTTTATCTATTTGATGTGCTATGGTTCAAACCCAAGTTGGATTAACCGCTCCCTTGCTGAGTTTTTATCTTAAAAACTCACACTTGTTTATTATGTTATTTTCTTCAGATTGAAAGATGTCGTCTGCACCGCCTACACCGCCTCTTGCTTCGACCACTATCTTGTACGGCTCCCCCGCCGACTTTGTATGGCGCCAAGAGGAGTTCACCGACCGACATTTTCCTGGTATCACTTTCGTCAAATACACATCGTGTTTGACGGTTGATACGGGGGCATCTACGGGGCCGGCGTACATGGCCTTCGTCGCCCTCTATGTTAGAATGGAGGGTCGGTTGGTGGGGCCTTTGACGCTATATGACGACGGACCTGGCTTAGGTGGGAGCCCTGCGGTGTAGGAGGCGGCTAGGAGCACTCGACATGTGGGGGATATTTTGTTTCCTTTTGCTATTTAACATGTATATACCAGTTGAAAGGCGGGATGTTTTAATGTTAGTGCCTACTAGTGTTTTTTGTAGGAATCCCCCTTCCTAACCTCATCTCCCTACATGTAATGGACAAAGCTTAATGATAAATAAAGGCGAGTGCAGTTCAGTTTACTCTGTTTTAGCTTGGAGTGAAGTTTAATTTGTATTCTGAAATCTATCTATCATTTTTTTTAAAAAAGAAATTTTTTTGGAAGATGGGTTTGAGTTCCTGGGTGCCACATATGTCCTTACTGATGAAAATCGAGTTTTTCGCCCTTAAATGGTCTATCCTGATGTCCTCGTGGTCTATTGATCCTCAAGACACTCTCATCCAACGATCACTTGTCAGAATAATTTCGTTTTGAAAAACCGAATCGGAACAAGGATGTCACATGACCAGTACATATCAACGGTACAAGGCCCTGGAGGTGACAGCCACAAAATTATGTTATCGCATAATACTTAGTCCTTGACTGACTATACCAATAGTATAATGCCTTAGAGGTGGCTCTAACGAACTTATGTTGTCGTGTTACACTTAGTTTTTTATCAATCATATCACAATTAATTTCATAAATCAAAACATGGCCTTTCACAAATCAATTATTTTCACAAAAGCCAATCCATAATTCGTATCATAAATCGATTTCACATATCGAACCAAATCATCTTTCATAAACCATACTCAAAGTTAACGTAATTCTTTTGCAAAACGGTTTTGCAAACCCATAACATATCATCTTTCCCAACTTCATTCATTATACATAATATATTTCACAAGACATTTCTCACACTATTTCGGAATTCATTGATAAACCAGTATCATCTAGAAACGTCTTTCATTAAATGTTTTCCAAATCATTTTAAAACTTATTTCATAAATCAGTTCACAATGTAAAACATATTTATAAACTTTCACAACACATTCCATAACATATTTCTTAAACCATTCTCAAATAATCAAAAAGGAGTAAATGCCTAATCTAGATTTTTATGCAATAAAAATGTTATTTCAACTTAAACTGACAACACGCGGCTAAACGAACCGACGATCTTGTAATCCTAACAATTTAATGAGAATTGACGTCAAAACTCAATAAAAAATTACCTCAGCAACGAAATGGCTATATTAAACTTAAATGCTTAGAAACTCCTACATGCTAACACAACGACTCAAACATGTCTAGAAATTGCTTGTCTAAAGTCATCAGTCAAAACCATTCGCAATGCTAAGCTTAAGCGTGGAGCTTGGTTGTGCCATAACTCTCTCCACTGAACTCCGTTTTCAAACAATTTCATAGTCAAACAAAATCCCTTTTGAAACACTAGAAGACCTGCAAACCAGCTAACTCAAAATTGTGCTGAAAATTGCCAAAATTCGGCTTGAAATTCATTGGATGTGCAGTGTTCATCACAACTTCAAAATTTTGTTTTGAGCAAATCGTATGTCTCAATCGAATTATGTAAAATTCTAAGGCTCCACAATAGCTTAAACTATCATTTATGTATAATATGTAATCCAACAACTCCTCAATCGAAACTTGCAGCTTAAAATCGACCTAACTTCGAATTTGTGCCCTAACTTTGAATATTATTTCGATTAGACGAAAAAAATGGTGGGATCACTTACCAGACGTGCGAATAGGAGTTAAATTGGCTTATCAAGGTTTCCTTGGTGAGGAGGGGCGAAACCTCTTCTTTCTTTTCCTTTCTTTTTCCACCCTTCCTCTCTTTCCTTTTGCGAGCTCTCGGTCTTCCTCCTCTGCGTTGCTTTTCCTTGTAATTGATACGAAGTCCACGTTTTTCTTTTTCTTTTAACTTTTCAACGTTTTTTTCTTTCTCCCTTTTGACCTGGTCAAAAACCCATATTTACATAATAATTAATATCTCTATCTAACATTTCAGTTTAGTTTCTTTGTAGACAATGGGAAGGTAACGGGTCCGTCACTGTCCCAAATATGACCGAGCCGTCCTCACCTTTAAAATTTCTCAGGAAACCGGCTAAATTATGTATCCAATTTCCGGGGAAAACATCCCCTAAATTTTAAAAGAAAGTTAAAAGTTCCACGTGGTGAGATGTTCAAGGTGGTCAAATTTTAAAAGAAAGAAGACACATAGGTGGCCACAAGAAAAAGTAACAGAATAACAACGGAAAAAAGGAAGACGAACTTAGTAATCAAAACTTGGAAATAATCACGGAATGCACTTTCTGGGATTTAGAAAATATCCCAATTTTTCAGATGATCTTCGACATTTTTTCAATTTAAATGTCGTAAGAACATTTTCTAAGCCATCAAAAAGAATTTGTAAAGGAATTTCTAAGTTTGAGATTTGAATATATAAATATATATATTTATCGCTTCAAGGCAATTTAATGTTCCACGGTCTTTTCTTTTCCCTGCTAAAACAGTTTGCTTTTCAGTATTTCTTTGGTTATGGACCTATGATAATCAATATCTTTCTCATTTCGCAGAGTTTTGATTGCCAATTCCTCACAAATGGGAATTTGTGGTACTGTGGCACCGTTTGTCATGATAGTGGGCTCAATACCTTAAAAAATCTTGAATTAAAGATATTGCTGCAATTGTGTCCTGAATTCTTTTTTTCCCCCTAAAATAAAAGTCACAAACTTTCATTTATGTCTCGTATCTGTCTGCCGTTGTCTTTTCCAATTCAGCAAAAAATCCACGTCAGCTGGATTTTAGCATTGTTTATGCTTACTGTTCATCTTCTTTGGTCTCTGGATTAACAGTAAACATTGGGCCTGCTTTGATTAAAAAAATTTGTTTTTTTTTTTTTTTTCCAAGGGTGTCCTTTACATTTGTGATCTGGGAACGGCTGGAGGGAGTGGTTTGAGGCCAACAAGACCCATGTAACTCGACGAAGAGAGCTTCGCTCGGGTTTTCAGAATTCCCGCTCTCCCGAGCGGGAGAGCGGTCTTGAGACGTTAGAAAGGAGAATTTATGGCAAAGCCGAAGGTGATGGAGAGCAATTGAGTGGTCTTCTGTGCAGGGAGAGGCTTGCAAAGACGTTCGATGGATGCATGAATTTTTAGGAACTTGGCGAAGATCTCGCGCCTGAAGAAAGAGGAAGAAAGAGGAAGAAAAGGGAGGATAGCGAGAACGGAGATGGACGCAGGGAAGGTGTTCGTAAGAGAGAACGAGTTTTGCTGCGGTGGAGGTGATTGGAGATGAATGAAGAGGAGGAGAGGATTCCAAGGCCAGTTTTGCTGCGGTGCTCTTATCCGTCGGGAGCTGACGTGAGAGTCCACGTAACATATTCTCTTTTATCTTAAAAGGTTTGACCAGTCAAAATGAAAAGGGAAGTGCTGAGAAGACATGGTGCGTACACGTCACAGGTTAGCTAAATATGACGTGGAATATGATCTGTACGCTAATGGTAGAGGGAAATAGCTAAATATTCTCCGGCTCTCCCCATGGTTGGAGCATGTTAGTCCTGACGACATAAGCATTATGAAAGACAGCAACTTTCATGCGTCCCTCTCAAGTCCCACGTTCTCATTCATTAATAAATAATACATAAGGCTTTACTGGTATAATAGTATTTGGATTATTATGAGTATAATAATTTATTTTGAATCACAAATTTTTAAAGTAAACCTCACAATAATTTATAATTATCATTTATTTGATTTTTTGTGATCCGAAATAGATTATTATTCTTATAGTAGATTAAAGACTATCATCCAATCAATTTTCTAATACATATGTTTCTGTATGAAATGGGAGAAAATCAAGAAAGAGAAATGATTGGGTGACAATATTTAATTCATGTGGGAATAATGATATATTTTGATTGTAAAAATTAAATAATAAATAATTATAAATTATTATGGAGTTTTATTTTTAAGAATATACGACTCACAGTAAATTAATTGGGCAAGCTGTCGTTCCAATCGTGGAATACAAACCAAAACGAAGAAACATATGTGGAAAGAGAAGAGAGAGTTCCCATGAAAATGTAGGCAGACGTGTCGGCCCAAACACGGTCCAAGACCCGGACGCGTTGGTCTTCAACCAATCGACCAATTAAAGGAGCGATGGAGAGATAATCTGACAATGCCTTTTATTCGAGACGGTGGGAATAAAGCATGAACATAGGATTCCCATTACTTAAACGAATGATAAAGATGTCAAGTATTGGATTCTTTTAGGCTTTATTAGGTCGGCAACCACCTGCAAAAGTCCAAAGAAACAGCCCGTAATCAGCATTTGGGTACCGCCATGATCGTCAAAACAACAAAAGGGAAAGAGGAAGATACGAAGCAAATAGGGTGCGCCGCCAAAGGAGTTTTCTTAATGCCCAATCCACACGGTTCCCCTCTAGTTAAATACAATGCTAGTGCTGTCTAAAACATTATTCCACAATTGCACTTTTCCTTGCTAAACTAAACAGCAAACATCGAGTTTTTCTCGTCTTACAATTTGCATTGTGCGGCCCTACCTCATTTGAGGATCACCAAAGCCTGTGTGTCTCTTTCGAGCGATGACAAGCATTCTCCGTCGCAACTTTGCCTGCTATGAGGTCTCTCTCAGCTTGCCCGCCATGCACAAGTTTGCCAAGCAATGGCACTTGGCCTTCGCGACCATATATTGCTCCCGAGCCATTACTAATTCCCCAAAGAAAGCCAAGAAGTTGTCCCCACGAAAATCTCCTTCCTACGCTTTGATTTCGATCCACGATCCGGTCCTGAGCACCAGCTCTGATCATCCCAGCTCCTTCAACATTGATCAGTCACGGCTCACCAAGCTGGTCAAGGACAAGGACCTCAGCCACCTCCAGGAATTTGGCGGGGTCCAGAAAGTTGCCTCAACACTCGAAACTGATGGCTCGGCCGGAATAAATGGCGACCCAGACGACGTCTCTCGCCGGCAAAATGCGTTTGGCATCAACTCATACAAGAAGCCGCCTGCCAAGCGCTTCTTCCACTTCGTGGTCGAGGCTTTCAAGGACCTCACAATCATGATTCTTCTTGTTTGCGCTGGGCTTTCACTTGGGTTTGGGATCAAGGAGGATGGGGTCAAGGAAGGATGGTATGACGGTGGCAGCATATTTGTCGCAGTGTTCCTCGTGATCGCCGTGTCCGCTGGGAGCAATTACCGCCAGAACCGGCAGTTCGAAAAATTGTCTCAGGTGAGCGGTAATATTCTCATTGATGTAATAAGGAAGGGTCGGCGGCAGCAGGTTTCCATATTTGAGATCGTTGTTGGAGATGTCGTTTGTTTGAAGATCGGTGATCAAGTTCCAGCAGACGGGCTGTTCCTGGACGGGCATTCCTTGCAGGTATGGACGACAATTTGTACTGGTTCGACGCATTATTTGCATATTAACTCATGTTGGTGTCCTCCAGAAACATACGTAGTATTAATATTACCAAGTTCGAGTGCAGTTTCCGTAATTAGTTGACTAATTAGTCCAAAAAATTGTAGAAGTGTATCATTTTATTCGTAGTTCTAGTTATAGTAGAACAAACTCTATTAAAAAACTTCTACCGTTAAAACGAGATCCATTTGTTCTTGTTCCTGTTTGTTCATGCTTCATTTTCTTTGCTTCAAGTTAAGACCAGAACGCTTCGTATTGTGTCATCCTAGCGTCACTAAACATGTGCAACGTTTGTGCTGTGAATCTAGATTGATGAATCGAGCATGACTGGGGAGAGTGATCACGTAGAAGTGAACCACAGGGAGAATCCGTTCCTGTTCTCGGGAACAAAGGTTGCTGATGGGTATGGTCAGATGCTGGTTACATCCGTGGGCATGAACACGACGTGGGGTGAGATGATGAGCTTGATCAGCCGCGACAACAGCGAACAGACCCCTTTACAGGCTCGGCTCAACAAGCTCACCTCGTCAATTGGCAAAGTAGGCTTGGCGGTCGCTTTCCTGGTTCTCGTGGTCTTGCTGATACGCTATTTCACGGGAAACACACGGGATGAATATGGGAACCGGGAATTCATTTCAGGCCAAACCACAGGTGACGATATCATAAACTCGGTGGTGAGCATCATCGCAGCTGCAGTGACCATCGTGGTGGTCGCGATTCCTGAAGGCTTGCCGCTTGCGGTAACCCTCACTCTTGCTTATTCGATGAAGAGGATGATGGCAGATCAGGCGATGGTGAGGAAGCTTTCGGCCTGTGAAACGATGGGGTCAGCCACCACTATTTGCACCGACAAGACCGGCACTCTCACAATGAACCAGATGAAGGTGACGAAATTCTGGGTCAGCCAAGACTGTGTGGCGGAAAACACCTACTCCTCTGTCTCCAAGTTTATCCTAGATTTGATTCAGGATGGGGTTGCTTTGAACACCACGGGTAGTGTCTATAGGTCGTCTTTGGGATCGGAGTATGAGTTCTCTGGTAGTCCCACCGAGAAAGCAATTCTTTCCTGGGCTACTTCGCAATTGAGCATGGACATGGAGGACACAAAGAAGAGCTGTGAAGTCATCCAAGTCGAAGCCTTCAACTCGCAGAAGAAGAGAAGCGGTGTCCTAATAAGGAAGAGCTCGGACGACACATTCCATGTGCACTGGAAAGGAGCGGCAGAGATGTTATTGGCAAAGTGCTCGAGCTTCTATGACGAGTCGGGGATAGTGAAAGATTTGGACACAGATGAAAGGATGAGATTCGAGCAAATTATTCAGGGGATGGCGGCGAGCAGCCTCAGGTGCATCGCTTTCGCTCATAAACAAGTCTCCGAGGAAGCGATCAAAGAAAGAGAAGACGGGAAGAAGATCCAAGAGGACGGCCTGACATTACTAGGACTTGTCGGTATTAAGGACCCTTGCCGTCCGGGTGTGAAGAGTGCGGTCCAAGCTTGTCAGGATGCGGGAGTGAACATCAAGATGATAACGGGAGACAACATCTTCACCGCCAAGGCCATCGCCACGGAGTGTGGGATTCTCAGGCCCGAGGATGATGCCTCCAGTGGAGCCATCATGGAAGGAGCCGAGTTTCGCAACTACTCACCTGAGGAGAGGCTTCAGAGAGTTGAGAAAATCCGGGTCATGGCGAGATCCTCGCCTCTCGATAAGCTCCTCATGGTTCAATGCCTGAAGCAGAAAGGCCATGTGGTCGCTGTCACTGGGGATGGCACGAACGATGCACCAGCCCTCAAGGAAGCCGACATAGGGCTTTCGATGGGCATCCAAGGCACCGAGGTCGCCAAAGAGAGCTCGGACATTGTAATCCTCGACGACAACTTCGCCTCCGTGGTGACAGTGCTGCGGTGGGGTCGATGCGTCTACAATAACATCCAGAAGTTCATCCAGTTCCAGCTCACCGTGAATGTTGCCGCCCTTGTGATCAACTTCGTGGCCGCGGTCTCTTCCGGCGACATCCCCTTGACGGCCGTCCAGCTATTGTGGGTGAACCTGATCATGGACACACTCGGCGCCCTCGCCCTGGCCACGGAGCGACCCACCAGGGAGCTCATGGAGAAGCCCCCCGTGGGACGGACCGAGCCGCTCATAACAAACGTCATGTGGAGGAACATTGTGGCCCAAGCAACATATCAAATGGCCATCCTACTCACTCTCCAGTTCAAGGGCGAATCAATCTTCGGCGTGGACGAGGCGGTGAAGCAGACATTGATATTCAACGCGTTCGTCTTGTGCCAGGTCTTCAATGAGTTCAACGCGAGGAAACTCGAGAAGAGGAATGTGTTCGAGGGCATTCATAAGAACAAGTTGTTCCTCGGGATCATCTTCATGACAGTGGTCCTCCAGGTGGTGATGGTTGAGTTCCTAAAGCGGTTCGCTGACACGGAGCGGTTGAGCTGGGGACAATGGGGTGCATGTGTCGGGATTGCAGCCGTGTCTTGGCCTATCGGTTGGGTCATCAAGTGCATCCCGGTCCCTGATATACCAATCTTCATCTACTTGGGATTGAAAAGCAAGAAGCTCGCGAGGAAAATCGTGCACAGAGAACAGTAGCAACTGTTGGAGACTGGATTTGATTTGATCCATTTCGATTCTTTTGATCGATTCAGATTGATTTTCGATTGTGATTTAATTTTGTAATTGATACAGTAAATCATAGATATAGGATATTATGTTTATTCTTTCCGATTCATTTCTTGTACTATAGATATGATTACATTTTGGTACATAGAATATGATGAAATATATGGAAAATTCTCTTCCTTCATCGTTCCACATTTCTTGTTATGGTATCAAAGCAGTGTCTCTAACCCCTTGTTAATGTATCACAGTATCACAGCAGTGTCTCTAACCCCGCTTCCGCAAAAATACTTCTGAATTACCTTCAATTGTTTTTGAGTTATTGTTGTTGCACCTGCAAAACAAAGCCAGCACAACAGGTATGTATTCGACTCTGAATATGCAGAATCCACACAGCAGTGAAATCCAAGATTCGACGCTACCTATAATGGAGGAATCACCTGACCAAATTTCGGGACAATCCTCCGCCCCTACTCCAATTGCTCCAGTCGCTCTAGCGGTCCCCTAGTCTCCTCCAGTTCAATGGCCATACATACCATGGGTCCCAATTCAGGGCCCATGGGCCACTGAACCGAATTGGAGGAACCATTGGGTCCACCCAGAAATGGGCCAATTTCGGCCCACCTGGACAACACCCAAATGAGATTTGGATCCATTCTCTTCGGGTCAGAGAACCAAATTGAATCTGGGTGGGGCAGCGACAATTCCTTATGTGATATTCGGATCTTCGTTCGATGAAATCGTGAGCCTCAAGTGTTAGTAGCTATTGCCACGTCATCAAGCTTGCCGTCGGATCATGCCACCGTCTTTTGTCATGCCTCGCCACCGTAAGGACTTGCCACTTTAGTTCGTCCCTGTCACCAACCGTGACACCTCAGCTGGCCACTCGACGCCACCACCGAGTCACCTCAGTCTCACTCGACGACACGTCCACATCACCGAGGCATGGACGCCGTCCCCCAGCTGGCATCACCTTCTGCAGCCACCGCGTCAGCCGCGACGACCGCACGAAGACCAACTCAAGCGGCCGTTCTCCTCTCTTCGTCGCACTCATATCGGTCATCGAGCCAATCAACATCGAGCTACACCTCTGCCGAATCAACCCCAGGAACGCCACAACTTCAACAGCTGGCGTTCCCCCTCGGTTGCTAGCACCATGCGGTGCTAACATGGTCAACAAATAGACCGCAAGAAGACCGGACTTACAATGCAGGAGGTGGGAGAGAAGAAATTGAAGATTAAAATAAGCCAAACCACCATTTTTCTTCCTTAGTTTCCCCCGGCTGGCGTCTTCTTGTGTTGCCATAATATGTGGTAATGTGGCATTTAATCAACTGTCAAGACCATGTAGGCGATGGTGAAGGGGGAAACAAAAATATAAATTCAGCAAGCTCCATTCATTTCCATCTCTTCTGCCACTCCACTACCCCAACGTTCCCTTTCGTTCATCCTTTTCTTCATCCGCGCATCATCCCTCCTTCCTGCTCGACGCGGCATGACCCTCACCCTCCCTCGTTTCTTCTCTGTTTCCGCACAACAACCGTGGCTTCCTCGCCGCCACCTTTGCCAGTGACGCACCCCTCATTCAGCCTACACTTGCGCTGCCCCACCGCCCTCAAGCCGCCCCATTGACTAACAAACAGCTGAAACAGGGCTTTCGAGACCTCGCCGGAACGGACACTTGCCCTGTTTATGCTACGTAGGTTAATTCCATACATCGAGGTTGATTTCCTCAAGTTTTAGTCACCTTGATTAAATTTGTGCTTGATTATGTTCATTGACAGTTTTGGAATATTTGTGCTGCAAGTAGTGTTAGTAATTTAGTACCCCGAGTATATTAACATGTTGAAATACTGGTCATTGAGATTTAAGTGCATTTTGAGTTTTTTTTTTTTTTTGGGTTGAAATATCAATCTTTCATTACTAGCCCACTAAAGGGGCAACTTCAGTTGGAATATCTAAGCATACTATTGACATTAAAGGTGGAGGAGGATATGAAAACCAATTACTCGGAAGAGAATTTGCTCGATGATTTTTAGCTACCCAATCTGCAGCCTTATTTGTTTCCCGGGGCTCATAGATGACTGAAATTCCTTGAAGCTGGGCCATTAAGGTGCTGCATGGTAACCTTCCCCAGCCCAAAAATTTCTATTCTTTTGTTCCCCGGAACAAAAAAAGAACAGAAATCTGTTTGATAACGGCAAGTTGATTTCTATTCCTCGGAATAGAAAAGTTAGCCCGGGAATAGAAACGAGAAACAAAAAAAAATTGCTTCTTGTCTCAGGAACAATTTCTAGAAATAAGCAAATTTTCTTTTTTATTTTTGTTTTATTTCTCTCTTGCCGTGGCCACCTTCAACCGTCTGGAGCCACCGCCGACCGCTGCCGCCGCCGGCCACCACCGACCGTGAGCCAGAATAAAAAAACAAATAAAAATACAAAAAATACAAAAAAATAAAAAAAATACAAAAATAAATAAATAAAACAAATAAATACAAATAAAAAACAAACGCAAGAAAATTAAAAAAAAAAACAAAAAAACAAAAAAAATACAAATAAAGCAAATAAAGCAAATAAATACAAAAAAAAAATACAAAAACAAATAAAAAACAAATAAAAAACAAATAAACAAATAAATACAAAAAAAAAGAATAAAAAACAAATAAATACAAATAAAAAAAAACCAATAAAAGAATAAAAAACAAATAAATACAAAAAGAATAAAAAAACAAATAAAAAGAACAAATAAAAAACAAATAAATACAAAAAAGAATCGTTGCGTTACCAAACGAATTTCTATTCTTTTTCTATTCCAAGAGTAGAAATTTTGTGCAGTTATCAAACGAGTTCTTTTGCTCAGAAACTGTTCTCCGGAATAGAAATAGAAAAGAACTATTTCTGGAAAAAAAAACTCTTCCCCAGCCAAGAAATTTTACCATGTGCACCCTAAATGTCTGCAATCTGCCACAGTGGGCTAGGCTGGCCAAGGAGGCTCTTTGAAGCCTGATAAGCAGCACGTAAGAGGAAAGTGGTCTGTTGATAGGGTCACCCGCAGATCAGCAAAGTTCATGGCTTCCAGATCAGATTCGGTCATGTATTCCAGATGAAGAGTAGTTCGTGCGTTTTCTTTTCCGTTTCACCCATAACAAGGCTTCCCTCACAGCTAGGGTTTCGGCTACCCAAGCGAACGACGTGTAAATCTTCTTGGTGAATCCCGTAATGAGGAAGCCAGCTTCGTTCCTGCACAAACCAGCCACAGATCCCAACTTGGTCGAAGCGCACTAGGAGCTATCAACGTTGATCTTCAGCTCGCTTCTACTGGGTGGGTTCCATCTTAGCATTCTATCTGTGCTTTTTGTTGATCCGCACTTTCCGCTCATCCCTTTTGTGGACCATTTCATGAACAGAGCAGCGGCTATTCGGGCTTCTTCTTGGGTAGTTGTCGGCTCCAGTGAAGACCCTTGGAAGACCGTTGAGTTGCGGGTTTTCCAAATTTGCCACAGTAGACTTGTGAAGAGGGCTTTCTGTTCAAATCTTGTTTTTGAGGTAAGATTCTCAAAGATCCATTTATCAATTCGAGTAGTACTTGCTGGGATGTGTCGGCTTCAAAATCAGGGGCTAACCATATTGTTTTTGTCCAGTCGCATAGAAGGAAGAGGTGTTCTGCTGTCTTTGGTGCATCGCCACAAATTTGCCAAGTTGGATCAAGTATTATATGTCTTTTGTACAGGTTTTCCTTTGTTGGGAGAGAATTGCTGCATATACTCCATAGTAGGAATTGAATTTTTGGTGGGGTAGGGAGTTTCCATACCTCGTTCCAGAGGGATTTAGGAACGTGGTAGGAGGAAGATGGGTTAGGTTGGGTGAGGAATTCTGCTCTGTTGTGTAGTTGATTGTAGCCGCTCTTAATTGTGTATAACCTAGAGCTATTGATTGTCCATGCAAGCTGATCAGGTTGAGGATTTAGGCTCAACGGGTTTGCTAAAATCTCTTGAGCTACTCTTTCATCAAACAATTCATGAATTTCCCTTATATCCCATTCATTAGCTTCATTATCAATTAATTTAGCAACCACTCGTGGCTCATTCCGATTTGGCGGGCCAATTAATCTCCCAGTAGGAAGCCATACATCTTCTCTTATGCGCATTCTTTGTCCATTTCCAACCTTCCATCTTGTGGCATGTTCAATTGTCTCTCTCCCCATCAATAAACTTTGCCAACCCCATGAAGGACGGGATCCTTTGTTTGCTGTCCAGAAGTCACCTTGAGGAAGATAGATACTTTTAAGAACTTGACACCATAGGGCGTCCGATTGTTGAGCCATTCTCCAAGCCTGCTTCCCCAGCATTGCTTTATTAAAATCCACTAAGTCCTTAAAACCTAGGCCTCCACAATCCTTCCTGGTTTTCAGCACATCCCAATTTTTCCAGTGAATACCTCTTCTAACAGCATTCTGTTTCCACCAAAAAATGGTGATTCGCTTCTCAATAGTGCGGCAAATGGAAGTTGGAATTTTGAATATGGACATAGCATATTGAGGTAGGGCTTGGACGACTGTCTTGATGAGAATTTCTTTTCCCGCCTTCGATATTAGCCTCTCTTTCCATCCTTCAAGTTTCCTCTCAACTTTAGCTAGAATCTATGCAAACATTTGCTTTTTTGTGCGACTCCAATCTAATGGGATTCCAAGTTATTTCCCTATGTTCTTTGAGATAGGAACTCTCAACTCAGTTGCTACATTCTGTTTCAAAGTTTTTGGGCAATTTCTCCCAAAGAAAAGGCTTGATTTGTTGAGGTTGATAGCTTGTCCCAACACATAACAATATTGGTTCAATACATTGGCTACATTCTGAGCTTCTCTTATGGATCCATCTAAGAAAAAGATGGCATCATCTGCAAAGAGGAGATGTGAAAGTGTTGGGCATGTTGGGTTTAGGCAAATTCATTTTGTACTACCCTCTAGGACAGCTTTCCTCATAAGGGTAGAGAGGGCATTTGCCATGACAATAAAGAGATAAGGGGAGAGAGGATCCCCTTGCCGAATACCTCTTGTAGGCCTAAAGACAGCAGAAGGTTCACCATTTACTAGGATGCTAAAAGTTACCAAAGAGATGCATTGTTTTATCCAATTGACCCATTTTCCATGGAATCCCAACCTCAGCATATAATCACATAGAAAATCCCATCCAACTCTATCATATGCTTTTTTCATATCAAGTTTCAAAATGGCTGGAAATTTATGCTTTCTTCTTCTCACCCTTAGTTGATGGACCATCTCTTGGACTACAAAGATGTTGTCATGGATCTAGCGATCACTTACAAAGGCAATTTGCTCCTTTGAGATTATCTTGGCAGCCAATTTTTTAGCCTATTAGCCAATATCTTCGCAATGATCTTATAATTAAAGTTGTAAAGGTTTATAGGTCTGAATTGGGTGATATTTTCTAGATTTGTTACTTTAGGAATGAGAGTAATATACTTACTATTGAGCTCTTTTTCAAATGTACCTTGGTCGAAAAAAGATTGCACCATGCTGAAGATATCTTCATTTATGATAGGCCAATGATTTTGATAAAACAAACCATTTAGCCCGTCCAGTCCCGGCGCCTTTGTAGCCCCTAGTTGAAAAACAGCAGCTTTAACTTCCTCTTTTGTGACTGGTTTTATTAGATCTTCATTCATTTCTTCATTAACCATTGCTTCACATTGATTCAATACAGGTTGGTAATTCCGATCGCCCACCGAAGTAAATAATGATTGGTAGAAGCTTCATATATGGTGTTTGAGGGTTGAGGGGTCTCTACACCAGGTTTGTTCATTGATTTGCAGCATGGATATTTTATTCCGTTGCCTTTGTTGGACTGTTTTCGCATGAAAATACTTGGTGTTTTGGTCCACCCATTTCAACCAGCTGATTATTGACCTCATGCACCAATACATTTCTTCTTGCTTCCACAAATTTGCAATTTTCCCAACAATATTGCTAATCTCCTCTCTGTTTTGCTCCCCATTAGTTCTGTTATTCAGCTCCGTAAGCCTGGATTTGAGGGTGAAAAGCTGATTTTGAGGACTTTTGAATTTCCTCATGCTCCATTTGTTTAATTCAGCAACAACCATCTTTGTTCTATGTACCAGACTGATTTATGTCGTTCTATTCTCTTGCCAAGCTCGCTTAATCACCACCTCACATTTAGGGTCCTCTAACCATAAAGATTCAGCCTAAAGATTCAAATCTGAACATTCTCTTGCTCTTCTTTTCCTTTTGATCGTAAACCCAGAGATTTACGATCCTTTTACTACTTCAGACAAATGGGCAGAAAAGGCACTGATACGTACTCAGAAACCCCAATAGAAGTTCAGTTATACATCCATCACCTGGAGAGTGGAAGACCGAAGGGGCGAAATAAGAAATCCAGCAAAGACAGCCGTCTTATTGACATTGGAAGCATCATCGACGGGAGGAATGCGCCTGGACGAAGATAATCCATCGGGATTTTCACCATATATCACCCACTGGGGGAAGCGAAAATTTGGAGAAAATGCTAAGAAAACCAAAGAAGACCATCGTCGAGAATGAAATCTTGGAAATGCTGACTTAGTCAGAAGGGGTATGCGTGTATTCTGCCATGGGTAGATGGGATTGGGGTTTGTAATTTGGGGATTAGGGTTAGCTATCACCTACTGGGATAAAGAAAAGCTCCAAATCGAGGGAGAGCGAGAGGTGCCTCCTTCACGCAACCAACTTGACGTAAGACGCCTTTTGTCTTGGGGCAAAACTACCTCTATATACATGGTTCACTGTCGTGCGACTTGATTAATTGAGACGTGTCATTTGCCGCTTGGTACTCAAATTCGCTATAATTGCATATTACTCCTTTACGTACTCAAAGTTCATCCAATTCCAGCTTGCGGCACTCGCCTCAACTCCAGCAATTACCATGGTAGCTGCAGTTTCATCCGGCAGCTTACCGCTAATGGTGGTCCAGTTATTATGGGTGAGCCTAATCGTGCATATATTAGGCGCTGTGGCCCTTAACACTGGTCTACCGACTGATGACCTCTTGCGTAAGCATCCTGTAGGTTGGAATGGTCCGCCTGTAACCAACATTATGTGGAGAAACCTGGTAGCTCAAGCGTCATGCCAGGTAACAGTCCTTTTGATACTGAGTTGAAGGGTGAACTTCTCTACGTGAATCAACAGGTCAAGAACGCATCGATCTTCAGCACTCTCATCCTCTGTCAAGTTTTCAACCTATTCAATTGCAGGAAGCATGAAGAGATCAATGTCTTCAAGGGGATGATCAGACACAACAGATTGCTTTGGGCTGTTTCAGGAGGAATAGTCCTCACTCGGTCGCGATGATACCGCAAGGTTTACAGGCACTGAGAGGTTGAATTGGAAGCAATGGGGGCATGTGCATCCCATTGGAAGCCATTTCGTGGCCTATTTGTTGGGTTGTGAAGTGCATAGCAGTGCCTGAGAGACCATTCAAAAGCTACACGAAGTGGAATTGGTAGAAGCAGGCTTAGCACATGGGGACCGTGTTGTGGTAAATAAGATTTGGGATCAAAGAGCACCTAGTCCATTCCTTCCTTGACCGTATTGTACAATTTACACGTGGGCTCAAGTCCAACAAAGAGCACCTCGCGTTTTGTTCAGGGAGAGATGTTCTTGAAGAGGTAACGCCTTCTGGTTGTTCCTTCCCTTTAGTTCTTTATCCAGATACTCCAATTACGAGATCTCAAACATCTGAAGTTTTTTATTACTAGAATTGAATTCCGTATTGCAGGAAAATAGTTTAGGCAAGTCCTGCGTAATTGGCATTGAGTATAGCTCCTCTAAGTAGAGCTCCTTTCAAAAGATGGGATCAACATTGCAACTCGTTTTCACCATAATTAGAGCAAATTCTGATGGTATAAACATTCGGCATCTGTTATCAACGATAGCAACCGACCAAGCATGAACAGAGGCGGCGATTGTCGCGGAAAAAAATTGACCGACAAGACACGGCTACTCTCGCCGAGCCCTGCGAGTATCCCGAGATCCATATGAAGCTCCTGCGACGGCCACCGCCCGCTACTTGCTCCTCTACCCCACAGCCCGAGCAAATATTTCGCCACGTCATTTTTGTATAAAAATGCACTCGTGAAGGCACGTGTCGTTTGTGGGCCCACCTGTCGGAAACACCGGCTAAGTGGACAAATTTCGAAAAGAACAGCCTTTTCTTTTTCTTTTTCGCTATTTGGAGCAAAAAGGACCTCCTTCTCTCCCTCTCCACCAACTCGGCAGCCGTCGACCACCGTCCACCCCAGGTTGCCCAGGCCTGCGTGGCCACCAGATTCCAAGCTCCTCCTCTCCAAGCACTCCTGTCCTTCCCTCTCGATCATCCTCGCCGCCGTCGCCGCCTCCTCCGATGGCCTCAACGCCGCCCAGTCCATGATCAAGTCCGTCTTCGCCTCGTCCGCCGGCCGCCGCCGTCCACTCCAAAGAACTGCCTCCAGATCCTCCCCCTATCGCAGCACCGGATGAGTTCAACGGTCGAGTCGATGCTTTTCCTTTTTTCTTCCTTTCCCTTCTTTTGCTGGGCTCGATTAGTAATAATTTCTTTTTCGGCTACTTTTCCCGGCTGCTCATCGTCACCTCTTGTGTCGCGTCGCGTTGCGTTGCGATGGAGTGCTTTTCCAGGAAATTAAGCCCTCGCGAGCAAGAGAATTTTCCCATCGTTTCCTTTCGAAACAAACAGTCCCCTCTTTATTTTCCTTTGCCCACCACCCCAAAGAGCCGCCGAAGTGAAGAGCCACGGAGAGAGAATATGATTGGCTTGAAGTGTTTTCGAAATTTCTTACAGGTGAGCCCAAATTTGACCCGTGGATTTGTGTAAAAATAACGTAACACCGTTTGTGTACACAATATTTTCTCTGCCCAAGTTAGCTGATGATATGTTGTAACAAGACTTGGCGGTCTACATAACAAACATATTCTCATTCATCATGAAGAAACTGCTAAATAATTTAGTGTTGTGAAAACAAGCGATTGAACGATAAACTAGACTGAACAAGAAAACGATATATGATTCAGTCAGACTAACCTAACTACATTAAGGGAACAATAAAGAGTCCCACTTTAGATCAAATCATACAATGAATATTATAAGATCAGTGTTTCTCGAGTCCTGATTACGCGTAATAACTTATATATTATTTAATTTCATGATTTCTCACGAAATAATTTTTCAATCACATAAAAGAATTACCAAAATATAAAACCGACGTGATTTAATGGCGGCTTTCGGATAAAATTCCTCAGCGATGGCTCCCGTTGGATGCGAAAGGAAGAACCCGGAAGTTCCCTCTGTGCGCGTATCAACCGTTGGTCAGAGAGCTCCAACAACTAATCAACATATGTGAGTCGGCCGCATCGTGATCGCATCCAAAGTCAACGCTCTTGCACAAACACACGTTAGGAATATTGATTTTGTGTGGCTTTCCCATTTCCGTTTTGCTTGGCGACCGCTCTCGCACAAACAAGGAAACCCCCTTCCAAATTCGGTCAGCGACGCTGGAAAGAAGTCTTAAATTTCCATTACACGTGCCTGCGCGTCCACAAACGACGATTCATCTTGGGTCGAATTTCTATTCACTGGCTTAATCTCGAGAGCGGTGATGATGAAGAAGTTTTTCGTCTCTGATCTGCCCTTGCTTAGTGAGTTTGGCGAGGGAAGCTCATCTGTCTAACGCTCTTTTCTTGACTTCTTTGGGAGTGGGTTGGTTAAGAAATGAGATGCCCCATTTTGAGCTGTTCCCTGAATAAACCATAAAGCCAAGAGAAACCATGAATCATTGGATCATCCATCGACAAAAGGATCACCCGTGACTATTGAGAATGAAGCAAATAAGATGGTTCTAACTCTCAATCTTTCTGACTTGCTTCTATGGCAAGTCTTAAGCAGCTAGAGCTCTTGTGGGACTTTTTATGACTCGCCGTGATTATTATGCAATTTCCCGAGCAATCTCATGATACATGTTGGAATATAATATGCTGAAACGACAGGATCTTGTAATTTACGTCAATGCAAAAATCACCAGAAAACCCACCCCGCTGTGGGCAAGTTGGTTTGGGCCTTTCCCCCTCTAATTGCGGAAGGGGGAGGTTCGAGTCACCGCGTGCACATTAGCGCGACTTAAGCGGAGCACCGTGGGAGGTGGGTCTCTGCGCCAGTGCTCCCTAGGGTTTACACCGAGTGCTCGTTGTGAGTGGTTCCTCCAATCTCAAAAAAAAAAAAAATCACTAGAGAAATAAACAAGAAATAATAAGGACACCGTATCGGTACCTATGTCCACGATGAGAGCCAACAGCAAATAATCCATTATAATCGGAGAATTGGAGTTTGCACTTACTCATACGCTCGAGTGTTTCGCACACCTAAATTTAATCTCAATTCCAAAGTGTTTATAAATAAATAACTCACTTGGACATAAACTCGCTGCACAAAATTACCGCGCGTTTAAACTCAAAGTAAAATACTCTACGTACGCCAAAATCAAGAACTCCAGCGTTCGTCTTTGGTCCGCGTACGTACGGGTCTCCAGCGTTGCTTCGCGTTCTTGTTCAAGGCTTCACGCAGCTTCTTGTGGCTCTCAAGTCTTGCGTCTCCACACATTTTTTTTCCTTCGTGCGGCTTCTGGAAACTTGCGGCTACTCGCACGCTCCTTACGTTGATAAAAGAAACCTTGCCTTTTTATATTGTGTGCCCAAAGTCAAAACTTTGACTTTGGGCCTCACCATGGGTTCTTTTCTTCAACATGGATTCGCTCCTTCCGCAGATAAGGGAAGAAAAACTTCCTTTTTCTTCCTTTTTTTCTTTTATCTCATATATTTCCTATTTTCTCTTATAGTGATATTTTGCACATCCAAAATTATGTCCTTTTTCTTCCTTTTTTCTTTTATCTCATATATTTCCTATTTTCCCTTATAGTGATATTTTACATGTCCAAAAGTATGTCCAATAAGAAGAAAGATTCTTCATCCGATTTGTAATCCACTTGAGAAAATATTCCTCAATAAAATTCGATTTAATAAATCATTATCTAAATTCAAACTCGAGACATTAATTTAACAATACATATAAAAAAGAACCAAAAATTCCGGCCCACCAAACGAAATCGGTGGTTTCTTGATCACTTTCTATACCTGTTTCATAACTCAAAAAATTTCTCTGGCCCTTTGTGGTACTAATAAAAAAAGAAGTTGCCATTACTGGACGCTTTCTCTAACCCCTTCTCATCAATGGACCCCCGAAGTATATGAATGAGTCGCGGCTGGCCAAAGGAACCACCCAGGGCGAAGTTCTATACACTTGCTTCTCATAACTTCAACGTTTAGCTCTCCATTTCGGGAACAAAATTAAATGATGCATCTTATCCTATTCCTAAACATGTGTAGGTGGAATTTGATCTATCCATACGCTAATGGTAAGGGAGGAAAAGAATGAAAATCCTCCAGCTAAATCTCCCCGGGCTCTCCCCAAAGTCTTACCGTTATGGAAAAAGAATAATTATAGTATTCACATCTCTCCACTTTCTCGTTCTCATTGATCAATACCGATGATTCTGTATGAAAGGGCGGAAATGTCAAAAGTACATGTGGAAAGAAATACCCAAGAAAATGCACGCGTTAATTTGATTAAATCTGGAGTCTCCCGTGCCGATATCCTGTTCGTCAACCGCCTTTATCGTGTCGTTGTGTGTACCATCTTAGCTTGATGGATCATTTGACTTTTGGAGGATACGTCTTGCCAACGAGAGCTCTAATAGCTTCGTTACTACCTACATATATGTTCAGCTTCATGCAACTTGATCAGAACTAAACCGTGTCATCTCTCACTTGGCATTTGAATTTGCTATAATCGTGTATTACTCCTTATTGAGACCGGAACTAAGAAGAATGGTTGGGCTAACAAACATCCATCTCGTTTGTATTTTGGATACCCATATAACCATCGAAGATTGTTAAAGTGATGAATTCCTCGAATTTAAATGGTGTGGGGGACAAATAAATTGTTGAAGGTACCATTTTTTTTTTTATCTAGTGTCAATCCATTTGATGGAAAAAAATATCTTTTGTTGGAAGGCTGGCTAGAGAATTCTTGTAAAAACACTAGCACCGCTCAGTCAATAATGAGAATATGTTGATCTTTTTTTATTCTATGTATTATTATCATTATGCACATAAGGGAGGAGCTGTATGAAGTAAAAATCCCACATATAGTTCTGGAATGGAGATTCTTTCAATCAAACAACAACTGTAACAGATGTCGGCTCAATCCAAAGAAAATTATGCGGAAGCTTTACAAAATTATGTGAAGCTATGTGACTAGAAATTGATCCCTATGATCAAAGCTATATACTCTACAAGATAGGCCTTACCCACACAAGTAACGGAGAACATACAAAAGTCTCTTCGGCTCTTCAGCAATGCTTATGCACAATGCTAACCCTTGCTCGCACCAAATGATCATGTACTAACCTCAAGATAAGGCCTTCCGGTTGCACTATTTGCCTATGTTTGTCAAGTGACTATTCCAAGTGCGGGTCTGCAGCCTGGCTTGCTGAAATTATTTTCCTATAATTACTAACTAATTTGATATTGTTCTTAAAATTTGATAGTTTGTACAAAATTATGAAACTGTATTATTAATAAACAATATTAGAATCAGAACATCATTTGTGAAACCGTACAAAATTTTTGCGGTTTCATTATACCAAGGCCCAAATGATCACATTACCATCGCGTGTTTCATTACGACCACATTATCTCGTGCGACCGCACGGCTACTTTAACCAAATGTGCAATGAGAATAGATATCTATAGAGCAAGTTTTTAGGCCGGCCTGATATATTGCCCTCATTGGACATCGTACGGTTGTGCTCTCCTCCATTCCTGAATGGAGAGGGATCTTTAATAGGCGCACGGATATAATCCGCAATCGAATTGAAATAAAAAAAATTATAAATGGGAGTGATATTTATATTTATACCAGTCAAATGATTGAACGAGCAATAAAGGAAAATATAACGATGCCGAGTATTTCAAGACGGGGGTGCTAGAATGGGTGAACATGGGCTTCATTTCCTCAAACATATCGGGATAACATGACGTCTTAAAGTTTGGGATGTCTTTGATTATAAGAGAAACAGCGCAGCTGGGTCTCTCTCGTATCTCCATATCTTTTTTGACTTTTCGTGGACTCCACGTCACCACACGGGTTCTCCACTTTCGGGAAACGCATCAGCAGCTGCTACGTCCCACCCCCTTCTTTGCCCACGGGGAGTAAGGAAATTCGTATTTCGCCATTATGAAAATGCGGCGCCCCGCGTGAGCATTTCTATAAAAGATCCATGGTTATGGCCTCCCAACATCATTCCACAAAATTCCATAATTCCACTATTGAGCGGCTAAACCAAATACCAACAACATCAGAGCTTTCCTCTTTGTCTTGCCATTTGCACTGTGCGATACCTCATTGGAGGCCCGGCCATGACCAGCATTCTCCGTGGGGACTACAACGGCTACGGGGTCTCTCTCGACTTGCCCGCCGCTATGCGCAAGTTTGCCAAGCGATGGCATCTAGCCTTCGTGACCATATATTGCTCCCGAGCCATCACTACCTTCGCGAAGAAAACCAAGAAGTTGTCCCCACGAAAATCTCCTTCCTACACTTCTATTCCCATCCACCATCTCTCTGATCACCCCAGCTCCTTCAACATTGATCATTCACAGCTCACCAAGCTGGTCAAGGGCAAGGACCTCGGCCATCTCCAGGAATTCGGCGGGGTCCAGAAAGTCATCTCAGCACTCGAAACTGATGTCTCAACCGGAATAAGCGGTGACCCAGACGACGTCTCTCGCCGGCAAAATGCGTTTGGCATCAACTCATACAAGAAGCCGCCTGCCAAGGGCTTCTTCCACTTCGTGGTCGAGGCTTTCAAGGACCTCACAATCATGATTCTTCTTGTTTGCGCTGGGCTTTCGCTCGGGTTTGGGATCAAGGAGGACGGTGTCAAGGAAGGCTGGTATGATGGTGGCAGCATATTCGTTGCGGTGTTCCTGGTGATCGCCGTGTCCGCTGGGAGCAATTACCGCCAAAACCGGCAGTTTGAAAAATTATCTCAGGTGAGCAATAATATTCTCATTGATGTGATAAGGAAGGGTCGGCGGCAGCAGATTTCTATATTTGAGATCGTCGTCGGAGACATCGTTTGTTTGAAGACGGGCGATCAAGTTCCGGCAGATGGGCTGTTCCTGGACGGGCATTCCTTGCAGGTATGGCTGACAATTTGTACTGGTTTGACGCTTTAGATTTGCATATTTAACTCAAGTTCAGAAATATACGTAGTATTATTATTACCATTTTCGAGCCTGAGTAATTAGTCCAAAAAATTGTAGAAGTGTATCATATTCTGCTTGACTGGGCAAACTGTCATTTTCAAAATCTTGATTCTGTGACAAAAAGGATAAGGAATGGTTTTTATTCGTAGTTTTAGTTATAGTAGAACAAGCTCTGTTAATAAAATTCTACTGTCAAAACATAATCCATTTGTTCTTGTTTCCTATTTGTTCATGTTTCATTTTCTTTGCTTCAAGTTAAGACCAGACCGCTTCGTATCGTGTCATCCTAGCGTCACTAAACCATGTGCGAACTTTGTGTTGTCAATTTAGGTTGATGAATCGAGCATGACCGGGGAGAGTGATCATGTTGAAGTCAACCGCAAGGAGAATCCATTCCTGTTCTCGGGAACAAAGGTTGCTGATGGGTATGCTCAGATGCTGGTTACATCCGTCGGCATGAACACAACGTGGGGCGAGATGATGAGCTTGATCAGCTGTGACAACAGTGAGCAGACCCCTTTACAGGCTCGGCTCAACAAGCTTACTTCGTCCATCGGCAAAGTAGGCTTGGCGGTTGCTTTCCTGGTTCTCGTGGTTCTGCTGATTCGCTATTTCACGGGAAACACACAGGACGAGAACGGGAACCGGGAATTCATTGCAGGCCAAACCACAGGTAACGATATCATAAATTCTGTGGTGAGCATCATCGCAGCTGCAGTGACCATCGTGGTGGTCGCGATTCCGGAAGGCTTGCCGCTTGCAGTAACCCTCACTCTCGCTTATTCGATGAAGAGGATGATGGCGGATCAGGCAATGGTGAGGAAGCTTTCGGCCTGCGAAACGATGGGGTCAGCCACCACTATTTGCACCGACAAGACCGGCACTCTCACAATGAACCAGATGAAGGTGACAAAATTCTGGGTAGGCCAAGACTCTGTGGCAGAAAACACCTGCTCCTCTGTCTCCAGGTTTGTCTTGGATTTGATTCAGGATGGGGTTGCTCTGAACACCACGGGCAGTGTCTGCAGGTCGTCTTTGGGATCGGAGTACGAGTTCTCAGGTAGTCCCACTGAGAAAGCGATTCTCTCTTGGGCGGTTTTGCAATTGAGCATGGACATGGAGGAGACAAAGAAGAGCTGTGAAGTCATCCAAGTCGAAGCCTTCAACTCACAGAAGAAGAGAAGTGGTGTCCTAATAAGGAAGAGCTTGGACGACACACTCCATGTGCACTGGAAAGGTGCGGCAGAGATGGTCTTGGCAAAATGCTCGAGCTTCTACGACGGGTCAGGGATAGTGAAAGATTTGGATGAAGATGAAAGGGCGAGATTCGAGCAGATTATTCAGGGGATGGCAGCGAGCAGCCTTAGGTGCATCGCTCTAGCTCATAAACAAGTCTCCGAGGAAGCTATCCTGACAAGAGAAGACGGGAAGAAGATCCGAGAGGACGGCCTGACATTACTGGGACTTGTCGGTATTAAGGACCCATGCCGTCCCGGTGTGAAAAGTGCGATCCAAGCTTGTCAGGACGCAGGAGTGAACATCAAGATGATAACGGGAGACAACATCTTCACCGCAAAGGCCATAGCTGCGGAGTGTGGGATTCTCAGGCCCGGGGACGATGCCTTCAGTGGAGCCATCGTGGAAGGAGCGGAGTTCCAAAGCTACACACCTGAGGAGAGGCTTCGGAGAGTTGAGAAAATCCGAGTAATGGCAAGATCCTCGCCTTTCGATAAGCTCCTCATGGTTCAATGCCTGAAGCAGAAAGGCCATGTGGTCGCCGTCACTGGGGACGGCACGAATGATGCACCAGCCCTCAAGGAAGCAGACATCGGGCTTTCAATGGGCATCCAAGGCACTGAGGTCGCCAAAGAGAGCTCGGACATCGTAATTCTCGACGACAACTTTGCCTCCGTGGCAACGGTGCTGCAGTGGGGTCGATGTGTCTACAATAACATCCAGAAGTTCATCCAATTCCAGCTCACGGTGAACGTCGCTGCCCTCGTGATCAACTTTGTGGCTGCCGTCTCTTCCGGCGATGTCCCCCTGACGGCTGTCCAGCTCTTGTGGGTGAACTTGATCATGGATACACTCGGCGCCCTCGCCCTGGCCACAGAGCGGCCCACTAGGGAGCTCATGGAGAAGCCCCCCGTGGGACGGACTGAGCCGCTCATAACCAATATCATGTGGAGGAACATTGTTGCCCAAGCAACGTACCAAATGGCAGTCCTTCTCACTCTACAGTTCAAGGGCGAATCGATCTTCGGCGTGGATGAGGCGGTGAAGCGGACGCTCATATTCAACGCGTTTGTCCTGTGCCAGGTCTTCAACGAGTTCAACGCGAGGAAGCTTGAGAAGAGGAACGTGTTCGAGGGCATACACAAGAACAAGCTGTTCCTTGGGATCATTTTCGTGACGGTGGTCCTCCAGGTGGTGATGGTCGAGTTCCTAAAGCGGTTCGCCGACACGGAGCGGTTGAGATGGGGACAATGGGGCGCATGTGTCTGGATTGCGGCCGCGTCTTGGCCTATTGGTTGGGTCGTCAAGTGCATCCCTGTCCCTAATACACCAATCTTCAGCTACTTGGGATTGAAAAGCAAGAAGCTCGTGAGGAAAATTGGGCACAGAGAACAATAGCAACACTGACTTTAACTCGATTCTTTTTGTTGTTCAGGTATATCGAATCCATTATTGATGCAGCGTGATTTTTTTGTTTTTGTTGGAGATATGCGAGGAACGATTTGTATCAGTCTTTATTCTTTCATTGGTTATATATTCATTGTATTATAAATAGGAGCATTCTCTCAATTTCTTCCTTAGTTGTATATCCATTTTATTATAAATAAAAGCATTTTCTCAATTTCTTCCCTCCTTTCTTTTTGTGAACGAACCTTATCGTGGAGTACCTTCGGCTTGTACAATCTTTAGCCCCATCACTGTCCGAGGTAAGCATGCAACTTCTGATAAGAGGAAGAAGAAGGACGAATTCCAGGAGACGCGTGACCTTATTACATCCAAGAATGTGAAGAACAAAATCATGAGAAAAATGTGCAGCACAAGAGGGCTCAATCGGTATGAATCACGTAGATCGACTATGTCAAGGCAAGGAACAATTCCCTCTTCGGTCATATTTCTAACTAACTCGAATCAAGTCGGGTCTTATTCTTATTTCGTCCTTCATTCGAGGACTTTTTGGAGGATGGATATTGCCATCGAGAGCTCTGGTAGCTTGGATAATACCTACATCAATGGTTCATCCTTCGACTTTATCCAGCCTAAAACGTGCCATATGCCACAAGGCATTCTAGTTCGTGATAGTCGCCTACTCCTCCTTTCTTGTCCTCTCTATTTCACGAACCCCTACATCTCCAAATTTTTAGACACACTTTGAACATACCGGACTTGTCAATACACAACGCTAAATCTTCAATAACTTTGCAACTACAAAAGGTGACGTTGGAATTCTCAGTCTTAAACTCAATAGCATGACGTCACTATTAGGCCCTCTAAATGACGGTGACTTTATGATCGCAGAATCTCAATCTTAGCTAATTGGCAACCGGAACATAAGACCAAAAGACAACCTTTCAAATATTAGTATATGTTGCCAAAAATGCCCTCAGAGCAATTCTCGATTATCAAAAAGGAATGACTAGAAGAGTTTAAATTCGTCGAGATAGATTTTTTTCTCTTATAATAGTTGCCTCGTGATTTCGTTGTTTATTCATTGGGATATTTTGATGTGTTTGGTTAAGTTTTCCCAAAAGACTTTCGGCCAAAATAAATTCCTTGAGGAAAATGTTTTTCATCAAAAGAAAAAAAGTCTTCTAAAGAAGGGGAAAATTTTTTCTATTTTTCTTACTTGATCTTTCTTATCTCACACCTCAGCAAATCCTCACTTCCCCTTCTCATTTTTTTTTTTCATTCGAATTATTTTAAAATTTTCTTTTTCTTTTTTAATTCGAATTATTTTTAATTTTATTTTTCTCTTTTTTTCTTCTTTTATTCTTTGTTTCCCATATTCTTCTTTTTTGGCTAGTCGTCGGACCAGGTGAACCTTAAGCTCGTCGATCTCAAACTTGCACTCATCGATTTGGTGAGCCTTGATTGACGCTCGCGCTCGCCAATCTAGTGAACGGAAAATATTTTTCTTACCGAACACTGGAAAATATTTTTCAAAATATTTTTAGGTTTTAGCCAAACACCAGAAAATATTATCATTTTCCTGGAAAATGACTTCTGGGAAAATATTTTCCTGAAATGGACAACTTTTTCGCAAAATGAACGGGCCCTAAAATTAGACTTTTTTCCCAAAACTATCCTAACCAATTTGTTAGTTCTCTGATTTTGCCCCTTGTGTAATTGTTCATCTTCTTTGTGCGACGGTGGCTGACGAAGCCAGATCTTGCTAGCAAGGGGCCGGTGAAGGTTGTTCGACCTAGGCGACCTCTGCCAGAGGTCGCATGGCTTGAGTCTTGCGACCTTCGACAACCTCGCTCGAGGTTGTGCAACCCACGCGAGGGTTGCTTAAGGTCACGTGACCTTAGTCGATGGCCGTTGATGCCAAATCTAGCTTGCCGGCAACTGTTGCCCTTCGCTGGCTCGAGCGAAGTGTTTATTTATTTTAATAAAAAAATATAAAAGCTATAGCTAAAGCTCATTGTAAAAGGTTTTTTTACCAAACATTCATTGAATTCAAAGTCCATTTGCAAAGAGTTTTTACCAAACATAATTTGCATTACCTCAAAGGGCTTTGGCTTTCAGCATTTGCATTACAGTCAAAGCCCATTTGCAAAGTTGAATCAAACGTGCTCTTAGTAGCGGAACAAATTTATCATATGCTAAAGGCAATAGTTGGATTGATAAACTCTTCAGGTAAAAAGTAATTTTTGTGGGTCTCCTTTTTAGAATAGATAACATCATTGGTGAACTTTGTGGGTGACATGTTTCATTGGAGTAAAATAGATATAAAATGATTCATAATGCTAAAAATTTAAAAGTATTTACCTTATTAATTAAGAAATTAAGAAAATTTAATTCTACTCATTATAGTGTGTTTTTTTTTTTTTTTGGCACTGGGGGTGGGCACTGTGGGTGTGTTCACACCAAAAATGAATTTATTAATGCTGAAGATATCCTTGGATGGAATGGAAATTATTATAAGTTGAATTTGTATTTAAAAAATACTCACGAATTACCAATATTGCTCAACATCTCTTTTTTTGTGATTGATCACTAGTGCATACGCAATTCAAGCTTTTACCTTGAAACCGGATGAACGAGTCATCCACTTTTCAAGTAAATGTGCGTGGGCCACATAGATGGCTCTGTCTCTTTCAACAAAATAATAGAGCATTCTCCTCTTCACAGAGATCGCAAGGAAAGTTCCTAGCAAGTTCCTGGAATTACCAAAACAACATAGCCATTGCCTCTTTCCATTATAGCCGTAATAGCTCCAACATGGCTGCTTTGACCATTACCATAACCACACGTGTCGTGAGAATGGATATCTACACAGCAGTTCTCAGCGGGACATAACAATCACTTCGCTCACTCTATAAGAATAACGTTCCCGCTCCATTGGCGCATTATAGACATTGACATTGCCTGCGAACATGCTTCATAAGATATATACGTGAGCAGAATTTGTATTTATTATCTACGGGCTGATCGATTGAAGGAGAAATGGAAGAAAATAGGACGGTAGACCATGTGTTCGAGATGGTGGACTAAAATGTCCAAACATAGGATTCCCTTTTCTTAGAGGAATGGCATTGACGACATCAAGTTTGGACTATCTTGATGATGTCGTGGTAGCTTAATTGTGTATAATAAACAAAATCTCATTGGATCTCCAACAGGCTCTCTGAAAATTCTAGTTCTAAATGGGAAACCTCCAAATAGTCAGAGTCAGAGTCAGTAGAAAGAACTAGAGATGCTGATGCAGTTCCCAAAATATTACCAACCACCCAAACCACACCAATTATTTATTTTTAAAAATTTTAATTTTATTTCTTAAAATCTTTTAAGCAATCATTTTAACTTAAATATTCATGGAATGAAAGTGCCTCAACTCAATGCCTTTCTTAGTGCTGTTGTGCTACCAACATCACGTTTGAGTATAGCCAAGAGAGCAAGGAAACTCTGTCTCGTTCCTCGCTACTCAAACAGGCAACCTGCCTGCTAACCTCTCTTTGCAGCCGATGTGGGACTGAGCTCTCTATAGCTGTCACACATTTAGTCCCTGTCTCTCTCTCTCTCTTTTCCTCTTGCAGATCCAAGGCAAATTACTATATGCCCCGCTGGAAAATGATGGTAGTGAATAAAACCTAATAGAGACAAGCCACTTCAAGAGTCCCACATCAAACAAACAAAGAGCGCAAGAGAGATTGTGAACAAAAGCCAAGCCAGGCAACTACATTAATCATGCTTTCTTTTGCCTTTTAGCTACGGTCAAGTGTGCTACTTGTATAGTGTGGTTGATGTTCACACAAACCCTGAAGTTGTTTAATTTTTTGGCACGTGCGAACATGTGTCTACCATCGGTTCCTTTGAACCGGGAACCGAACTACCTGGGAACAGAAATGAATCGACTAATCCGATCCTATTCGGTTCTAGGCTCCTTCCGATTCAATTTAGTTCTAGGCTCCTTCGGTCCAGTGGGTGGTAATCGGGATTCTATTCGGTTCTAGGCTCCTTCGGTCCAGTGGGTGGGAATCGGTTTGCCTAGGAATTGATCAACCCGATGGTAGACACAATTGAAACTTTCTTACGACATTCACCAAATTCCGACCATGACACCGAAAAGAAGTTTGGATTCCATCACATATATTTTGGCATTCAAAAATAACAATTTATCGCAAGTCAAATTTTTATACATGGACTTAAACTCAAGATATAATTTCAATATTTGGGTTGCACATGACAATCATTCTATTTCTGCTTAGATCTATTTTTCTGTTCTAGGGAACAAGTTTGGAACTTAAATCTGTTGGATAATACAATTTCATTATTCTATTTATGGAAAAAAAAAATTAGTCCAAAAATAGGTCTATTCCAAAAATAGAAAAGTAATTTTTTTTTTACTTTTCAACTCGCCATTGCTACTAGCCGCTCACCCATCTGCCTCCCCTCATCAAGCATCGAGTGCCAGCCACTGTCTACCATCCTCCACCATCCTTTGCAACACACTGCCCAACTAGAAGGGAGAAATTTTGTGAATTACTATTTAGGAATGTAAAATTTGTATTGTTATTAAACGTGTATTTTTACTTAAAAATTCATTCGGAGAATCAAAATAGAAAACCTATATTTTGGATTAGAAATTGTGTCAAAAAACAGAATAGTTATTATTCACTTTCTTAATTGTCCATTCGCGAGCAAAATTTAAATGATGCGTCTAATCCTATTCCTAAAAATGTGTTGGTGGAATTTGATCTATACGCTATTTTATTTTTATTTTTATTATTATTATTATTATTATTATTATTATTATTATTATTATTATTATTATTATTATTATTTATTATTATTATTATTATTATTATTATTATTATTATTATTATTATTATTATTATTATTATTATTATTATTGTAATCTATACGCTGATTGGTAGGGGGAAAATGACTGAAAATCCTTCGCTAAAATGTTCCCGGGCTCTCCCCCGAAGTCGTACCATTATGAAAGAGACTAATAGTATGCACATCTTTCGACCCTAGCGTTCTCATTAATGAACACAGATGTTTCTCTGTATGAAAGAAGGAAAATGTCAGAAGTACGTGTGGACAGAAAAATCCAAGAAAATGCACGTGTTGATTTAACTAAATCTAGATTATCTCTCGTAGCGATATCCTATTCATTGACTGCCTTCATGGTCTCGTTATTGTACATATACATATACATGCATGTATGTATATACATTCATATATATACATGCATGTATATATGTATATATGCATGTATGGTTCACTTTCGTGTGACTTGATTAACTCAGATGCGTCATCTATCTTTTGGTATTCAAATTCGCTATGATCACGTACTACTCCTTTACATCCTCTCTATTTCAACCCGATCTCTTCGGCATTGCTCATGCATAGTTCTAACCCTCGTTCGCACCAAATGATCACGTACTAACCTCAAGATAAGGCCTTCCGGTCATAATATTTGCCTATGCATATCAAGTGACTATTCCAAATGTGGGTCCAACAATATGGCTCGCCAAAACAATTTCCGTCTAATTACTATCTAATGTAATATTATTTCATAAAATTTGATAGTTTGTATGAAATTATGAAACCGATTTGTTAATAAACACTATTAGAATCGTAACATCATTTATGAAGTAATAAAATTTTGCTATTTCATTATACTAAAGCCTAAACAAACACATTACCATTGTCTATTTAGATGTGACCACATTATCTCATGCATGGCTGCTTTAACCAAACGCGCAATGAGAATTGACATCTATAGAGGAAGTTTTAGGTGGGCCTGATATATTGCCCTCACTTTAAGACGTGTACTTTGTACCATGGTGAGAGGAAAAGTTCCTCTAGCTAAATCTTTAATCGGCGCATTTTAAATACAACCATCATTGGCAATCAAATTGAAAAAAAAAAAAATTGAATGCGAGTAGTATTTATATTTGTAATTTACCAATCACATGATTGAACGAGGAATAAAGGAAAATATATAAAGATACCGCGTATTCAAAATCGGTGGGGGCTAAAAGGGTCAACATAGCCTTCCTTTCCTCAAACGAATGAGAGTAACACCGTGTCTAAGAAGAAACACCGCAGCATTCCGCTTCTCTTGTATCTCCATATCTTTTTGACTTTTCGTTGACTCCACGTCACCAGCTTGAAAAATATTACATAGAGCTCGTGTAGCTACCTCAGTAATACACAAGAAGTCCATTCGGAGAAACCCGTGAGCAGCTGGCCCACCATCCCGTCGTCCCTCAATTTCTCTGTAAATCTGACGGCGACTCAAGATATAATAACACGAAAAAAAGCATGAAGTCAATTCACATGCCGCCGTCATCGTCAAGAAACGCGAAGATACAAAAGCCAAAAAAAAAAAAAAATCGACGCGCCGCGTAAGGAAAGAAAAGTTGCTTAATCCCTTGCGCAAATGACGAAAAATCTAGTCCTAGTCCTATAATCTTTTTTGGTCGGAAAACAATTACACAATTCAGTGGACACAGTTTTCGAGGAAAAAAAATTCTTAGCTAAGTATTTCCAATCTGTCCCCAAAAGTTGAAAGCATCACGGAAAGAGAGTAATAATCTTGCACATCCCTCAACTTGAACGTTCTCATTGATCAATAAATTGCCGAAAATTAAATTCATTGAGACACAATCTGCAAATGTTAAAATGAATTACTAAAAATACTCTCAAAGGGATTCTCGTTTATCAAAAAGGAATAACTAAAACAAATAAATTCACTAAGGGTTCGTTCGTTTTGCGGAAAATAATTTCTGGAAAAAGGTTTTCCAGATTTTCCGGTGTTCGTTTCACGGAAAATGAATTCCTTGAGGAAAATGTTTTATGTCAAAGAAAAAAAGTCTTCTAAAGTAGGGGAAAATGTTTTCCACTTTTGAAAAGTGGAAAACATTTTCCTCACTAGATCTCTCTTATCTCACACTTCTACAAATCCTAACTTCCTCCTCTCCTTTATTTTTCTTCTTTTTATTTTTTCATTCGAATTATTTTTTAATTTTCTTTTTCTTTTTTAATTCTAATTATTTTTAATTTCCTTTTTCTTTCCTTTTCCTTTTTATTTTTTTGTTTCCCATCTTCTTTTTTCTTGGCTAGTCGTCTAACCAAGTGAACCTCGCGCTCATCGATCTAGCAAGCCTCGAGCTTGACGCTCGCTCTCGCTAATCTGGTGAGTGGAAAATATTTTCCTTACCGAACACCGGAAAATATTTTCCAAAACATTTTCAGGTTTTAGCCGAATACCAGAAAATATTGTCATTTTCCTGAAAAATGACTCATGGGAAAATATTTTCCGGAAATGGCTCATTTTCCGCGAAACGAACGGACCCTAAGATGACTAAGATTTTTCTCTTACTTAGAATTTCAATTTTTATTTATTTGCATATTAGCTATTATGATAAGACAATAGTTGTATTAATTGACTATTCGAGTACAAAATAATTTATGGGTCTCCTTTTCAAAACAAATAGTATCATTACTTAATTTACTTGTGACATGCTTCCTGTGAGTACTATAAAGATAGTATGATTCACATTGGTAAAACTATAAAGTAATCATCCTTATGTTCATGTCAAAAATGCATCATTGTTAGGGAATTTTCCAAGTAATAACTAATGTAACGTAACAAGTCCGATATTAATCAGCACAATCAATTGAGAACTTGAAGAGAAATTGTGATGAACAATTACTCGAGATGAGTAAACTCTTTAGGCATCACACTTGAAGCTTCCTAAACATCACTTCTATGGTTTCTTAAGCATCACACTTAAGAAAAAAAAATATTATACAATCTCTTTTGTAGAACAACACAAAAAGATGCTTCAATCAAAGTGCAAGTAGCAAAAAAAGTAGCAAAAAATCAAAGTAAAATCGAAACCACACAAGACATATAGATATATGTGGATATCCAAATTAGGCAAAAACCATGAGGAGATAGAGGACTTTCATTATCTTCAACAACAAATACAAGAGTAAAAAACAAAAACTCCAAAAAGCCACTTGGTAAAACACAAGATCTAAAGATCTAATAAAAAGATAGAAAGAACAAAGAATGGAGATAATGTGGAGACTAGGGTTAGAGATGTGTTGTTAAACACATCACTTTTATAGTCTCCCTTCAAAAAAACCTTAAAACAAATGTGCATGTTCAAAATGCCCTTAACACTAATTTGAAAGTCAAAACTTAACAATCCCCAAGCAAGAAATTGTCATCTCCAATTAGTAATTACTCAATAATTTTATAGAGGAAAAAAATTACAACGATATATATAGACTCCCTAAGAGTTCTTTGAAATAGGAAACCTCCAAACAAGAAGCACGATTGAAACTTTCTTATAATGTTTAATGAAGCCATAAAAATAAGCTATCGGGTATGGATTTGATTTAACTCCTTGGGGGGGGGGGGGCATAAAGGCATTTATTGCACGATTTCTTTTAAAAGTGGAATATGTATTTAAAGGTAAAACTCACGAATTATCAATCTCGCTCAGCATTTTTTTTTGGCAATCGATTGGTAGTGTACATGCAATGTAGAGCTCTTACCTTGAAACTGGATAAACGAGTCATCTAGATTTTATGTAAAATTGCGTGGCCTGGATTGTTCTTTCTTTCATCAAAATAATAGAGTGTCACCTAAATATATCCCCACTTGTAAGCAGGGGTGTAAATGGCTCGGCTCGGTTCAATTTTTCAAAAAAACCGAACTGAACTGAACCAATAAGAAAGTTTATTAAACCGAATCAAAATTTGATCTGAATCGAGCTGCACTGAAATTCCGGTAGTTCAATTCGGTTTTTTGGTTTTTACTTTTTTTTTCCCCACATGCATTCCTTTTGAATTTTTTTTTTGTCTTAAAATATCAATTTTAAAATTATTTTTATTTTTATTATTTTTCTTTCTTTTTCTTGTTCTGCTTCATTGGCCGGTCGCCGACCATGGTGGCAGCTGGCGATTGGCCAGAGGCGAGCTGGCGAGGCTCAAGCTCATCGGCATTGAGCAAGCTCAATCTTGCTTGATCAAGCAAGGCTCCAGCTCGCCTTTGGCCTGTCGCCGATCGCCATCGTGGCTGGTGACTAGCCAATAAAGAAGAACAAGAAAAAGAAATAAAAAGAAAGGAAATAATAAAAATTCAAAAAAGAATTTTTTTTAAAATAAAATGAATTTTTTTTAGATTTTATCGGTTTGGTTCGATTAACTAAACTGATAAAAACCGAACTAGTTAAAAAGTTTCAATTTTTAATGAAAACTGAACTGAATGAGAACCAAATCGAAAAAAATCAAACTTTTCGATTCAGTTCGGTTTTTGACACCCCTACTTGCAAGTCAAACATTGTGAATAAGATAATCGAATGTGCTTTCTAAATGCATATTCAATATGCGGACGTAAATATTGAAAACAACATAAAGTTTTTATTTTCATCTTCCATTGTCATCAAAACGAGAGAGTAAGAAATTGCCCACGAACCAAAGGGCCCTAATTTGTCTTCAGTTTCCATCTGAATTTCTCACACACTACTTTTTAAGATTCCATCTCCTTTGGAGGGAATCACTTTTTGCTAGCCACTCTGTCCATTTCACGCCTCTTTCCATTTCACTTTGTCTTTCGCAGAGCCTAAGGAAAGTTCCTGGCAAGTACGTGGGGATTCCCGGAACCATTGCCCCAATACTTCGAAGTAAGAATCGATACCTGCAGAGTAGGTTTCAGCAGTGGAGAAAAAATTCGGTGATAATTTTTAATTTAATATGAGAATAACAATATGTTCTAAATAATAAAAAAAATGAATAATAAATAATTATAAATTTTTGTGGGATCCATTCTTTCAATAAACAAATGGAAGCAATGTTTATATTCATCATCTACCCATTAATTGATTGATGGAGATATGGGAGAAAATATGACGTTAACGGTGTTTTTGGGACAGTAGGACTTAAAGGCCAGGGCGTCGGATTCCTCTTTAGCAAAAGAATGCTAACGATGATATCTAGCATTGGATGCCCCCGGTGGCGTCGGAGAAATAATTGCAGAGCGTCAACGAGAAACTACGCGGCGTCGGGGGTTCGTTTCGGGGAAACCCGTCAGCAGATAACACCTTCCTCCATCGTCCCTCGATTTCGAAGACCATAAAGCGGACAGAGCTGTAGGTCCCCGCGTCAGGTAAAAGAAAAACGCATACCTTACAACATCGCACAAATGACGACGCCCTCTTTTTCAGCTCCCGGGTGTGTATAAAAAAGCATACCTTACAATGAAATCCATGATCTTTGTATCCATCACCACTCCACACGAATTCGAGCGCTGCACTTTTCGCGGCCGACGCAATGCCAAACTAACACAGTTTTTTTTTTTCCTCGTCTTTGCCATTGCATTGTGCTTGCACCCTGTCTCGTAAGGGTGCGCATGACAAAGTTTTTGAAACAAAAATTGATTTCTGGTCAGAATTTGATTTCTCAATTTTTATTTCAGAAATTGAGAAGTTAAAAATTCTAGTTTCTGATTTTTTCTTCAAATATATTTATGGAATAGAAATCTGTTCTAGAAATAGAAAAATTAAATTGCGTTACCAAATGGATTTTTGTTCCAAACATCTTCCGAGGAACAGAGAAACAGAGAAATAGAAAAATAGAAATTTTATCATGCACGCCCTAATAGGACCACGAGTCGCTAATGCTAGCAGTAGCAATACTTGAACCAAACCATGTAAATATCCGATATCATATTATTCATCATTTATTTCTCTAATATTTCGCATTGACTTATTTATAAGATCATGTCATTTTCGCATTAATATTACATTATTGTGTAGACCCATCAAAATGGGTCATAAATTTATTTCTTAATCCATATAACTATGTTTGGCCGTCTGGATTTTTAATCAAAATAGAATTTGGTCAACTAAACAATAATTTGTGGATCTCTTTTTTTTAAAAAAACAAATAGCATCATTGATGAAATTACTTTTGACATGTTTTGTGCGATCAACATAAAGAATTTACTTCCTGACCAAAAAAAAAAGAATTTACTTTATTATTTAAGAAAAAAGACAACGTAATTCCACTCGTTGTAGTGTGTTTTTGAGCACCGTGCGTACGTTCACATCGATCAAGATGAGAAAAGATATCGTTAGACGGGGTGAAATTTCTTTGGCTGAAAATATTTGTTAGCTGAATTTGTATTTGAAGAAAATACTCGCTATTTACCAATGTTGCTCAACATTGTTTTTTTTTTTGCAATTGATGGCTGGTGCATTCAATATAGATCTTTTAGAATGGAAAGATAAGAACTCAAGACCTATATTTCCGACATTATGAAAAATTTCATGTGACGCCACTAATTATTTGAACAATTAAAATCATTAAATTTAGGTGTGGTTTAATATTGAAATATTTTAAGAAGGGGAATTTAAGAAAAGCTATCGACCACGTCAAATCAGACTGGTGGGTAGTTGATAAAAGGCCAAATGATAATAAGACATGAATGACCGAATAATTTAGAACTATTTCTGAGGCGAAACTTCCCTCAACCTTTCCATCTTTTACACTCTTATGCTGTATCTCCTTGGCAAAGAACATTTTGAATGGCCCACCCGCACGCAATTCTGGATTCTTTGCCCAATCTTTAGCAAACACCGGTCACTGTTCAGCCGCCGACGAGGTTCCTTCGTCGTTATTACTCATAGGTTTTGCCGGGGTCGTACCTTTGATCTTGAATCATGACGGGCGACTTTCCATGTGCTTCATCCCCGACCGTCCTCCATTGGTTTCATTTGGAAATGATATCGTTTAGGATAACCAAATATCATTTCTAAACGCTTTTTCAAGTATTGAATTAGAGTTTCGTTTTTTCCTGAAATGAAAAAAAAAAAATCCCTCGAACCGAAGAGACTCCCAACTTTAAGGATTTCATAGATTTCCCTAGGCTAGTCATTCTTTTCTTCACGCCATTTTTCCATTTTAACTCGTCTTTACAATCATGATTACCAAAATGATTCGTCCAAGATATCAACTATTTCGGGCCCGTTTGGTTCGGCTTTTGGGGAATGCCCTTGGCCAAATGCAAATATCTTTATGCTAAAGGGGTTTTTGGGAATGCTCGGGTGTTTGGCAAATTACGCATTGGAAAATGGCTTGTGCGTAAACACCGTTTGGCAAAACTTATTCCAAATGGGCTTTTGCGTTTAATTTTTTTAAAAAAAAAAATATTAAAATCAAATCCGGCGGCCGGATCAGGCGACACCGTCGCCGCGACCTAAGGCGCAGAGGCCAGATCTGGTCGTCCGGCGGCCAGATCTGGCCTCCGGACCGCCAGATCTGGCGACTTGAGGTCGCGCCGGCCCAGAGATTTGGCGGCGCCGAGCCAGCCTGCCTTGAGGCCTCGCGCGGTCGACCCAACGGCGTCGCTGAGGTCCGCCGCGCTGGAGCGTCGCGCCCCAGATGGTGGTCAGCGGCGACGCGCGACCCTCAGGCAGCGGCGGCGATGGTGGCTGCCGGAGGTGGCCGGGAAGAAAAAGAGGAAGACAAACGGGGAAGAAGAAGAACAAGGTGAACAGTAACATGGCATTTCTCAAATGCCGAATGCTCAATGCTGCACCTCCCAGCATTGAGCATTGAGCATTTGGAATGCTCATACTTGGGCAAAGGGGCTTTCGAAAATATTGCCAAACACAAAAAATTTTGTCAAAGGAGCTTTGGGAGCCCAAAGCCCATTTGGAATGCCCAACCAAACACCCCCTTCATCACTTTGAAGTATCATCTCACATATCGATAAAACAAAAAAAAAATACTATCTCACATTACTTGATAACGTGATTCAAAATGCTCTTTATATTCATGCCGTCTCCCTCCATTTATTAATTTAAGTTTTTGAGTTAGGTTTGTTAATATAGTATTAGAGTCCGTGTTATCCATTATGTGAAAGTGCGGTCATCCCCATTAATAAAAGAAAAAAAAAATCACGTGGCATCAAGAGCGACCTCAGCGTACTTTCACAATGGAAAGCATCTCATCAACTGTGTCTTCTTATCACAAAGGGAAAAAGAAGGGGGGGGGGGGTGGCGGCGGCGTCTATAGCATAAAAAGGTTTTGGAATATTGACTAGGACGATCTAGACATGCGGTATCACATATCGAACCTAATCATCTTTCATAAACCATAAATTATTTTTCATCAACCATACTTAAATTTAATGTAATTCTTTTGCAAAGTGGTTTCGCAAACCCATAATAAATCATCTTCCCTAACTCCATTCATCAGAGAAAATATATTTCGCAAGACATTTCTGACGTTATTTTGGAATTCATTTGATAAACTAGTAACATTTCCTAACATCTTTCATTAAATGTCTCCCAAATCATTTTAAAACCCATTCCATAAATCAGTTCACAATGTAATACATATTTATAAATTTTCACAACACCTTCCATAACATATTTCTCAAACCAGTGTAGTAAATGCCTGATAGAGTTAACGATCTCGTAATTCTAGTAATTAAATGAGAATCGACATCAAAACTCAATAAAATATTACCTCAACAAAAAAAAAATGGCTATATTAAACTTAAATACTAACAAAGCGACTTGTATACACTAACAAAACAACTCAAATGTGTCCAAAAATTGCTTGTCTGAAGTCATCATTCAAAATCATTTGCAATGCCGAGCCTGAGCATGGAGATTGGTCATGCCATAACTCTTTCTACTGAACTTTGTTTTCAAACGAATTCATAGTCAAATAGAAGCCCTTTCAAAACACTAGAAGACCCACAACTCGGCTAACTCAAAATTGTGCTGAAAACTATCAAAATTCGACTTGATAGTCACTGGATGTGCACTGTTCATCACTTATAGCCAACTTCAAAATTTTCTTTTGGGTAAATCGTATGTCCAAATTGAGTTGTAAAATTTTATGACTTCACAATAGCCTAAACTATCATTTATGGGGAAAAGTGCCAAAAAAGTCCTAAAGCTTTTTTTTTTTTTTTTTATGCTGATTTAGTCCTAAACATTTTTACGTTGTGCCAATTCAGTACTTTCCAGCTAATTTTGGCCAGATTTTGCTGATTAGATGCTAGCCGGCTGATGTGGCCTGATTGGCGCTAATGTGGACAACTTTTAATAATATTTTAATATTTTTGAATTTTTTTCTTTTTCTTTTTATGTTTCTTTTTTCTTTTTCTTTTTTCTTCTCCTCTTCTTCCTCCAGCCAGTCGCCGGACCTTGGCGACCAGCTAGAGGCGACAGCCGGCGAGGGACCTCGCTAGCCAATGGCCGCGAGGGTGGCCTTGTGCTGGGCAGTGAGGGCGAGCCCTGCCAACTCGACGCGAGGCCAGGCCTCAAGATGAGCATCCTGGGGTACCTCTTGACAACGGACGAGACTTGTGTTGGCGACAAGCCTCGGTTTCGTAAGACCTCAAGGACCGAATCCGACCGCCTCCTCGCGTCGAGCTGGCGAGGCTCACCCTCGCCGGCCATGGGCGAGGCTCGACCCTCGCTAGATCTGGTGAGGGCAAGCCTCGCTGCCCAGGCCTCGAGGGCGGCCTCGCGCCGGGCAGGTGAGGCTTGCCCTCGCCGACCATGGGGGAGCCTCACCGCCCAATGCGAGGCCGCCCTCGCGGCCACTGGCGAGGTGGCTGACGAGGTCGAGGTCGACCTCGCTAGTCGTCGCCTCTGGCTGGTCGCTGAACCTCGGGGACTGGCTGGAGGAAAAAGAGGAGAAGGAAAAAAAGAAAAAGAAATAGGAAATAACATAAATAAATAAATAGAAAAAAATATTAAAATATTAAAATATTAAAATATTATTAAAAGTTGTCCACGTCAGTGCCGATTAGGCCATGTCAGCCGGCCGACGTCCAGTCAGCAAAATCCGACCAAAATTAGTCAGAAATGATTGAATTGGCATAACGTAAAAATGTTTAGGATTAAATCGGCACCAAAAAATGGTCTAGGGCTAAATCGGCAAAAGACAAAAGGTTTAGGAATTTTTTGGCACTTTTCCTGTCATTTATGTATATATACGTAATCCAACAACTCTTCAATTGAAACTTGCAGCTCAGAATTGACCTAATTTCGAATTTATATCCTAACTTTGAATATTATTTTGATTAACGAAAAAATAGTGGGATCACTTACCAGTAGAGGTGGCAAAATGGGTCATAGACCAATTTTGCACCCATATTTTTCACAAATGGGTCGAATGTGGGTTATGAAGTTGTAATGGGCCATAACTCACATTCGACGCATTTTAAGTTCAGTTTTATATGGGTCAAAAATGGGTCACACGTTCTGACCCATTTTCGACCCATTTTTAAAACCCAAAATTAATAACCCATTTAGACCTATTTTCAATCCATGGGCTATGGCCTTCTTTAATTTTATAAAATATGTTTTTAATAAAAAATTGAAATTATAATTATTTTTTATTTTTCAATTTTTTTCTTTTTTCTTTTTTCTTTTTCTTTTTCTTTCCTTTTTTTTTCATCCCTTAGCCGATGGCCGGCAGGGCGACAGGCCAGGCGAGGCTCGAGCTCACCGGCACCGAGCCTCACCGGCAGGTCGCCGACGATTGGCCAGGCTGAGCCTTGCCGGATCTGGCGAGATCGAGCTCGCCGGTGTTGAGCGAGGCTTGATCTCGCCGATCTAGCGAGGCCGAGGCCCTGCCCAACGCTGGCAAGCTTGAGCCTCGCCAGATCCAGCGAGGCTCGCCGATGCTGGCGAGACTCGAGCTCGCCGACGTCAGGCGGCACCTTGGCCTTGCCGAACATTGAGCCTCGTCCGACGCCAGCGAGCTCGATCTCGCCTGTGGCTGATCGCCGGCTGTCGTTGTGGCTGGCGGCCGGTCAAAGAAAAAGAAAAAGGAAAAGAGAAAAAGAAAAAATTATTATTAAAAAATTATTATATTTTAAAAATTAAAATTTCGATTTTTTTAATATTTTAAAAAGAATTATACAAAAATTTTATTAAATTTGTATTGCATAAAAATTGTTAAAAAATTTATATTGCATAAAAATGTTTTAACAATACTTTTTTTTTAATAAAAAAATCATAAAAATAAGCTTTTTTAGGTTTAGTTAAAATATTTTCATGTTACAGTTTTTAGTTATTCAATGGTATGTTCACTTCAAATAAGAGAAGTATGTGCATAATCTAATTCTTTAAAAATATTTTAATTTATACGTTTTTTTTTAATTTTTTTTTATTTACTATTTTTAATTTAATTTGAAGTTTTAATCCAATTAACATATAGTAGAAGTGAGATTTCCTATAATATTAATAGGTTTTAGCAATACGAGTCATGTCGGGTATGGGTTACTACAAGAATATAGGTCAAAACGGGTTAAATTGATCAAATATGGGTCGATCCATTTTTGACCCGACCAACCCATTTGTCACCTCTACTTACCAGACGTGCGAGTAGGAGTTAAATTGGCTTATCGAGGTTTCCATGATGGGGAGGGGCGAAACCCTCTTCTTTCTTTTCCTTTCTTTTTCTCCCGTTCCAACTCTTTCCTTTTGGGAGCTCTCGGTCTTCTTTCTCTGCGTTGCTTTTCCTTGTAATTGAGCCGAAGTCCACACTTTTCTTTTTCTGTTGACTTTTCAACGTTTTTTTTTCTTCTCCCTTTTGACCTGGTCAAAATAAAAATTAACATCTTTCTCTAACATTTCAGTTTAGTTTCTTTGTAGAAAATGGGAAGGTAACGGGTCCGTCACTGTCCCAAATATGACCGAGCCGTCTCCACCTTCAATATTTCTCAGGAAACCGGCTAACTTGTGTATCCAATTTTCCGGGGAAAACATCCCTTAAGTTTTAAAGGAAAGTTAAAAGTTCCCACGTGGTGAGATGTTCAAGGTGGCCGAGCTTTTAAAAGAAAGAAGACACATAGTTGGCCACAAGAAAATCTAACAGAATAACAACAGAAAAAAGGAAGACGAAATTAGTAATCAAAACTTGGATATAATTACGGGATGCACTTTTTGGGATTTAGAAAATATCCCGATTTTTCAGATGATCTCGGGACGTTTTTTCAATTTGGATGTCGTTTCAACATTTTCAATGCCATCAAAAAGAATTTGTGAAGGAATTTCTAAATTTGAGATTTGAAAATATATATTTATGTCACTTTAAGGCAATTCAATGTTCCACGGTCTTTTCTTTTCCCTCTAAAACAATTCGGTTTTCATTATTTTTTTGGTTATGGACCTATGATAATCAATGTCTCTCTGATATAGCAAAGCTTCGATTGCCAAATGGGAATTTGTGGTAACATGACTTCGTTTGTCATGTTAGCATGCCTAATACCTTAAAAAATCTTGAATTATAGATTTTATTGAATTATGTCCTGAATTTTTCCCCCAAAAATAAATGCCACAAACTTTCACTTATGTCTCATATCTGTCCGCCGTTGTCATTTCCAATTCAGCAATAAATCCACATCAGCTGGATTTTAGCACTGTTCATGCTTACTGTTCATCTTCCTCAATATTCGCATTGACAGTAAACTCTGGGCTTGCTTTGATGAAAAGATAATTTGTTATTTTTTCGTGGGTGTCCTTTGCATATGTGATCTGGGAACGGCTTGAGGGAGTGATTTGCGGCCAACAAGACCCATGTAACTCGACGAAGAGAGCCTCGCTCGGGTTTTCAGAATTCCCGCTCTCGAGCGGGAGAGCGGTCTTGAGACGTTAGGAAGGAGAATTTATGGGAAAAAGCCGAGGGTGATGGCGAGCAATCGGGCGGTCTTCTGTGCAGGGAGAGGCTTGCGAAGACGTTCGATTCGCAAGGTCGCATGAATTTCTAGGAACTTGGCCAAGAACTCGCGCCCGAAGAAAGAGGAAGAGAAGGGAGGATAATGAGAACGGAGATGGACACAGGGAAGGTGTTCCTTTTCTGTTTCTTTGGGTCATGGAAGGTGTTCTTAAGAGGGAGTAAATTTGTGGGAGGCGATTGGAGATGAATGAAGAGGAGGAGAGGATTCCAAGTCAGCTGCTTATCCGTCGGAAGCTGATGTGACAGTCTACACGTAACATATTCTCTTTTATCTAAAAAGCTTTGACCGGTCAAAAAGAGAAAATGGCAAGTGCTGAGATCTTGTGAAGGAAAGAGTCCTGCATCAAAGGGAAGAAAAGAAGAAGAAAAAAGAATGGGAAGGGAAAGATGAGAGAGCGCTTACAGGTCACAAGTTAGTTGAGTTGGTACATATATTTATTTGTTAATGTGATTTCATTATTCTATTTTTTCTGTTCTAAAGAATAGATTTGGAATATAAATTTATTTGGTAATATAATTTCAATGTTCATTTATGAAAAAAAAAAATAGTCCAAAAATAGGTCTATTCCAAAAATAGAAAAGTAAAATGTTTTTATTTTTTAACTCGGCCTTGCCACCAGCCGCTCGCCTACCCGCCTACACCTCGCCGGCTGTTGTTGTCCTCCACCATCCATCGCCGCCCACTTTTCACTTGGAAGGAAAGAAGTTTTGTGAATTCCCGTTCAGGGAATAAAAAGTTTATGTTATTATCAAATGCATATTTTTACTTAAAAACTCGTTTGGAGCTAAAAATTATGTACAGAAACATAATAGTTATCATTCACATAATTAATTGTCCCTTTGCGAACAAAATTTAAATGATGCATCTAATCCTATTCCTAAAAATGTGTCCATGGAATTTGATCTTTACGCTAATTTTCTTTTTGATCGTAATCTATACCTTAATGGTAGGGGGGAAATGAATGAAAAACCTTAGCTAAAGTATTCCAGGGCTCTCCCCTAAAGTCGTACCATTATAAAAGAGACTAATAGTAAGTGTGGACAGAAAAATCCAATAAAATGCACCTGTTGATTTAATTTAATCTACATTCTCTCTCGTGGCCATATCATATTCATTGACTGCTTTTATCGTCTCGTTATCCTAGTTCGATGGATCATTTGACTTTTGGAGGATGGATCTGCCATCGAGAGCTCTAATAGCTTGATTACCGCCTCAATATACATGGTTCACCCTCGTGCAACTTGATTAATTGAGATGTGTCATATGCCGCTTGGTACTCAAATTCCCTATAATTGTGTATTACTCCTTTATGTCCTCTCTATTCATCCCGGCCTCTTCAGCATTGCTCGTGCAGAATGCTAACCCTTGCTCACACCAAATGAGTACTTAATAACCTCGAGATAAGGTCTTCTAGTCACGATATTTGCCTATGCTTGTCAAGTGACTATTCTGAGTGTGGGTCCCGCAACATTTCTAGCTTGAAAAAGTTCCGTCTGATTACTATCTAATTTGATATTAATTCATAAAATTTGATAGTTTGTGCGAAACCATGAAACTGTTTAATTAATAAACACTATCAGAATCATAACATTATCTGTGAAAATAATTGGCCATTTCATCATACCAAAGCCCTAATTGGAGAGAGGAAAGTTCTCCTACCTAAATCTTTAATTGGCGCATTATAAATACGGACATTATCCACAATCAAATTAAACAAAAAAAAAGAAAAAAAAGAATGAGTGTGGGTGGTATATATATTTATAATCTACCAATCACCTGATCAAACGAGGAATAAAGGAAAATGAAACGAGCAACGAAGGAAAGCTCCTCAAACGAACGAGAATAACGATGTCTAAAGTTACAGAGACCAATATGATGTCGGAGGACTTAATTGCAAACCGACTAAAAGGAACAAACGCAGAATTGGGCATCCCGTACCTGTAATTTTTTGACCTTTGGTCGACTCAGAAACGCGGGTCCTCCACTTTCGTGGGAACCCGTCGGCAGCTGCCGCGTCCCACGCCCCTCAATTTCGCCGTAAATCTGACGGCGACCGCCGACGAAAAAGCAAGAAGTCAATTCGTGTTTTGTTTCGACCGAAAAAAAGAAAGTAAAAACAAAATTGTGTTTCGTGTGGTCCAACTCATGACCTTAAATTGAGTCGTTTATCGAAGTCAACCCCAAATGTAAAATGAGGTAATGATAATCGGGGGGAAATTTCACCAAATATGGTTAATTCCCTCCGCCTGATCCTGGCGATGCCTTCCCCGGGTAACCAATCCTGGGTGCGGTACAAGGAAATGATGGCGGCAACAAAATACGAAAAGAAAACAGCGTGCCGCGTAAAAGAAAGAATCGCTTAAATGGCCCGCGCAAATGACGTCAGCCTGCCTTTAGCTCAGGATGTTTATAAGATGTGCGATCCACGGGTATTGTTGGGAGACATCAATCCACAAAAACTCCAAAATTGCTACATTTGAGCGGCTAAACCAAAGACCAACAACATCAGATCTTTTCCTCTCCTCTTGTCATTTGCATTGTGCGACCATACATCGTTGGAGGATCACTAGAGCCAGTGTGTCTCTTCCCAGCGATGACGAGCATCCTCCGTGGTGACGTCTGCTATGAGCTCTCTCTCGACTTGCCCGCCGCTATGCGCCAGTTTGCCAAGCGATGGCATCTGGCCTTCGTGACCATATATTGCTCCCGAGCCATCACTACCTTCGCAAAGAAAAACAAGAAGTTGTCCCCACGAAAATCTCCTTCCTACACTTCGATTCCGATCCACGATCACCCCAGCTCCTTCAACATTGATCAGTCACAGCTCACCAAGCTGGTCAAGGACAAGGACCTCTGCCACCTCCAGGAATTCGGTGGGGTCGAGAAAGTCGCCTCAGCACTCGAAACTAATGTCTCAATTGGAATAAGCGGGGACCCAGAGGACGTCTCTCGCCGGCAACATGCGTTTGGCATCAACTCATACAAGAAGCCGCCTGCCAAGGGCTTCTTCCACTTCGTGGTCGAGGCTTTCAAGGACCTCACAATCATGATTCTTCTTGTTTGTGCCGGGCTTTCGCTCGGGTTCGGTATCAAGGAGAATGGGGTCAAGGAAGGCTGGTATGATGGTGGCAGCATATTCGTGGCGGTGTTCCTTGTGATCGCCGTGTCCGCTGGGAGCAATTACCGCCAAAACCGGCAGTTTGAAAAATTATCTCGGGTGAGCGATAATATTCTCATTGATGTGATAAGGAAGGGTCGGCGGCAGCAAATTTCCATATTTGAGATCATCGTCGGAGACGTTGTTTGTTTGAAGACCGGCGATCAAGTTCCAGCAGATGGGCTGTTCCTGGACGGGCATTCCTTGCAGGTATGGCTGACAATTTGTACTGGTTTGACGCATTAGATTTGCATATTAACTCATGTTCAGAAACATACGTAGTATTATTGTTACCATTTTCGAGCATGAGTAATTAGTCCAAAAAATTGTAGAAGTGTATCATATTCTGCTTGACTTGGCAGTCCGTCATTTTCAAAATCTTGATTCTATGACAAAAAGGAAAAGGAATGGTTTTTATTCATAGTTCCACTTATAGTAGAAAAACTCAGTTAAAAAATTCTACTGTTAAAGCGTAATTCATTTGTTCTTATTTCCTATTTGTTCACTTTTCATTTTCTTTGCCTCAAGTGAAGACTAGAACGCTTCGTATCGTGTCATCCTAGCGTCCCTAAACCATGTGCGACGTTTGTGCTGTCAATTTAGGTTGATGAATCGAGCATGACCGGGGAGAGTGATCACGTAGAAGTGAACCGCAAGGAGAATCCATTCCTGTTCTCCGGAACAAAGATTGCTGATGGGTTTGCTCGGATGCTGGTTACATCCGTGGGCATGAGCACGACATGGGGCGAGATGATGAGCTCAATCAGCTGCGACAACAGCGAGCAAACCCCTTTACAGGCTCGGCTCAACAAGCTTACCTCGTCGATTGGCAAAGTAGGCTTGGCAGTGGCTTTCCTGGTTCTCGTGGTCCTGCTGATTCGCTATTTCACTGGAAACACACAGGACGAGAACGGGAACCGGGAATTCATTGCAGGCCAAACTACAGGTAACGATATCATGAACTCCGTGGTGGGCATCATTGCAGCTGCAGTGACAATCGTGGTGGTCGCGATTCCCGAAGGCTTGCCACTTGCGGTAACCCTCACTCTTGCTTATTCGATGAAGAGGATGATGGCGGATCAGGCGATGGTGAGGAAGCTTTCGGCCTGCGAAACGATGGGGTCAGCCACCACTATTTGCACCGACAAGACCGGCACTCTCACTATGAACCAGATGAAGGTGACAAAATTCTGGGTCGGCCAAGACTCTGTGGCAGAAAACACCTGCTCCTCTGTCTCCAGGTTTGTCCTGGATTTGATTCACGATGGGGTTGCTCTGAACACCACGGGCAGTGTCTACAGGTCGTCTTTGGGATCGGAGTACGAGTTCTCTGGTAGTCCCACTGAGAAAGCGATTCTCTCTTGGGCGGTTTCGCAATTGAGCATGGACATGGAGGAGACAAAGAAGAGCTGTGAAGTCATCCAAGTCGAAGCCTTCAACTCACAAAAGAAGAGAAGTGGTGTCCTAATAAGGAAGAGCTTGGACAACACATTCCATGTGCACTGGAAAGGTGCGGCAGAGATGGTCTTGGCAAAATGCTCGAGCTTCTACGACGGGTCAGGGATAGTGAAAGATTTGGATGAAGATGAAAGGGCGAGATTCGAGCAGATTATTCAGGGGATGGCAGCGAGCAGCCTCAGGTGCATCGCTCTAGCTCATAAACAAGTCTCCGAGGAAGCTATCCTGACAAGAGAAGACGGGAAGAAGATTGAAGAGGACGGCCTGACATTACTGGGACTTGTCGGTATTAAGGACCCATGCCGTCCCGGTGTGAAGAGTGCGATCCAAGCTTGTCAGGACGCAGGAGTGAACATCAAGATGATAACGGGAGACAACATCTTCACCGCAAAGGCCATAGCTGCGGAGTGTGGGATTCTCAGGCCCGGGGACGATGCCTTCAGTGGAGCCATCGTGGAAGGAGCGGAGTTCCAAAGCTACACACCTGTGGAGAGGCTTCAGAGAGTTGAGAAAATCCGAGTAATGGCAAGATCCTCGCCTTTCGATAAGCTCCTCATGGTTCAATGCCTGAAGCAGAAAGGCCATGTGGTCGCTGTTACTGGGGACGGCACGAATGATGCACCAGCCCTCAAGGAAGCAGACATCGGGCTTTCAATGGGCATCCAAGGCACTGAGGTCGCCAAAGAGAGCTCAGACATCGTAATCCTCGACGATAACTTCGCCTCCGTGGCGACAGTGCTGCGGTGGGGTCGATGTGTCTACAATAACATCCAGAAGTTCATCCAGTTCCAGCTCACCGTAAACGTTGCAGCCCTCGTGATCAACTTTGTGGCTGCGGTCTCTTCTGGCGACGTCCCCCTGACGGCTGTCCAGCTCTTGTGGGTGAACCTGATCATGGACACACTCGGCGCCCTCGCTCTAGCCACGGAGCGGCCCACCAGGGAGCTCATGGAGAAGCCCCCCGTGGGACGGACCGAGCCGCTCATAACCAACGTCATGTGGAGGAACATTGTGGCCCAAGCAACATACCAAATGGCCATCCTCCTCACTCTACAGTTCAAGGGCGAATCGATCTTCGGCGTGGACGAGGGGGTGAAGCGGACCCTGATATTCAACGCGTTCGTCTTGTGCCAGGTCTTCAATGAGTTCAACGCAAGGAAACTCGAGAAGAGGAACGTGTTCAAGGGCATTCACAAGAACAAGCTGTTCCTCGGGATCATCTTCGTGACAGTGGTCCTCCAGGTGGTGATGGTTGAGTTCCTAAAGCGGTTCGCCGACACGGAGCGGTTGAGTTGGGGACAATGGGGTGCATGTGTCGGGATTGCAGCCGCGTCTTGGCCTATCGGTTGGGTCGTCAAGTGCATCCCGGTTCCTGATATGCCAATCTTCAGCTACTTGGAATTGAAAAGCAAGAAGCTCATGAGGAAAATCATGCGCTGATAACAGTAGCAACACTAATTGAGTTTAAGTCGATTCTTTTCGTTGTACAGGTATATTGAATTCATTATTGATGTAGCGTTCATTATTGATAATGCGTGATTTTTTGGTTTTCCCTAGAAAAATAAGGAATTTGTAATCCATCGATCTTTTGGTCGCATCAATATGTAGGCACGGCCTTGTAAAAGAAATAATTTTTTATTTGTTGCATAACTCATATTTCCAGAGGTAAGCACGCAACTTCTGATATGAGGAAAGGGGATGAAGTCCATAAGATGAGTGACCCTGTTTACAGTCAAGAATGTGAAGAACAAACGAGTATCATCAAGAAATTTGGAATAATCTAGCATGGGGTCTGGGTTGATACATGTCAATTTCTGAGTGATTTATTGTATCATCTTATATGACATATTAAATGCACTCAATATTTACTCGCCGAGCCCAACGAGTATCTCAAGATCCATATGATGCTCCTGCGAGGGCCACCGTCCGCTGTCTCGCCCACAAGCGGTGCCAATCCAAAACGACATGTGCCGTATTTGAGCCCATCTGTAAGAAACATCGGCTAACTGGACAGATTTAAGAAAGAACAGCCTTTTCTTTTTTTGTCGTTATTTGGCCCAAAAAGGACCTTCTCCTCTCTCTCTCTCTCTCCACCACCTCCTCAGCCGTCGACCCCGTCCACATTTCACATGCCCATCGCAATCCTAATCCTTCCCTCTCTCTCGTCTCACCTGTTAAGGAAATAAGAACAATTCAGTCAACGTAGAGTGACTACTCTGATGTCACAACTTCAACAAAGGAAGATAATGAAAGTGAAAGGGCTGCAGCTATTGCAAAAATCAGAGGAAGTATAACACAAAGCGAAGCACACAAGTCGGGGAGACGAATTGACTGGGAAAGCCACGTCACGAAGAAAGTCGGTGATGAAGACCTTAATTTTACACGTGTGCTATTATTCAGTTTTAGGTTGAAACATATTAGAAACAGTTTTTCTTTTCTGTTTTTAAGTTCAGTTTCTCTTCTTCTTCTTCGATGAGTCTGATTAGTAGTTTTCGCTGAGTTGAGGAGAGAGAGAGACAAAATATACAGAGCATACAGAGCACGCCATTGCTCATTCTTCAGCTTTCAGTTCATTTTTCTTTATCTTCACACCACCCCAGGCCACCCAGGCCTGTGGGGCCACCAGATTCCAAGCTCCCTCTCTCCAGGCACTCCTCCCCTTCCCTCTCCGTCGTTCTCGTCCCCGCCCAATCCATGATCAAGTCCGTCTTTGCCTCATCCCCCGACCACCGCCAGCCTCAACCTCACCGTCCACTCCAAAGAACTGCCTCCGGATCCTCCCCTCATCGCAGCACCGGATGAGTTCAACGGTGTAATCGAAGCTTCTTTGTTTTTTGTTTCCCCTTTCCCTTCTTTTGCTGGGCTCGATTCGTAACAATGTCTTTCTCAGCTACTTTTCCCAGCTGTTCATCCTGACTTCTTGCGTTGCGTCGCGTCGCGTTGCGATGGAGTGCTTTTCTAGGAAATTAAGCCCTCGCGAGCAAGAGAATTTTCCCATCGTTTCCTTTCGAAACAAACGGTCCCCTCTTTATTTTCCTTCGCCACCACCACTCCGAAGGCCCGTCGAAGTCAAAAGAGCCGCAGAGAGAACATTATGGGCTTGAGGCGTTTTCAAAGTTCTTACGGTGACCCCAAATTTGACACATGTTACTCACCGAACGGATTTGTGTACAAGACGACGTGACATCATCCGTGTACACGATATTTAGTTTCTTCCATGATGATTCGTTCGATTAGAATGTTTGTATCATCAACGAATCATCATGGAAGAAATTACTAAATAATTTAGTGTTGCGAAAACAAGTAATCGAATGATAACATTGATAGAACAAGAAAATGAATCGAATACTCAATTGACATGATTCGATTGGGACGACTTAGGTCCATGAAAAAAGTAGTAAAAAGTCATATTATAAATTAAACGATAAATGAATATTACACCGTTAGTATTTCCTAGCTCCCACTTATACCTAATGACTTATATGATGTTTAGTTTCATAATTTTTCACGAAATAATTTAATCCTATAAAAGAATTAAAAAAAATCTTAACCCACGCGATTTAAGAGCAGCTTACAACACTTGCTCCCTACGATAAAGTTCCTTAGCGATAGCTCCGATTGGGATGCGCAAGGAAGAAGTCGGAAGTTCCCTCCGTGCGCGTATTAACCGTTGGTTAAAGAGCTCCAACAACCAGACAACATATGGGAGTCGAGTCGACCGCATCATGGTCACATTCAAAAGTCCGCGCCGGACTTTCCGCTTTCAGCCAAAGGCTCCTCCAGCACGCGTTAAGGAATAGTGATTTTGTGTGCATTTCCCCATTTCTGCTTTGCTTGGCGACCACTCTCGCACAAACAAGGAAACCCTTCTCCAAAATTTGGACTACGGCACCGGAAAGAAGTCTTGGATTTCCACTACCATGTGCCTGGGCGTCCACAATGATAATTTGTCTCAGTTCAAATTTCTGTTCACGGATTTAAACTCGAGACATAATCTCAACGTTTAGCTGTCCATCGCAAGTAAAAATTGAAACGGCGCATCTCATCTTATCCCTAAACATGTGTACGTGGAATTCTATAACGACTGATGTTTCTTCTCGTGGATAAGAAGAATCCAAGTAAATGTACGTTGCCATGTGGGTATGAACACAAGGAACATGACATATTGGTCAACGACGCAACTCTTACGTGGAGTATCCAAAGCTCCTTACGCAAGAAGGAAGAACAAGGAATTACAAATATTGTGGGTGCGGCATGATCGTCGACCTTCGATCCCGATCTGATTGAATTGACTTGATCTAATCCATTTAATACTTTTAATGACTTCATGTCAATCCGTGCACTTATGATACATGAGAATCCCCATTTCACCTCGCGTTTTTGTCGATATCCTCATGATACATGATTCTTCCATGGCGATATCCTTTTCATTAATTGCCTTAATCGTCTTGTTGTTTGTACCATCTTAGTTCGATGGATCATTTGCCTTTTGGAGGATGGGCCTTGCCATTGAGAGCTCTGACAGCTTGGTTACTAGCACCGTCGTCCTCGTGCAACTTAATTGAATCACAAATTAGAGGTGTCAAAAACCAAATTGAAAATCGAATCAAACCGAATCGAAAAATTCAATTTTTTCGGTTCAATTCTTATTCGGTTTGGTCCTCATTAAAAACCAATTTTTTTTTAATCAGTTCAGTTTTTATCGATTCGGTTAACTGAATCAAATCAATAAAATCTAAAATTGTTCATTTATTTTATTTTATTTTATTTTTTAAAATCATTTTTTTTATTTTCTTTTTCTTTTTCTTCTTCATTGGCTGGTCGCTCACCCTGGTGGCGAGCAGTGACCGGCAAGAGACGAGCTCGAGCCTCGCCACAAGCCAGCAAGGCTCGAGCTCACCGTCGGGATGTCTGGAGACCTTCGGTGAGGCTCAATGTAGATCTTTTAGAATGGAAAGATAAGAACTCAAAACCTATATTTCAGACATTATGAAAGATTTTATGTGACCGCCACTAATTGTTTGAACAATTAAAGTCATTAAATTTAGGTGTTGTTTAATATTGAAATATTTTAAGAAGGGGGATTTAAGAAAAGCTATCGACCACATCAAATCAGACTGGTGGGTAGTTGATAAAAGGCCAAATGATAATGAGACGTGAATGAACCAATAATTTAGAACTATTTCTGAGGCGAAACTTCCCTCAGCCTTTCCATCTATTACACTCTTATGCTGTATCTCCTTGGCAAAGAACATTTTGAATGGCCCACCCGCACGTAATTCTGGATTCTTTGCCCAATCTTTAGCAAACACCCGTCACTGTTCAGCCGCCGACGAGGTTCCTTCGTCGTTATTACTCATAGGTTTTGCCGGGGTCGTACCTTTGATCTTGAATCATGAAGGGTAACTTTCCATGTGCTTCATCCCCGACCGTCCTCCATTGGTTTCATTTGGAAATGATATCGTTTAGGATAACCAAATATCATTTCTAAACGCTTTTTAAGTATTGAATTAGAGTTTCGCTTTTCCCTAAAATGAAAAAAAAAATAATAATCCCTCGAACCGAAGGGACTCCCAACTTTAAAGATTTCATAGATTTGCCTAGGCTAGTCATTCTTTTTATCACGCCATTTTTCCATTTTAACTTGTCTTTACACCCATGATTCCCAAAATGATTCGTCCAAGATATCAACTATTTCATCACATTGAAGTATCATCTCACATATTGTCAAAAATAATAATAATACTATCTCACATCACTTGATAACGTGATTCAAAATGCTCTTTATATTTACTCTATCTCCCTCCATTTATTAATTTAAGCTTTTGAGTTAGGCTTTTTAATATGGTATTAGAGTCTGTGTTATCCATTATGTGAAAGTGCGTCCATTCCCATTAATCAAAGAAAAAAAAATCACGTGGCATCAAGAGCGACCTCAGCATACTTTCACAATGGAAAGCATCTCATCAACTGTGTCTTCTTTATCACAAAGGGAAAAAGGGGAGAACCACTAGGGTTTGCCAACCACCCTTCCAACCTGGAAAGGGGAGGTAGGGGGTTTGAATCTTCACCATCTCGAGGGGGAGGGTTTTTGGGGTGGGGACGATTTAATTTTAAGTGTGGGTTTCGACTCTCACGTTCTACAAGAAAGCATGGCAAAAGTTTGAGAGTGAGCGTTAGAGTGGGAATAAAATATGACCGACAAAAAAAAGGGGAGCGTCTATAGCATAAAAAGGTTTTAGAATATTGACTAGGATGATATAGACGTGCAGTATCACATATCGAACCAAATCATCTTTCATAAACCATACTTAAAGTTAATGTAATTCTTTCACAAAGCGGTTTCACAAACCCGTAATATATCATCTTTCCTAACTCCATTTATCAAACAAAATATATTTCACAAGACATTTCTGACACTATTTCGGAATTCATTTGATAAACTAGTAACATTTCGAAACATCTTTCATTAAACGTTTCCCAAATCATTTAAAAACTAATTCCATAAATCGGTTCACAACGTAATACATATTTATAAATTTCCACAACACCTTCCATAACATATTTCTCAAACCATTCTCAAATAATCGAATAGTAGTAAATGCCTAATGCAGATTTTTAAGCAATGAAGTTATTTAATAACTTATTCACTTAAACCAACAACGCGTGGCTAAACGAGTTAATGATCTCGTAATTCTAACAATTAAATGAGAATCGAAGTCAAAACTCAATAAAATATTACCTCAACAACAAAATGGCTATACTAAGCTTAAATACTAACAAAGCGACACGTATACGCTAACAAAACAACTCAAAGGTGTCCAAAAATCGCTCGTCTGAAGTCATCATTCAAAACCATTCGCAATGCCGAGCTTGAGCAAGGAGATTGGTCGTGCCATAACTCTTTCTAGCGAACTCTATTTTCAAATGAATTTATAGTCAAACAGAAGCCCTTTCAAAACACTAGAAGACCCACAACTCGGCTAACTCAAAATTGTGCTGAAAACTGCCAAAATTCAGCTTGAAGTCACTGGATGTGCACTGTTCATCACCCGCGGCCAACTTCAAAATTTTCTTTTGGGCAAATCATATGTACAAATTGAGTTATGTAAAATTCTATGACTCCACAATAGCCTAAACTGTCATTTATGTATATATACGTAATACAACAACTCCTCAATTGAAACTTGCAGCTCAGAATTGACCTAATTTCGAATTTGTGCCCTAACTTTGAATATTATTTTGATTAACGAAAAAATAGTGGGATCACTTACCAGACATGCGAATAGGAGTTAAATTGGCTTATCGGGGATTCCGTGGTGAGGAGGGGCGAAACCCTCCTTTCTTTTCCTTTCTTTTTCCCCCGTTTCCTCTCTTTCCTTTTGCGAGCGCTCGGTCTTCTTTCTCTGCGTTGCTTTTCCTTGTAATTGAGCCGAAGTTCACGTTTTTCTTTTTCTGTTGACTTTTCAACGTTTTTTTCCTTCTCCCTTTTGACCTGGTCAAAACCCACATTTTACAATAATAATTAATGTCTCTCTCTAACATTTCAGTTTAGTTTCTTTGTAGAAAATGGGAAGGTAACGGGGCCGTCACTGTCCCAAATATGACCGAGCCGTCTCCACCTTCAATATTTCTCAGGAAAGCGGCGAACTTGTTTATCCAATTTCTGAGGAAAACATCCCTTGAGTTTCAAAGGAAAGTTAAAAGTTCCACTCGGTTAGACGTTCAAGGTGGCGAAGTTTCAAAAAAAGAAGACACATAGTTGGCCACAAGACGAAAAAAGGAAGACGAAGTTAGTAATCAAAACTTGGAAATAATTACGGGATGCACTTTTTGGGATTAAGAAAATATCCCAATTTTTCAGATGATCTCGAAACATTTTTTAATTCGGATGTTGTAAGAACATTTTTAATGCCATTGAAAAGAATTTGAAAAGGAATTTCTAAGTTCGAGATTTGAATGTTCAATGTTCTACTTTTTTCCTGATAAAACAATTTGCTTTGCAATATTTCTTTGGTTATGCACCTATGATGATCAATATCTCTCTGATTTCATAGAGCTTCGGTTGCCAATTCTGCACCAATGGGAATTTGTTGTACCATGGCATCGTTTATCTTGTTAATGGACCTAATACTTTAAAAAATCTCAAATTGTAGATTTTATTGCAATTATGTCTTGAATTCTTACCCCCTCTCAACCAAAAAATAAAAGCCACAAACTTTCACTTATGTCTCATATCTGTCCACCGTTGTATTTGCATTTGTGATCTAGGGATGGCTTGAGAGAGTGGTTTGCGGCCGACAAGACCGGTGTAACTCGACAAAGAGTGCTTAGCTCGGGTTTTCAGAATTCCCGCTCTCAAGCGGGAGAGCGGTCTTGAGACGTTAGGAAGGAGAATATATGGGAAAAAGCCAAGGGTGATGGCGAGCAATCGAGCGGTCTTCTGTGCAGGGAGAGGCTTGCGAAGACGTTCGATTTGCAAGGTTGCATGAATTTCTAGGAACTTGGCGAAGATCTCGCGCCCGAAGAAAGAGGAAGAGAAGGAAGGATGACGAGAACGGAAATGGACACAGGGAAGGTGGGGAAGGCGTTCTTTTTTTGTTTTTTTAGGTCACAAGGGAAGGTGTTCCTGAGAGGGAATAAATTTGCTGGAGGCGATTTTTTTTTTTTTGTCAGTCCTACTCTATTCCTATTCTACACTCACTCTCAGACTTTTGCCCCGCCTCTTGCAGGGTGTGGGAGTCGAAACCCACTCTTGAAACTTACACGTCCCCACCCCCATCCCCCTGAGAAGGTGGAGATTTGAACCCCTCACCTCCCCTTTCCATGTTGGAAGGGTGGCCACTAGGGCGAATCCCAGTGGTTTGCTGGAGGCGATTGGAGATGCACGAAAAGGAGGAGGGGAGTCCAAGTCAGCTGTTTATCCGTCGGAAGCTGACGAGACAGTGTGCACGGAACCTATTCTCTTTTATCTAAAAAGCTTTGACCGGTCAAAAAGAAAAAATAGGGGAAGTGCTGAGATCTTGTGAATGAAAGAGCCCCACATCAAAGGGAAGAAAAGAACAAGAAAAAAGAACGGGAAGGGAAAGGATGAGAGAGCGCTTGCACGTCACAAGTTAGTTGAGTTGGTACATACATATGTTTGTTAATGTAATTTCGTTATTCTATTTTTCTATTTTAAGAAATAGATCTGGAACATAAATTTATTTGGTAATACAATTTCATTGTTCTATTTATGAAAAAAAAAAGTTAATCCAAAAATAGGTCTCTTCCAAAAATAGAAAAGTAAAATGTTTTTACTTTTCAACTCGCCCTTGCCACTAGCCGCTCGTCTACCTGCCTACACCTCTCCGAGTGTCCGTGCACCACCATCTGTCGCTGCCCACTTCCCACTTGGAAGCTCAAAATTTTGTGAATTCTCATTCAGGGAATTAAAAGTTTATGTTCTTATAAAATGTGTAGTTTTACTTAAAAACTCGTTCGGAGAATAAAAATAGAAAAATCTATTTCTAGCTAGAAATTATGTCTAGAAACAAAATAGTCATCATTCACGTATTTAATTGTCCATTCGCGAACAAAATTTAAATCATGTATCTAATCTTATTCCTAAAAACGTGTCCGTGGAATTTGATCTTTACGCTAATTATCTTTTTGATCGTAATCTATACCCTAATTGGTAGGGGGAAAATGAATGAATACCCTTAGCTAAAGTATTCCAGGGCTCTCCCCCAAAGTCGTACCATTATGAAAGAGACTAATAGTAAGTGTGGACAGAAAAATCCAATAAAATGCACCTATTGATTTAACTTAATCTACATTCTCTCTCGTGGCCATATCCTATTCGTTAACTGCCTTTATCATCTCGTTGTCCTAGTTCGATGGGTCATTTGACTTTTGGAGGATGAGAGTTCTAATAGCTTGATTACAACCTCTAAATACATGATTCATGCTCATGCGACTTGATTAATTGAGACGTGTCATTTGCTGCTTGGTACTTAAATTCGCTATAATTGTATATTACTCCTTTACATCCTCTCTATTTCATCCCGGCCTCTTCGGCATTGCTCGTGCACAATGCTAACACTTGCTTGCACCAAATGATCACTTAATAACCTTGAGATGAAGCCTTCCGGTCACGGTATTTGCCTATGCTTGTAGGTGACTATTCTGAGTGTGGGTCCCGCAACATTGCTTGCTCAAAAAAGTTCGTCTGATTACTATCTAATTTGATATTAATTCATCAAATTTGATAGTTTGTAAGAAATTATGAACCTGTTTAATTAGTAAACACCATTAGAATCGTAACATCATCTGTGAAAATAAATGGCCATTTCATCGTACCAAAGCCCAAACAAACACATTATCATTGTTTGTTCCATTATGACTGCTTCATATTGTAGCTTTATCATACTTTAATTAAACGCGGAATAAGAATTGACATGTACAGAGTAAGCTTCAGCTGGGCCCAATATACCACGCTTACTATAAGACGTGTCACGTGTGCATCAAACGGCCGTGCTTTCCTCCACCCCGTACTGGAGAGGGGAAAGTTCTTTTACCTAAATCTTTAATCTGCGAATTATAAATACGGACATCATCCACAATCAAATTGAACAAAAAAATAAAATTAAAGCAGAATGAGTGTGGGTGATATTTGTATTTATAATCTACCAATCACATGATGGAACAAGGAATAAAGGGAAATGAAACGAGCAACGAAGGAAAAGTCCCTCGAACGAATGTGAAGGACGATGTCGGAGGACTTAATTGCAAACGACTAAAAAGGAACGAACGGAACAATGGGCATCCTGTACCAGAAACGCGGAAGCCCGGGCATCACGTTAAAACGAAAAAGCAAGTCAATTCGTGTTTCGTTTCGACCAAAAAAACGGCTCGCCGTGGAAGGCAAGTAAAGTTGCTCTTATCCCTCGCCTCGCACTAACCGACGTCAACCCTCTAGATCGGCTCGGGATGTTATATGAATGTTTATATAAGGTTGTCTCCCAACATCACTTCTCCCACAAATTCGAGAATTGCTTTTTTTCAGCAACAGAGCATTTCCTCTTCTCTTGTCATTTGCATTGTGCGACCGCACCTCATTAAAGGATCACTAAAGCCAGCGTGTCTCTTCCTAGCAATGACCAGCATTCTCCGTGGCGACTATGTCCGCTACGAGGTCTCTCTCGACTTGCCTGACGCTATGCCCAAGTTTGCCAAGCCGTGGCATCTAGCCTTCGTGACCATATATTGCTCCCGAGCCTTCACTACTTTCGCAAAGAAAACCAAGAAGTTGTCCCCACGAAAATCTCCTTCCTACACTTCGATTCCGATCCACGAGCTGGCGCAGAGCGCTGGCTCTGTTCATCCCAGCTCCTTCAACATTCATCAGTCACAGCTCACCAGGCTGGTCAAGGACAAGGACCTCTGCCACCTCCAGGAATTCGGTGGGGTCCAGAAAGTCACCTCAGCACTCGAAACTGATGTCTCGGCCGGAATAGGTGGCGACCCAGACGACATCTCTCGCCGGCAAAATGCATTTGGCATCAACTCATACAAGAAGCCGCCTGCCAAGGGCTTCTTCCACTTCGTGGTCGAGGCTTTCAAGGACCTCACAATCATGATTCTTCTTGTTTGCGCCGGGCTTTCGCTGGGGTTCGGGATCAAGGAGAACGGGGTCAAGGAAGGTTGGTATGATGGTGGCAGCATATTCGTTGCGGTGTTCCTGGTGATCGCCGTGTCTGCTGGGAGCAATTACCGCCAAAACCGGCAGTTTGAAAAATTGTCTCAGGTGAGCGATAATATTCTCATTGATGTGATAAGGAAGGGTCGGCCGCAGCAGGTATCCATATTTGATATCGTCGTTGGAGACGTTGTTCGTTTGAAGATCGGTGATCAAGTTCCAGCAGATGGACTGTTCCTGGACGGGCATTCCTTGCAGGTATGGATGACAATTTTTACTGGTTTGACGCATTAGATTTGCATATCAACTCATGTTGGTTTCCTCCAGAAACATACTTAATATTATTATTACAATTTTCGAGCACAGTGTGAGTAATTATTCCAAAAAATTGCAGAAGTGTATCATTCTCTGCTTGACTGGGCAGTCTGTCATTTTCAAAATCTTGATTCTATGACAAATAGGATAAGTAATGACTTTTATTCGTAATTCTAGTTATATAGTAGAAAAACTCTTAAAAAATTCTACTGTTAAAACGTAATCCATTTGTTCACGTTTCATTTTCTTTGCGTCAAGTGAAGATCAGAACGCTTTGTATCGTGTCATCCTAGCGTCCCTAAACCATGTGCGACATTTGTGTTGTCAATTTAGGTTGATGAATCAAGCATGACCGGGGAGAGTGATCACGTAGAAGTCAACCGCAAGGAGAATCCGTTCCTATTCTCGGGAACAAAGGTTGCTGATGGGTATGCTCAAATGCTGGTAACATCCGTCGGCATGAGCACGACGTGGGGCGAGATGATGAGCTCGATCAGCCGTGACAACAGCGAGCAGACCCCTTTACAGGCTCGGCTCAACAAGCTCACCTCGTCAATTGGCAAAGTAGGCTTGGCGGTCGCTTTCCTGGTTCTCGTGGTTCTGCTGATTCGCTATTTCACGGGAAACACACAGGACGAGAACGGGAACCGGGAATTCATTGCAGGCCAAACCACAGGTAACAATATCATAAATTCCGTGGTGAGCATCATCGCAGCTGCAGTGACCATCGTGGTGGTCGCGATTCCCGAAGGGTTGCCGCTTGCAGTAACCCTCAGTCTCGCTTATTCGATGAAGAGGATGATGGCGGATCAGGCAATGGTGAGGAAGCTTTCAGCCTGTGAAACAATGGGGTCTGCCACCACTATTTGCACCGACAAGACCGGCACTCTCACTATGAACCAGATGAAGGTGACGAAATTCTGGGTCGGCCAAGACTCTGTGTTGGAAAACACCTACTCCTCTGTCTCCAAGTTTTTCCTGGATTTGATTAAGGATGGGGTTGCTTTGAACACCACGGGCAGTGTCTACAGGCCATCTTTGGGATCAGAGTACGAGTTCTTGGGTAGTCCCACTGAGAAAGCGATTCTTTCCTGGGCAGTTTCGCAATTGAGAATGGACATGGAGGAGACAAAGAAGAGCTGTGAAGTCATCCGAGTTGAAGCCTTCAACTCACAGAAGAAGAGAAGCGGTGTCCTAATAAGGAAGAGCATGGACAACACATTCCATGTGCACTGGAAAGGAGCGGCAGAGATGGTCTTGGCAAAGTGCTCGAGCTTCTACGAGGGGTCGGGGATAGTGAAAGATTTGGATGAAGATGAAAGGGCGAGATTAGAGCAAATTATTCAGGGGATGGCAGCGAGCAGCCTCAGGTGCATCGCTTTCGCTAAAAAACAAGTCTCCGAGGAAGCGATCAAAGAGAGAGAAGATGGGAAGAAGATCCAAGAGGATGGCCTGACATTACTAGGACTTGTCGGTATTAAGGACCCGTGCCGTCCAGGCGTGAAGAAAGCGGTCCAAGCTTGTCAGGACGCAGGAGTGAACATTAAGATGATAACGGGAGACAACATCTTCACCGCTAAGGCCATCGCCACAGAGTGCGGGATTCTCAGGCCTGGGGACGATGCCTCCAACGAAGCCATTGTGGAAGGAGCTGATTTTCGCAATTACACGCCTGAGGAAAGGCTTCGGAGAGTTGAGAAAATCCGGGTCATGGCAAGATCCTCGCCTCTTGATAAGCTCCTGATGGTCCAATGCCTGAAGCAAAAAGGCCACGTGGTTGCTGTCACAGGGGATGGCACAAACGATGCACCAGCTCTCAAGGAAGCTGACATCGGGCTTTCAATGGGCATCCAAGGCACCGAGGTCGCCAAAGAGAGCTCTGACATCGTAATCCTCGATGACAACTTCGCCTCTGTGGCGACGGTGCTGCGATGGGGTCGATGCGTCTACAATAACATCCAGAAGTTCATCCAATTCCAGCTCACGGTGAACGTTGCTGCACTTGTGATCAACTTTGTGGCCGCCGTCTCTTCTGGCGACGTCCCCCTGACGGCTGTCCAGCTCTTGTGGGTGAACCTGATCATGGATACACTCGGCGCCCTTGCGCTAGCCACGGAGCGGCCCACTAGGGAGCTCATGGAGAAGCCCCCAGTGGGACGGACTGAGCCGCTCATAACCAATGTCATGTGGAGGAACATTGTGGCCCAAGCAACATACCAAATGGCTGTCCTCCTCACTCTACAGTTCAAGGGCGAATCGATCTTCGGCGTGGATGAGGCGGTGAAGCGGACACTAATATTCAATGCGTTCGTCTTGTGCCAGGTGTTCAATGAGTTCAACGCGCGGAAGCTTGAGAAGAGGAACGTGTTCGAGGGCATACACAAGAACAAACTGTTCCTTGGGATCATTTTCGTGACGGTGGTCCTCCAGGTGGTGATGGTTGAGTTCCTAAAGCGGTTCGCCGACACGGAGAGATTGAGCTGGGGACAATGGGGTGCATGTGTTGGGATTGCAGCTACATCTTGGCCTATCGGTTGGGTCGTCAAGTGCATCCCCGTCCCTGATATGCCAATCTTCAGCTACTTGGGATTGAAAAGCAAGAAGCTCGTGAGGAAAATCGTGCGCACAGAATAGTAGCAACACTAGTTTAACTCGATTCTTTTCGTTTTACAAGTATATTGAATTCATTATTGATGCCGCGTGATTTCTTTGTTTTCCCTAGAAAAATAAAGAATTTGTAATCCATCGATTGATCTTTCGGTCTCATCGGTATGTAGGCCCAGCCTTGTAAAATAAATAATTTTTTATTTATTGCATAACTCATATTTCCAGAGGTAAGCACGCAACTTCTGAGACGAGGAAGAAGAAGGACGAAATCCATAAGACGAGTGACCCTATTTACAGCCAAGAATGTGAAAGAACAAAATCGTGAGAAAAATTTTAAGCGCAAAGGGACTGAATCGGCATGAATCACATACTATTGACAATGTCAAGGCAAGGAAAAAAATTCATAACCCACCTTGACCATATTTCTAATTAACTTTGAATCAAGGTAAACATAACGACAATGACATAAGGACATTAAACATATAGTTCGATAAAAGAATCAATAGAATGATACATAGCAATCTATATCATTAGCCAATGACGTCATGATACACAATAACCTACCAATTGTTGACTTGACCATGATAATATCCTATTTGTTAACCACCATTTTCTCATTATGCGTATCCTCTTAGTTCGTCATATGTTCGAGGACCTTTTGGAGGATGGATATTGCCATCGACAGCTCTAATAGCTTCGATAAATCCAACATGAATGGTTCGTCCTTCGACTTTATCCAGCCTGAAAGATGCCATATGCTACTAGGCATTTAAGGTTGTTACAATAACCTACTCCTCCTTTCATGTCCTCTGTATTTTGAGAACACATATCTTCAAAATTCAAGATACTCTCAGCACACTGGACTTGCTAATATACAAGTAGTCTTCGACAACCTTGCAACTAATAAGAGATGACATTGGAAGTCTCAATGGGAGCGGCTAGCTGAAATACCATCCACAAAATCAGAGGGTCCCGCTTTGACTCCTATCCTTTCTTTTTCATCTTTGCAATTTGTGGCTGACGTCTCGGCCAGCATAAGCGGCAACCCAGACGACGTCTCCCGCAGGCAAAATAAGTTCGCCATTCTGCGATCCCCTCCTCCCCCCTCCCCCCTTATTTTGCACTTATCTCTCCCGAAAAATATCACGTTAACATTTTAGCTGGATTTTCCCATAATTGACACTTAACTGATTCATTTTGCTCTGATTTTGATATTTAAGTATACATTTTTGAACTTTTAGCATTTAAGTGTCTCCCGATACCAAAGTTTTGACACTCCAGATGTCTGCATCCCTTTTTTTAGGAGATGTTCGGAGTGAAACCATTTAATATAGTAGGTTACTTTGATTTGGTTTTTTTGTATGCCTTTTACTAGGGAAAATTATAAAAAAAAAATGATAAACCTGTTACAATTGTGTCAATTCAATCATAAACCTTTTGCAATCGTGCCAGTTCAGTTCTTCCAGCCAAAATTGGTCGACCGACGACAATTTTTTTAATAATATTTCATTTTTTTGAATTTTTTTATCGTTTTTTTACTCCTCCCTCCTCCCTCCTCCCTCCTCCTTCCTCCTCCCTCTTTCTTCCTTTGGATTGGGTGACTGGCTAGAGAGTTGGCCAGTCGTCGGCTTGAGGCGGTCGGGCGAGCTCGCCTCTCTATCGTTAGGCAAAGGCAAGCTCACCCAGCTACAAGCAAGGCGAGCCTCTGTTGGATCTGGCGAGGGCTCACCTCGCCATATCTGGAGAGGGGCCCTACCGTCGCTAGGTTTGCTGAGGCGAGCCTCAGCGGGGGCTTGCCTTGCCAAACCTAGTGATGGCAAGGCCTCACTTGCCGAATCTGGCGAGGGATCGCCTCGCTGTCGTTGGGCAAGCTGCTCGCTCGACTGCCTCAATTCGGTGATTAGCTAGCCCTCTGGCCGATCATTGGAGCCAAAGGAAGAAGGAGGGAGGAGGAGAGAGGAGAAAAAAAAAAGAGAAAATAAAGAAAATAAAAGAAAATAAAATATTATTAAAAAATTATCACCGGCACCGCCCGCTAGCTACGTCAGCGCTGGCCGGCCAATTTTGGTTGAAAGGATTGAACTGTCATGACTGTAAAAAATTTAGAACTCAATTGACCAAAAAAATAAGTTTATGACTGAATTGGCACAATTGTTATAGGACTTTTTTGGTAATTTTCCCCCTTTTTATACATCCATCAACGGTGGGTTTTTATTCCCGGCTTCTGTGGGGTTTTATTATTGTTGATTTATTCCCGACTTCCATAAGGTTTTATTCACATCAGCCATAGGGTTACAGAAGATATACTTGGATATAGTGAAATTTCTTTGGTTTAAAATTATTATAAGTGAAATTTGTATTTAAAGACAAAACTCGCGAATTATCAATGTCGCTCGGCATTTTTTTTTGCACTCGATGGCTAGTGCACATGCAATGCGGAGCTTTTTACCTTGGAAACTAGATAAACGAATCATCTAGATTTCATGTAAAATCGCGTGGCCTGAACGGTTCTGTCTCTTTCATCAAAATAATGGAACCGTCCCCTAAGTATATCCCCACTCACTATTAACACCTTGTGAATATCATAATTCAATGTGCTTTTTAAACGCGTATTCAATATGCGCACGTTCAAATATTGAAAAATAAAAGCAAAGTCCTATATTCGTTTTCCGTTTTCACTAAAACGAGAGATTAAGAAATTGTCCACGAACCAAGGCCCCTTAATTTATCTTCTTCTTCTTCTTCTTCTTCTTCTTTTTTTTTTTTCTAGCCCTTAATTTCTCTTTAGCTTCCATCTAAATCAATTGATATTTGACGGGGCATCGCTCGCTCCTTTTTTAAGATTTCATCTCATTTGGAGGGAAAAGATTCGCGAGGAAAGTTCCAGGCAAGTTCTGGGTTTCTCGGAACCATTGCCCCAATACTTTCCAGTGAGAATCGATACCTGCTGAGTAGGTTTCATCAGCAGGATATAACAAGAGATCGCTCGCTTTAAAACGCGCATACTCCATCTTTGATTGGAGGGAGAGAGAGGAAAGTGCCTTCCTTCGGCTGAAGCTTGAATTGGCGCGTTACAAGTGTTAAGACTACAGTAAATAGCAGCAGCTCAGTAAATAGCAGAGAAGAATCTGCTGCTACGGATTGTATAGTTACATATGAAGAATCTGCGAAGCTTGTAAAGCCAAGAGAGCTAGAGCTCTCTGTTTAGCTCTCTGTTCTTGTACTCTGTTTTTTCTCCTTGTATTTCCTGTAATCAGTTAGTTAGTTTTTCTTTTTCTGTTAGGCAGTTGTATTTTCTTCAACTGCTCGATACCTGTAGAACAGATTCTTGAGAGAGAGCTAATGTGTATAAAAGGAAAACTCTCATGAGGAAGATCTCAAGAAGTCGAAATATAGAAGAAGCATTTTCATCTCTGTTTTCTCTCTTTTCTCAATCACTTCCTGCTCATAAACTTCTTCAACAAGGTCATCGCCTATGGACACACTTCACGAGAAATGAATGCGAGCGATGTTTATAAAGTCTTAAGGAACATGATCCCTTCTTTTGCGGAAGAATGATAACTGCGGAGCTTCTTCAAGAAACAACGCGGCGTTGGGGTTCGTTTCGGGGGAAACCCATCAGAAGAAAAGCAAACAGAGCTGGCCGCGTGAGGCAAAGAAAAAGAAAAGCATATCTTACACCTTTGCACAAATGCCGTCACCCTCTTGTGCTTTTCCCGCTTGTATATAAAGTACAAGCCATTCATGGTCCTTGTATCCATCATCGCTCCACACAAATTCGAACGTTGCACTTTTCGTGCAACACCAAACTTCAGAGTTTTTCTCCTTTCGTCGTGCCACTTGCATTGTTCCACCCTGTCTCGTAAATGGATCGGGAGCCTGTGTGTCTCTTCCAAGCGATGACGAGCATTCTCAGTAATGACTACTGCGTCCGCTACGACGAAGCCTGTCTCGACTTATCTACTTAAACAGGCAACCTACTTGTTAACCTTTTCTGCCAGCCGATGTGAGACTAAGCTCTCTATAGCCGTCATACACTCACTCCCCCCCCCTCTCTCTCTCTCTTCCCCTCGCCTGCAAGATATCCAAGGCAAATTACTATTTTTGCCCTGCCGAAAAATTTTGGTATTGAATAAAACCTAATAAAGACAAGCCACTCCGAGAGTCCCACATCAAACAAGCACACAAAGAGCGCAAGAGAGAGCCAAGCCAGATTTAGTCATGCTTTCTTCTACCTTTTAGCTAAGATCAAGCCTGCTACTTGTAAAGTGTGGTCGATGTTCACACAAATGCTGAAATAGTTTGATTTTTTTTTTTTTTGCAAGTGCGAACATGCATTAGCGGATTGATCGGTCTACTCCTATCTGGTTCTAGGCTCTTTCGGTCTGGACTGGAGGAACCGGTGAGTGGAGACCGGACTGCCCTGGAATTCGGTCTAGACTGGAGGAACTTCGGTCTGGTTCTAGGCTCCTTCGGTCTAGACTGGAGGAACCAGTGAGTGGAGACTGGACCGCCCGAGAATTCAGTCTAGACTGGAGGAATCGGTGGGTGGAGACCGGACCGCCCGGGAATTGATCACCCCTACCAAATAAGAAGCACAATTGAAACTTTCTTTTCGGATCATGACACCGAAAAGAAGTTAGGATTTTCATGACATATATTTAGGTATTCAAAAATAACAATTTATTGCAATCGAATTTCTATTCACGGGCTTAAAAGACATAATTTCAATGTTTAAGGTACGCATGATAACCATTATATTTCTAGTTAGATATATTTTTCTGTTTTAGGAAACATATTTAGAATATAAATCCATTTGGTAATGCAAGTTCATTATTTTGTTTATGAAATGCAATTGAATTTCCATTCACGGGCTTAAGCTCAAGACATAATTCCAATGTTTAAGGCATGCATGATAATCATTCTATGTCTAGTTAGATCTATGTTTCTGATTTAGGAAATAGGTTTGGAACAACATAAATCCATTTGGTAATGTAATTTCATTATTCTATTTATGAAAAAAAAAATTAGTCCAAAAATAGAAAAGTAAAATGTTTTTTCTTCTCAACTCGCTTTCGCTAATTGGTAGAGGGAAAATGAATGAAAACCCTTAGCTAAAATATTCCCGGGCTCTCCCCCAAAGTCGGACCATCATGAAAGAGTCTAATAGTATGCACATCTCTCAACCTTACCGTTCTCGTTGATGGATACAGAAACGTTTCTGTATGAAAGGGGGAAAATATCAAAATTACGCCTGGACAGAAAAATCCAAGAAAATGGACGTGTTGATTTAACTAAATCTTGATTCTCTCTCGTGGCGATATCCTATTCGTTAACCGCCTTAATCGTCTCGTTGTCTTAGTTCGATGGATCATTTGACTTTTGGAGGATAGGTCTTGCCATCGAGAGCTTCGATAGCTTGGTTACTCTATATATATGGTTCACCCTCGTGCGACTAAATCAACTCAGACGTGTCATCGGTTACTTGGTATTCAAATTCGCTATAATCACGTATTACTCCTTTACGTTTGACCTATTTCACCCCGATCTCTTATGCATTGCTTGTGCGTAGTACTAACCCTCGCTCGCCCCAAATGATCACATATGACCTCCAAATAAGGCCGGTCATGATATTTGTCTATGCTTGTCAAGTAACTATTCCGAGTGTGGGTCCAGCAATATGGCTCGCCAAAATAATTTCTGTCTAATTAGTTTTTACGAAAATTATGAAACTGATTTATAAATAAACGCTATTAGAATCGAAACATCATTTGTGAAACTGTGCAAAATTTTGCTATTTTGTCGTATCAAAGCCCAAACAAATACATTACTATTGTCTGTTCCATCTGTCACCACGTTATCTCGTGCATGGCTACTTTAGCCAAATGCGCAATGAGAATTTATTTATATCTATAGAGCAACTTTCAGGTGGGCCTGATATATCGCCGTCACTTTAAGAGGTGCACATCGTACGGTTGCGCTTTCCTCTATCCGGATTGGAGAGAGGAAAAGTTCCTCTAGCTAAATCTTGAATCGGCGCATAATAAATACCAACATCATCCAGGATCAAATTGAAAGAATAAAACAAATGAATGCGAGTAGTATTTATATTTATAATCTACCAATCACATGATTAAACTAGGAATAAAGGGAAATATATAAAGACACCCCATCCTTCAAAATTTGTGGGGCCTAAAAGGATGAACACGCTCTTTCTGGTTCAACTCTGGGGAAATAGCTTTGCATTTCTCCAAGTATCTTTGAACGAAGAGACATTTGGTGAAAGTAATAGTGTTTGGATACTCATCTTAATATACATTTTGTAAAGCAACTTTGAAGTGAAAAGAAAAAGGAAATACAAAAAGAAGAGAAAAACATGAGAGAGGGCGAGCAAGGGCAGCTAGGTGAGCTTCTCCAAAGTCGACCCCAGGTAACCATCGATGGTGACCAAGGGCCACCTTCGAGGTCTCGCAAACCTAGGTGAGGCAATCCTAGGGGTTGTGCAACCTCAACAAGGTGAAGAGACTTTACTAGCGATCAATCTCATTATTCTAGGATTTGCAATTTAGAGATTTGCAATGTTGGAGCTTCACCGATGACCGATCCCGTAGACCATTTGAGCCCTTTGATTGTTCGCAACCCAGGTGATGGTTGCCTAGGATGCACGACGCTAAGGACGCACGATGCCGAGGTCACATGACTACATTTGAAGGGCCAGATTTGAGTCGCTCGACCTTGACCTCAACCCACAGCGGCTGTAGTAAAGACAATAGCTCTGGCAAGCGGCTAGCCGACACACGCAACCCTCAATCTCAAGCTTGACAATGGTGACCTTGACCTAGACCTCACTTGAATGATGAACCAGCAAGCCTAAGGAAAAAGACGATGAATATTATTTTTTGAGGGCAAAAGTGAAAAACATAATTACCGGTGAGGGCAATATTGAAAAGAAAAATAATAATCAAACCTTCACAATAGCATTCCAAAAATACTAAAAAATCAAAGTAGATCCCTACTTACTTTGGGCTTTCAGCTTTCTCAATACTAACGTTCGGTTAATAGAGTCCGGTGAATACTTATCAAAAACCTTATATTTTCTTCTATGGGCTTTGAATGGAAAAGTTGAATTGGGGTCATAGCCTTCCTTTCCTCTGACGAATGGAAGTAACTAACGCCACGTCTAGAAAGAAAGAGCGCAGCATTGGACCTCTCTCGTATCTCCACATCTTTTTGACTTTTCGTTGATTCCCGTCCCCCGTCCCTCAATTTCTCCCCGAATCTGACGGTGGCTCCCAAAATATAATAACACAAAAAAAGCAAGAATTCAATTCATGTATCGTTGTCACGTCAAGAAACGCAAAAGAAAAAAAAAAAAAAAAAACGACGCTTTGCTTAAGGAAAGAAAAGTCGCTTAGGGCGTGTTTGATAACCATTCTGCTCCTGGGAATAATTTTTGATCAGAAATGATTTTTTTTAATTATGTTCCTAGGAACAATTTTTGAGTAAAAGAACGCGTTTGGTAACTGTCTAAAATTTATACTCCCGAGATAGAAATGCATTTGGTAAAACTCTTAAATTTTTGGTTTATTTTAAATTGTTAATACTTTTATTATAATTTTCTTTTTCTTTTTTTCTCTTTTTTTTTTTCTTTTCCTTTTTCTTTTTCTCTTCTTCCTCCTCCTTCTTTGCCGTTGGTCGCCGACCACTACCTTGATCGGCGACCTACTGGGCGAGTTCGGCCAGCTCGCCGGAGCCTCGCCAGGCTAGGGCGAGGTCCAGCCAACTCGCCGGAGGCTCGCCTGACCAAGACAAGCCTCAACCTCGCCAAATCTAGGCAAGGCCAAGCCTTGTGCCGGTTGGCGAGGCTCGGCCTTGCTGGTGGCTAGGCTAGCTTGGCCTCGCCTAGCCCAGCCAAGGCGAGGCCAAGCCTCGCCCAGCCACGGCGAGGCTCAAGCTAACAAGCCTTGCCATGGCTCGGCGTGGCCGGGGGTCGGCGACACTCTGGCAAGGTCGCCGGCCCGAGCCTCACTGGCCATAGCCGATGCCAACAACCAGCCAAAGGGAAGAAGGAGAAGAAAGAGGAAAAGAAAAAGAGAAAAAAAAATAGAAGAAAAGAAAAAAAATAGGAATTGATTTTAGGAATTGTTTCCGGGTACAAAAAGTAAGTTTTTTCTACTTCTTGATTCTACTCCAAATCTATTCTCGAAAACAAAAAAATAAATTTTTGTTCCCGGGAACAAAAAATTTACCAAACACATTTCTATTCTTTTTTTTGTTCCGAGGAATGAAAGAACAAAATCAAACATTATTTGGAGTAAAAACAAACAAGCCCTTAATGCGCGGCGTCTATCTCTAGTCCTATGAAGATATGCGATGCAGGGCATCCCCTACCTGCATATGTTTTGACATTTAGGGTCCGTTCATTTCGCTGAACAACACAACGCCTAATGACAAGACGATCATGATTCTCCTCTTGGCAAGATCTCCATCAAAAACCAGTGGCTTGGTCCAAAAGGATATCCTAACCAATATACATACCCATAAACCCCTCATTGGGTTCAATGTCATGTTGAACATCGGACAAGCATAATACCAGAAATCCTATCCCATAAACCAAAAAAATAACTTTTTCACAATATAACTCATCCATCATTTCTCAAATCATTCATAAATCCTTTCATAAACCAACTCACAAAACAGTTTTACACAACTTCACAATAACTAATATAGCACGCTTTCTAAATATTCATAAATAACCAAAGAGTAGTATGTGCTCGATCCGGCTTTTTATGCAACAATAATGCCATTTCATAATTCATACTAGAAATAATCCATAGTATTTTTGAATATGAGTTCCAAAAATCAAAAGAAGAGAAAAAAACAAATAAGTAAAAAACAACGTTGAAATCGAGTATAATGCTACCCCAACTATAATTTAACTATACTAAGTTTAAATGCTAACAAAATGTTTCTAGCGCACCCACAAATTGCTTGTCCAAAGCAACTATTCAAAGCCGTTCACAATACGGAGCTTGAGTGTGAAATTTGGTCATGCCGTAACTTTTTTCACCGAACCCCGTTTCAAACATGATTATAGTCAATGGAAAGCATTTTCAATGCATTACAAGAACTCCAACTTGGCTAAACCAAAATCAAGGTGAAAACCATCGAAATTCAGCCCAAAAGCCACTGGTCGTCACTGTTCATCACTCGTGGCCAACTTCATAATTTTGTTTTAGGCTAATCGTAAATCCAAATCAAGTTCTATAAATTTTATGACTCCACAACACTTTACATTGTCATTTTTTATGTATGTACGTAGCTCAATGACTTTTTAATGAACTTCAGAGTTCAAAATTCATAAAACCCCAAATTTATGCCATAACCCAAAATATTACTTTCCTTTGACAAACGAAAGGCGTGAACACTTACCGGGAGTTGCCATACATAATTGAATTGGCTTGGCAACGCGTTTCATGATGCAAAACCCTCTCCTTTTTCTTTTCCTTTATTCCTCTTCTCTCTTCTTTCTTTCCTTTCCTTTCTTTTTCTCTGCGTACGTCTTGGCCTTCTGTATAAACTAAAGAGTCCACTTTCTTCTTCTTCTTTTTTTCTTTTTTTCTTTTCTTTTTCTTTTTTTTTTGTCCCGCCACTATCTTTTGACTTAGTCAAAAGGATCTAAATATCACATTATTAATCGGCTATTCAAGTAAAAAGTAATTTGTGGATCTCCTTTTCAATACATATAATATCATTAGTAAACTTATTTGTGACACGCTTCATGTGAGTAATATAGAGCTAGAATGATTCACGATATTAAATCTATAAAGTAATATTTTTTTTTAATTTGGAAATACAAACAATTCGATTCCACTGATTGTAGTGTTTTTAGCATTGTGCTTGTGTTAATATCAAAAATGCCTCATGTTAGGAGATTTTCCAAGTCATAGCTGATGTAGGACAACAAGTCCGATATTAGTGAGCGCAATCAATTGAGAAGGAAAGAATATTAATACAATGCCAAAGCAAGGAATTGCCATTTTCAATTACTCGTTAACTCTATAACTCTATAGGGAAGAAAGAATTACAACGATATAAATAAATTCCCTAAGAGTTCTTCTTCAAAATAGGAAACCTCCAAACAAGACATTGAAACTTTCTTATGACGTTTAATGAAGCCACAAAAATAGGCTATAAGGTATAAATTTGATTTGATTCCTCGAGGGGCAAAAGGTCATACATTGTACGAAAATTAATTTCATATTGAAAAAAGACATATTAGGGAATGTTCTATTTCGATACGTTTTGGTAAATCAGTTTTAGATAAATATACATTAGCAATCATTAAATCTATCCATTTTATTATTTCAGATGTCAAAAAGTATCTTCAATATTTGTTATTGGACGATAGTGGATTTTTGTTATTTCAAACTTTTTTAGTAGTTATTGGAATGATTATACATATGATAGCTCATCGAATTTGTGAGTTTAAATTTCTAGGTTAATATATTGTAATTAAAATTTTTAGATATCTTTTTTTTCAGGAGATGTTTGGGGTGTTTTCACATTTTAACCATTTACTATAGTATTTTACTTTGATTTGGTTTTTTTTTTTTTTTTGTATGCTTTTTACTACATCCATCAAACGTGGGGTTTTATTCCCAGCTTCTGTAGGGTTTTATTACCGTCAACCGTAGGGATTTATTCCCGGCTCCGTAAGGTTTTATTCCCATCAGCCATAGGGTTACGGAAGATATACTTGGATGGAGTGAAATTTCTTTGGCTTAAAATCATTATAAGTGGAATTTGTATTTAAAGGCAAAACTCGCGAATCATCAATGTCGCTTGGCATCTTTTGCCCTCGATAGCTAGTGCACATGCAAAGCGGAGCTTTTACCTTGGAAACTGGATAAACGAGTCATCTAGATTTCATGTAAAATTGCATGACCAGGATGGTTTCGTCTCTTTCATCAAAATAATGGAGCCGTCACCTAAGTATATCCCAACTCACTATTAATACCTTGTGAATAGGATAATTAAATGTGCTTTTTAAACACATATTCAATGTGCGCACCTTCAAATATTGAAAACTAAAAAGCAAAGTTCTATTTTTGTTTTTTGCTTTCACTAAAACGAGAGATTAAGAAATTGTCCACGAACCAAGGGCCCTTACTTTCTCTTTAGCTTCCATCTAAATCAATTGATACTATACGGGGAATCGCTCGCTCCTTTTTTAAGATTTCATCTCTCTTGGAGGGAAAAGCTTTGGCGAGGAAAGTTCCTGGCAAGTTCTGGGATTCTCGGAACCGTTGCCCCAATACTTTTCAGTGAGAATCGACACCTGAAAAGCAGGTTCATCCGCAGGATATAACAAGAGATCGCTCGCTTATAAAACACCCAGAGAGGAAAGTACCTTCCTTCGGCTGAAGCTTGAAGTTTTTTTCTTTTTTTTTGGTCGAAAAGTTGAAGCTTGAATTGGCGCGTTACAAGTGAGGACATCACCTACGGACCTACTTCACGAGAAATGAATGGGAGCGATGATTATATTCATCACCTACCCGTTAATTGATTGAAGGAGACATGGGAGATAGGACGTCACCGTGTATTCGGGACGGTGGGACTTAAAGTCTAAGGAATATGATTCTCTTCTTTTGCGAAAGAATGATGGAGCGTCTTCAAGAAACAACGCGGCGTTGGGGTTCGTTTATGGGAAACCCACCAAAAGCAAACAGAGCTGGCCGCGTGACGCAAAGTAAAAAGAAAAGCATATTTACACCTTCGGAGAAATGCCGTCGCCCTCTTTTTCTGTTCCCGTTTGTATATAAAGTACATGCAATACATGGTCATTGTATCCATCATCACTCCACACAAATTCGAACGTTGCACTTTCCCGGGCTAACGCAACACCAAACTTTAGAGTTTCTTGCCTTTCGTCTTGCCATTTGCATTGTGTCACCCTGTCTCGTAATAGGATCACAAGCCTGTGTGTCTCTTCCGAGCAATGACGAGCATTCTCAGCGGGGACTACTGCGTCCAATGCAAGTTCTGTCTCGACTCGCCTACAGTGCGCAAGTTCGCCAAGCAATGGCGTTTGGCATTCGCCACCATCTACTCCTCCCGAGCCATCACTACCTCTGCAAAGAAAACCAAGAAATTCCCTAGAAAATCTCCTTCCTACACTTTGCTTTCGATCCACGATGAGGATCAGAGCACTCGCTGCTATCAACCCACCTCCTTCGAGATTGATCAGTCACGGCTCACCAAGCTGGTCAAGGAAAAGGACCTCCACCACCTCCAGGAATTCGGCGGGGTCAAGAAAGTTGCCTCAACACTCGAAATTGATGTCTCAGTCGGGATAAGCGGTGACCCGGTTGATCTTTCTCGCAGGCAAAATGCATTTGGCGTTAACTCATACAAGAAGCCGCCTGCCAAGGGCTTCTTCCACTTCATGTTCGAGGCTTTCAAGGACCTCACAATCATGATTCTTCTTGTCTGTGCTGGGCTTTCGCTCGGGTTTGGGATCAAGAAGAATGGGATCAAGGAAGGCTGGTACGACGGGGGCAGTATATTCGTTGCGGTGGTCCTTGTGATCACGGTGTCAGCCATGAGCAATTACCGGCAGAACAGGCAATTTGAAAATTTGTCTCAGGTGAGCGGTAATATTCTCATTGATGTGATAAGGAAGGGTCGGCGGCAGCAGGTTTCCATATTCGAGATCGTGGTCGGAGATGTCATTTGTTTGAAGATTGGCGATCAAGTTCCGGCGGACGGGCTGTTTCTCCAGGGGCACTCCCTTCAGGTATGGACAGCAATTTTTACTGGCTTGACGGCGTTAGATTTGCATATTTACTCATGTTGGTTTCCTCCAGAAATATTTAGTTAAGTAATCAGTCCAAAGAAATGTAGAAATGTATGATATTCTCTTTGATACGGGGCAGTTTGTTATTTTTATAATCTTAGTTGACAAAAGAACGCTTTAAGTGCCATAACTTTGCATAAAATTATACTTAAGTGCCATAAATTACGAAAGGCACACTTAAGTACCAAAATCGGAGCAAAATGAATCACTTGAGTGCCAATCTGGCTAAAATCTAGCCAAAACGCTGACGTGTTAATTTTCTGGCGAAGCGAGTGCAAAACGGCGTTGTTTTAGTGCTAACGTGGTAAATTGGATATTTTTAGATACTTTTTCAGACCTATTGCCGATACTAAGTAGCAGTCAAAAATTTGTATCCATTTTTCATGATACAAATTTAAACAATTTAAACAATTTAAAAAAAATTAAAAAAAAAGGGAGGCGGCCCCAGCTAACCCTCCCCCACCTTCCAGCAACGGCGGGGAGGCGACGGCAGCGAGGGCTCTACCCTCAGCTGCTAGCTGCCTTCCTCCTCCGTTTTTTTTTTTAAAATAAATATAAATTATATTATTATTTTGTTTTAAATTTAATTTAATTAATTTTTATATTATATTAAAATTCAACTTATACCAAAACAACGTCGTTTTGGCCGATTTAAGGGCTTTATTTTGGCCAACACCCAAAACGACGTCGTTTTGGTGCTGACATGGTAAAAAATTTAATATAAAAATTAATTAAATTAGATTTAAAAATAAATTTATTTAAAAATTAAAAAAGTTTGCAAAATTAAAAAATTTACCAAAAAATTAAAAAGGAAAATAGAAAAAGGGAGGTGGCTGAGGGCGGAAATTTTTTGTAAATTTTGTAAATTTTTTTAATTTTTTGTAATTTTTGTAAATTTTTTGTAATTTTTTAAAGTTTTTAATGTTTTAAAAAAAATTATTCTCCAGTATAAGAACTAGCAGGAATGGTATTGATTTCACTCGAAGAGAAAATTCTACTGATTCCTTCCAGAGCTTGTTGAATAATTTTTATAGATTCCCTCATTTCACCGATTTGGACTAAATACCTGGTATTGGCCATAATTCACAACATTCTGTAGTCTTAGTAAGAGGGGGAAGGGTTAAGGATTTACCCGGTGTGAGATATCACATTTTATTTCTTTTCTTTTCTTATTTCTTTTTTTATTCCCTTCCATCATTCCTTAAGTCCCATAGGTTTGATCCTGTAGAATTTGATCCGTTTTCTCATTGAGCGAAGGGTACGAAAGATTGATTTTTTGATCAAAAGTACTATGTGAGTGAAATCTTCCGTTTTTTCCTCTTTCTCTATCCCTATCCCATAGGTACAGATACATTAGTTACATTTATATATGAAAAATTGAGATCCGGTGATATAACGCAGGGTCTTCCAAAAGTGGAAATTTATTTTTAAATTTAATTTAAATAATTTTTATATTATTATAAAATTCAAATTATGCCAAAACGATGTTGTTTTGGCCGAATTCGAGCTGACTTAGCTCTCCAGCGAAACACATCGGCGAGAAATATTAATATTTTAATGACACGTATGATTTCCAGCCAACTTTGCCAGAAATGGCACTCAGGTGTCCCACTTTTCTTAAAATGTGACACTTAAGTGTACCTTTCGTAAGTTATGGCTGTTAAGTGTCTCTTTTTGCCAAGTTATGGCACTTTAGGGGTCCGTGTGTCAATCTTAGTTCTATGAAAAGTAATGGTTTTAAGTCGTACTTGTAGTCAAAGTAGAACAAACTTACTGAAAGAATTTTACCACAAAAAGTATAGTTAAAATAGAATCAATTTGTTCTTGTGTTACTATTTACTCAGATTTCAGTTTCTTGACTGGAATGCGTCGTATCGTGTCATCCTAGCGTCACTAAATCAAGAGCAACTTTTGTATTGTTAATTTAGGTTGACGAATCAAGCATGACTGGGGAGAGTGATCACGTAGAAGTGAACAGCAATCGTAATCCATTCCTGTTCTCAGGAACAAAGGTTGCTGATGGGTATGCTCAGATGCTCATTACATCAGTCGGTATGAACACGACATGGGGCGAGATGATGAGCTCCATCAGCCGTGACAATAGCGAGCAAACCCCTTTACAAGCTCGGCTCAACAAGCTAACCTCATCGATTGGCAAAGTAGGCTTGGCAGTTGCATTCCTGGTTCTCATAGTCCTACTGATTCGCTATTTCACGGGAAACACACAGGATGAGAACAGTAGCCAGGAATTCATTGCCGGCCAAACGACAGGTGACGATATCATAAACTCCCTGGTGGGCATCATTGCAGCTGCTGTGACAATCGTGGTGGTCGCAATTCCTGAAGGCTTGCCACTCGCGGTAACCCTAACTCTCGCCTATTCGATGAAGAGGATGATGGCAGATCAGGCGATGGTAAGGAAGCTGTCAGCCTGCGAGACGATGGGGTCAGCCACCACTATTTGCACTGACAAGACCGGCACTCTGACAATGAACCAGATGAAGGTGACGAAATTCTGGGTTGGCAAAAACTCTGTGGCAGAAAACGCATACTCCTCTGCCTCCAAGTATGTCCTGGATTTTATTCAGGAGGGGGTCACATCGAACACCACGGGTTGCGTCTATAAGCCGTCTTTGGGATCGGAGTACGAGTTCTCCGGCAGTCCCACTGAGAAAGCGATTCTTTCCTGGGCAGTTTCACAATTAAGCATGGACATGGAGGAAATAAAGAAGAGATGTGAAGTCATCCAAGTTGAAGCCTTCAATTCGTTGAAGAAGAGAAGTGGTGTCCTAATAAAGAAGAGCGTGGATGACTCATTCCATGTGCACTGGAAAGGAGCGGCAGAGATGGTCTTGGCAATGTGCTCGAGCTTCTACGACGGGTCTGGGATAGAGAAAGATTTGGACAAAGATGAAAGGATGAAATTCGAGCAGATTATCCAGGGCATGGCGGCGAGCAGCCTCAGGTGCATCGCTTTTGCTCATAAACAAGTCTCCGAGGAAGTGACCAAAGAAAAAGAAGACGGGAAGAAGATCCAAGAGGATGGCCTAACATTGCTAGGACTTGTTGGTATTAAGGACCCATGCCGTCCTGGTGTGAGGAGCGCGGTCCAAGCTTGTCAAGACGCAGGAGTGAACATCAAGATGATAACAGGAGACAACATCTTCACTGCCAAGGCCATTGCCACTGAGTGTGGGATTCTTAGGCCCGGGGACGACGCCTTCAATGGAGCCATCATGGAAGGAGCTGAGTTCCGCAACTACACACCTGTGGAGAGGCTTCAAAGAGTCGAGAAAATCCGGGTCATGGCAAGATCCTCACCTTTCGATAAGCTCCTGATGGTTCAATGCCTGAAGCAGAAAGGCCATGTGGTTGCTGTCACTGGGGACGGCACGAATGATGCACCGGCCCTCAAGGAAGCTGACATCGGGCTCTCGATGGGCATCCAAGGCACTGAGGTCGCCAAAGAGAGCTCAGACATTGTCATCCTTGACGACAACTTCGCCTCTGTGGTGACGGTGCTGCATTGGGGTCGATGCGTCTACACTAACATCCAAAAGTTCATCCAGTTCCAGCTCACGGTGAATGTCGCGGCCCTCGTGATCAACTTTGTGGCTGCGGTCTCCTCCGGCCATGTCCCTCTAACGGCGGTCCAGCTCTTATGGGTGAACTTGATCATGGACACACTCGGTGCCCTCGCCCTGGCCACCGAGCGGCCTACCAGGGAGCTCATGGAGAAACCCCCCGTGGGCCGAACCAAGCCACTCATAACCAACGTCATGTGGAGGAATGTTATAGCACAAGCAACGTACCAAACGGCCATCCTCCTCACTTTGCAATTCAAGGGCGGATCGATCTTCGGGGTCAACGAGGTAGCAAAGCGGACACTGATATTCAACGCCTTCGTCCTGTGCCAGGTTTTCAATGAGTTCAACGCGAGGAAGCTTGAGAAGAAGAATGTGTTCGAGGGCATTCACAAGAACAAGCTGTTCCTCGGGATCATCTTCATGACGGTGGTCCTCCAGGTGGTGATGGTCGAGTTCTTAAAGCGGTTCGCTGACACGGAGCGATTGAGCTGGGGCCAGTGGGGTGCGTGTGTCGGAATTGCGGCTGCATCTTGGCCTATAAGTTGGGTCGTCAAGTGCATCCCGGTAACACCAATCTTCAGCTACTTGGGATCCAAAAGCAAGGAGCTTGTGAGGAAAATCGTGCACAGAAACCAGTAGAAACGCTACTTGGCCCTAACTCAAAGCTTTCCATTGTACAGGAGGTATATTGAATTCGTCATTGATGCTGTGTGATTTTTTTTTCTTTGCCCAGTAAATGAGGAATGCGTAATCAATGATGTAATATATTCGATTGAAAGAAAGTGTTCATTGAGAAATAAGGAATGAGTAATCAATCGATCTTTCGGCACGGGTCAAAAGACCGAGCTTGGCTTATCTGGGCTTAGTATGCTGGCGCAGTCTTCTAAAAGGAACTGACTCGAATCAAATTAAAGCACTTCAAAACAAAGCCCAATACTATTCTTTTATATTTCAGATTTTGTGCATTAACATTTTGTTTTCATGTTATGCTAGGAAATAAGAGATTTGCCTTGAATTATAAGCGAATTATGTCGTGGAGTACCGTCGGCTTGTTGCGTCTCTGGCCCCATCAGTGTCCGACAGAGATTGCAACTTCAAATATGAGCGTGAAGAGTGACGAATTCCGTGAGACGAGCAAATCGGTATGAATTACAGACGTAGGCGATGTCAATTCAAGGGGGCCCTTATTCTCAGAGTTTGGAATGTAGACATGACAAATTACGGGCGAGCCAAATCGTGCATATATAGGCGCCTTGGCCCTCAACACCGAGCGACCGACTGATGGGCTCATGCAAAAGCATCCCGCGGCTTGGAACCGATCCACTTATAGTCAAGATCATGCGGAGAAATCTGGTAGCCCAGGCATTGTCAAGCCCCGAACTCCGAGCGCGTAAACATCCCTCGACGGTTAATTAAAAATGCGACGTCCCAAGTTGCGTCGCCGACCCATTCTTTTTATCTAAGCGAATTAACTAAACACCCAATCAATCAACAAAACATGGATAGTAAAACACAACAACCGATTTCCAAAAGCCTCACCTTTATTTATCCACTTGTTAACCCAAGAAGTTTAACATTTACATGCCTAAAACAAAATGCAACTCCTACACAACCTATGAGCAAAAAGGGTCAGAAAGCTCAGGGTTAACTTTAGCTTCACTGATGGCAAGGCTAGCCAAAAAGTGTCGCATCTCGCTCCCACCACAACAGCACCTAGCAATTTCCCCACGCTATAGCCCTAAAAAAGTTAACAACAGCAAGGTGATAAAATCTCAGCAAGTCAACTTCCTAAATCTCGATTAAGAAGCTAATTCACCTTGGAGATAGCTTAAACATGCAACAGCATACAATCTTACCTCGCATTGGCATACCCTTGCATATTAGTACACCTCACATGGCAATATTAATGCAACACACAATGATAATCAGAATATAATCCATAATAGCCAAGCGCACTGTCAAACATAAGTGTTCCAATTATACAACCCATCGGGCCATGGCTAACACAAGAGTCGGCGGTCTTCCGATGTGACCGGGCATCGTCTCGCCCCATCAGGCACGGCATCATCTAGAACCCCCACCTAGATGGCATTCCATAAAGGAGTTTTGATCCGGCCTCAACCGCGACTCGACATTTGGACTCTCGCCAAACATTTGATAAAAATTGGGCATCGCCCCCAAACTTCTGTTGGGTGATGGATTCGATTAAATCACCACTCAAGCACATCAACAATCAAGCCAATTTTTATTGTCATTAACCAAGAAAGCAATAGGTCATTTTCAAATAATTAACTTTGGCAATTTTTCACATTTAAAAATCCCAATGAAATATTCGTACGTGGTCACGTATTTGAAATCAACCCGTTAAACTTTGCATAATTTTATTTTAAAACCCCATTATTTTATTTAGCATGTAAAATTTGGCATCCAAACCCAACACCTCATATTTTTCTATTTTCTTGCCTATAAAACCCTTTTCGAAAATAATAAATAAAATTCATAATTGGGCAATCAATAACATAACATCACGTGTGCAAACAATCGGAATTACGCACAATCTCATCCGGAAAAACGGGTATAAAATTCTCCTTAACGACTAATCTATCATTAATTACACTAATCGCGATTAAATAAGCTAATCGCAGTTAATTAAGCTAATCGCGATTAATTATGCTAATTACAATTAATTAGGCTAATTATAATTAATTAAACTAAAATCGATTAATTAGCCTAACTAAAATGAAGAGGATTAGATACCGAAATGGCACTAATTGATTAATTAGTATAATCAAGTCCCCAAATTTAGATTCTCTCATTGCGTAGGAAGTGAGGTATACTCTCATACCTCACTTGATTTCTAGTCGACCCCATAGGCTAGTGGCGACTCATTTTTTAAAAAAAAAAATTCATACCTTCAATTTGAACATCCAATGTCATGCAAGGTATAGACTTGGGAGAACCCATGCGATCATGAGCCATAGGCCCAATCTTTAGACAATACCTTTAAACATATTCCCTCCCCCTGAGGGGTGGGTCGCGACACATGTATATGAAGTACATGCAATCCATGGTCATTATATATGTTATGGAAAATGAGCAATCGAATAATAAAATAAATAGATTAAGAAAATAAATCAAATATCAAATTTACGTGATTTTGTCATAATGACTTACGTCCATAGAATGAGCAGCAGCAAATTATATTATAGATCAAGCAATACAACAGAGGTTATACACTCGAGTCACTTAAACACTTTTGGTGTTTCTCAACTCCCAATTACATCTAATAACATACGCAGTATTTAGTCACGCAATTCTTTGCGAAATAATCTCTTAATCTTGCAAAAGTATTAAACAAATCTCAACATTAACTACAAATACTAATCTTTCTTGGATGTAATTCACGAACAATAATCCACATCAAGTACTCACTTGGAAATGGCACTTTGATATTTCAAATTAGCCAAATTACCAAAGTTTTCTTTTTAGGCTAAAAGCCGAGACATATTTTTAACAATTTCCACCTTGGCTCAACATTAAAGCCCAATTACAATTGCTTTTTAAAATCCGAACTTCGGTATAACTCCCATAACCCCATATGAGCTCAACCACTATAGACATATTTCGATTCTAAGCATCGCTTAAACTTCACTATAACCGTAGACCTCATTAAAACACCAATTTTACATCCACTTTTAATTACTGCACAATGATTTTTCAACACAACCTTCTCAACTATAGATGTAAAACCACTTTTGCATCCATATATTTTAACAGATCGACTTAGATCTTGTTAAACTCAACAGTTATAACAACTGTTGACTCTATAGGCTTAATCTCATTATAAGTATTATCTCCATCGATTATCACACTAGTACTTTCTACTTCAAGTGTTTCTAGTTGTAGCTCCACCTTAAACAAAACACTATTCAGATTCATATAAGCACTGCCACAAACACTCATATTTAGAAATATTGTACATTTGTCAAATCTACCTTTTCTGCAGATAATAAATGATAAATTCTAATTCACAACACAGCATTGGCTCTCATCCTCCTTGCATATCTTTTGACTATTCGCGGACTCCCCATCCCTTGCCCGTCAAATTAAGTCAATTGTGGGCTTTCCTAGAAACGTGTTTACCCCCTTGCGTGCCTCAATTTCGCTATAACCCTAGTATGCACTCACAAAATATCTTGCATTGGTCCACAATCAACCGTTGTTTTGCATTAAATCTCTCCTCTGCGTGAGTCTTTCGGGTTGTCCTTTCTTGGAAACCATTAGCAATTTCCGTGTCGCGCAATCACGCGGTAGCCTATGAAGCACGAACACATGGTTTCGGACACGTGGTAACCTATGAAGCAACTTTCTGGAACCTTATGTGTCTTGTCGGACACGTGTTGGGGTGTTCGACATGCTCCCGACATGCTCCAACACATTTGAACACGCTCGGACACACGGTCAACACATGTCGGAAAGTCAACTATTCTCGACACGCTCTAACTCGCGTGTCCGGAATTGCAAGAGACTAGGTTTCTGGAGTGGGTCTGCAAGTGTGAAGGGAGAGTGAATCGTTGTAGAAGGTGATGGAGGGTGGAGACGAGGGCGAGGGAGAGGAAACAAGGTTGCGGAGGCGAGGCCACAGTGGTGAGGCTGTGACTGTAAGAGAGGGCTTGAGAAAGAGAGAAAGAGGCGACGCGACTGCAACACTGCGATGGAGGGAGGGCCAAAGGCAAGGCAACGAGTGATTGTGATGAGGCAACCAAGAGAGAGTACAGATTGAGAGGAAGAGGATCATGCAATGAGGAGGAGGGAGCGGGTTTTCTGGGGGTTTCCAAGGTTGCTCTTCTTGCTTTAGGAAGAAGAGTAGAAAAAAGATTAAGAATGGGGATGCCGTGCAAGGAGGAGGAACCTATAAGGAGGAGGAGACGGCTAGGGTTTAGGTTTCCAAGGAAGGGCAGAAAAAAAAAATGCGGGTGCCGTGGAGGAGGAGGTGGCTAGGGTTTGGGTTTCCAAAGAGGGCAAAAAAAAGATTAAACAGTGGGGTATCGTGCAAGGAGGAGGAACCTAGGAGGAAAAGTAGGTGACTAGGGTTTGGATTTTCAAAGGAAGAGCGGAAAAAAATAATGGTGCCCTGAAGAGCATAAAATAATTTAAAATGGGGATGTCCATCCAATTTGACGGGATTTGTCTTTTTCTTCTCTTCTTTTTTTGGAGGGGCAGGATGGAGGGTGGAGGGTAATTTCAAGAAAGGAGATGAACAATGTTGAATAATGATAAATGCTGGTCACCGTAAAAAATCATAAATTTATTGACTCTACTGTTTAGTTTTGAAATAATTATATGTATATATAAAAATATTTATTTATTATATAACGTGTTCTAACGTATCAAAATTTTTTATTTTTTTATAAATGATGTGTCAACGTATAGTGTCGCGTGTCCGTATCAGTGCTATATAGTCCGTAGCCTGACGCACCGCTTAACCCAACTCACCGCTTAACCCATGCGTGGGTATTCTCTCAGACATCATTCCGCAAACTCCAAGATTGCTTTTTTCGTTGCTTTCACAAAACAATCAGAGTTTCTCTTTGTCGGCCCTATCTGTACATCTCTTCCCATTGCTGAGGAGTGGTTACTCCTTCCGCTCCTAGGCCACCTCGAATCGCCCGAGCAATGGCCTCAGCGAGGCGAAGAAGATATCCTTCCCACACTTCGATTTCAATCCACGATCAACCCAGCTCCTTCGGGATTAATCAGTCAGAGCTCACAAGTCTGGTCAATGAGAAGGACCTCGGCGACCTCCAGAGAAAATACGGCAGAAGGGGAATCGCCCGCGCCCTTAATACTGATGCCTTGAGAGAAATCAGCGGCGAACCGGATGACATCACTCGCAGGCAAAACGCATTCGGTGTCAACACATTCAAGCGGCCCGCCAAGGGCTTCTTCCACTTTTTGCTCGAGGCTTTCAAGGACCTCACGCACCTGACTCGATCAAGGAGAGAGGGCTCAGGGGAGGCTGGTACAGCGGCGGGAGCTCGTTCTTCTCAGTTTTCCTCGTGATTGTGGTGTCCGCCGTATGCAAATATCAGCAGAACCGGCAATTTGATAAATTGTATGGGGCTAGCGGTAATATTCTCTTCGATGTGATAAGAAAGGGCCGGCGGCAGCAAGCGTCCAGATCCAATATCGTCGTCGGAGATGTCGTTTGTCTGTGGCCAGGCAATCAAGTCCCGGCAGACGGTCTGTACATCATTGGGCGCCGCTTGTGGGTATGGACAAGAACTTGTACTGTTTTGATCGCATTAGTTTCACATATTAACTCATGTTAGTTTCCTCCAGAAATATATAGTATTAGTATTACCAAGTTCGAGCCCAGGTTGATTAATTAGTTTAGTAATTCATACAAAGAAATGTAAAAGCGTATGATATTCTGTTTGATACTGCAGTCATTTTCATAATTTTAATTCTATAAAAAAGAGGAAAGTAAGGGTTTTAATTCGTAACTCCAGTCGTAGGAGAACAACTTTGTTAAAAAAATTTACTGGAAAAAGTATGCTTAAATATAATCCGTTTCTTCTCGGGTTAATATTTATTCAGGTTTCATTTTCTTTGTTTCAACTTGAGACTCCGCATTCTAGCGTCCCTAAATCATGTGCAACGTTTGTATCATCAATTTAGGTTGACGAATCGAGCATGACTGGGGAGAGTGATTGCATAGAAGAGAAGAACGATCAGAATCCATTCCTGTTCTCTGGAACAAAGGTCGTTGGTGGGGATGCTCGGATGCTGGTCACAACGGTTGGGATGAATACGAAGGGCGGCCAGATGATGAGTTCAATCAACCACGACAGCAGCGAGGAAACCCCTTTACAGGCTCGGCTCAACAAGCTCACCTCGTCGATCAGCAAAGTCAGCTTGGTGGTCAATTTTCTGGTTCTTGTGGTCCTGCAAATTCACTACTTCATGGGAAAAAAACAGGACGCGAACAGGAAACAGGAATTCGTTCCAGGGCAAACGATGGGTGACAACATCATGAACTCTGTGGGGGGAAAAATTGCAGCCACAGTGACAATCATATCTGTCATGATTCCCGAAGGATTGCCAATCGCGGTAACACTCATTCTTGCTTATTCAATGAAGAGAATGATAAGAGATAAAGTGATGGTGAGGAAGCTTTGGGCCTGCGAGACAATGGGGTCGGCCACCACTATTTGCATCGACAAGACCGGCACTCTCACGATGAACGAGATGAAAGTGAAGAAATTCTGGGTCGGCCGAATGTCCGTGGCAGAAAACGGGTGCTTCCCTGTCTCCAAGTTTGTCGTGGATTTGATTAGGGACGGAGTTGCTTTGAACACCAAGGGCAGCGTCTATAAGCCATCTTCAGAATCGGTGTACAAGTTCTCTGGTAGTCCCACCGAGAAAGCGATTCTTTCCTGGGCAGTTTCACAATTAAGCATTGACATGGAAGAGAAAAAGGAGAGATGTGAAGTCATCCGAGTCGAAGCCTTCAACTCGCAGAAGAAGACAAGCGGTGTCCTAATAAAGAAGAGCATAGATGACACATTTCATGTGCACTTGAAAGGAGCGGCAAAGATGATCTTGGTGATGTGCTCAAGCTTCTACAACTGGTTGGGGAAGAAGGAAAATTTAGACGAAGGTAAAAGGATGAGATTCAAGGAGATTATCCACGAGATGAGGGTGAGCGGCCTCAGGTGCATCGCTTTTGCTCATAAACAAGTCTGCGCAGAAGCAGCCAAAGAAATAGAAGACCGGAAAACGATCCGAGAGGACAGCCTGACATTACTAGGACTCGTTGGTATCAAGGAACTGTGCCGTCCTGGTGTGGAGACCGCGGTCCAAGCTTTTCAGGATGCGGGAGTGAACATCAAGATGATAACAGGAGACGGCATCGTCCCTGCTAAGGCCATCGCCACGGAGTGCGGGATTATCAGGTCTGAGAAACGTCCCTCCAAAAGTGTCATCTTGAAAGGGAATGATTTACGCAAGTGCATGACTATGAGGCCTGGGATGCTAGACGAAATCGAGGTCATGACGAGATCCTCGTCTCTCAATAAGCTCCTCATGGTTCAATCCCTGAAGAAGAAAGGCCATGTGGACGCCTTCGTAGGGGACGGCATAAACGATGCACAGGCCCTCAAGGAAGCCCACATCGGGGTCTCGATGGGCATCCAAGGCATTGATGTTGCCGAAGAGAGCTCGGACAATGTCATCCACGGTGACAACTTCGCCTCTGTGGCGGAGGTGCTGCGTTGGGGTCGATGCATCTATGATAACATCCAGAAGTTCATCCAGTTCAAGCTCACAGTAAACGTCGCGGCCCTTTTGATCAATTTTGTGGCCGCAATCTCCTCCCGTGACGTCCCTTTGACAGCCATCCAGCTCTTATGGGTGAACCTGATTGTGGACACGCTTGGCGCCTTCGCTCTGTCCACAGACCTGTCCACAGAGCAGACCAGGGAGGTCATGAAAAAGCCCCCCGTGGGCTGGACCGAGCCACTCATAACAAACGTCATGTGGAGGAATCTGGTGGGACAAGCAATTTACCAAGTGGCTGTCCTCCTTACTCTACAATTCAAGGGCGAATCGATCTTCGGCGTGGACGAGGCGGTGAAGCGGACGTTGATATTTAACGTGTTCGTCCTGTGCCAGGTCTTCAACGAGTTCAATGTGAGGAAGCTTGCGAAGAAGAACATATTTGAGGGCATTCACAAGAACAAGCTGTTCCTAGGGATCATCTTCTTGACGGTGGTCCTCCAGGTGGTAATGGTTGAGTTCCTGAAGCAGTTCGCAGTCACGAAGTGGTTGAGCTGGGGACAATGGGGTGAATGTGTGGGGATCGCAGCCATGTCTTGGCCTATTGCTTGGATTGTCAAGTGCATTCCGGTCCCGCGTACCCCAATCTTACAGCTAGTTAAGAAAATTATGCACAGAGAGCGTTCTGTTTTTCGGGGGGTTCGCTTTTGGCCGAGAGAGTGGGGAGAGATCGGAGAGCTCAGGAGATTTTTGAGCGAGTGAGAGGGAGAGAACCGGAGACTGAGGGAGCTCGAGAGGGTGGTCGACCGTCGCTAGAGTCCGTTCGTCAACCGCCCACTCCCACACCTCTCCCCAACCCGAACCAGGTAGGTCTTGTGCGTAGCTTTTTGATTTGTGTCGAGTTGCGTTGCTTTCCCGAGGGTCTCGCTTCGAGAACACCGCGGGACGGCCAGCCATTGCTCGATCCATTTCGAGTTCACCCTCCCGTCGCCGCTGCCGAAGCCGAGTAGGGATCTCCTCATTTTAAACGCCCGTCCTCCCCGTGAATCCCTGCTACTCCGCCCTATTTTGCTAGGATAGGACGCTGAGTTTTGTTCCTCCTGTTAGTCACACGCGTGCTGGGCTTCTGCCGGCTAATGTGGTTGATTTCGAATGCCCCTTTGATGATTTTTTAAAGTTTGGCGCTGAGTCCGAGTGCAAGAAGGGTTGATATCGTTCCTCCGGTCCATGCCCACCACATGTTCGACGATATTTCTAAGCCAGCCCAGGCGGTTGCATTACCGATTCCCATATGTTCCTGAACGCGTATAAGTGGGCTTTCCATGTTATGAACCTTTTGTTGCTTGCTAGTTGTCGTTTGCATCATCGGGCCAGGTCTGGGCATACATTCGCTGCGTTTTATTTGTCTCCCGTTGGTTTCCTGGGTGTGGTGGCTGTAAGTGGTGCGCGGCTCGGGGTGGCCGGCGATGATGTCACGAGGTGATGGTGGCGGCAAGCGACGATCTCAGCCGCTGCTTTGTTTATGGTGCTCGGCGTGAGAGAATAGGTTGGGCGTTCGGCGATGGAGGCATTGGGAGGAGGGGCTAGTTTCGGGCGTGGGAGTAAACCATCGAAGAAGGAGAAGAAGAGGGGCAGAAGAGGACGAAATAGGGAAAAGACAAAAAAAATTAAAATTAAAATATTAATATTAGTATAAAAACGAAAAAGAAAACAAAAAAATGTTTTAAGAAATAGATTTCGTCTATTTTAGGTTAAATTCGGATCGTTGGATGGGGTCAACGGGCCGGATCGGGTTTACTGGCCTGAACCCGTTTTTTCCGAATATAATAATATTAAATATTACATGTATATTAAAAATTTTCCAAATTCAAAAATTTTCAGAAAAAAATGAAAAGAATAAAAATTCAAAAACTTTCGGAAAATATTAAAAAATTAAAAATAATTAAAAATAAGGAAAGGACTCGAATCAAATTAAAGCGCTTCAAACCAAAGCCCACAACTTTCAGATTTTGTGCATTATTATACTGTGCATTAACATTTTGTTTTTATGCTATCCTTAGGAAATAAGAGAATTGGCTTGAATTATAGGCAAATCACGTCGAGCAATCTTGTCGGCTTGTTGCATCTTCGACCTCGTCAGCGTCCGACTAAGCATGCGTCTTCATAACGTGTATTGGTATGAATTACGGACATGGACTATGTCAAGGCAAGGAAGAAATTCATTACGTATATCAAGTCACAATTTCTAATTAACTCAAATTAAGTTGGGCCCTATTCTCAAAATTTGGAACATAGACATAAAGAATTATGGATGGGCCAAATGGTGCATATATTAGGTGCCATGCCTTTAACTTCAAGCAACCAACTACAAAAGCATCTTAGGGCTGGGAGCTAATATGTTACATTGACCACTACCGGGTCTTTTTGTCTAGAACTAAGGCGTGGAAACATTTAATTAGATGGGCAAATGGGACCTAGAAAGAGACCTGGAACAACTTGAACTCAAGACTTTTTACTATTATACCATATTAAATATTGTAGAACCACTGTTAACTTCTTTATAAATTTAAACTGCTAGATGAATGAATGATTTAAAATTTATATATTCTATCATAATCCACTCACTACCAACACTATATAGAGAAAAATCTGGTGGCTCAGGCATTGTACTAGGTAATAGTCTTTTTGATGGTGCGGTTCAAGGATGAACAACATCTTAATGGGAATGAACAAGTCAAGAACACATCCATCTTCCACATTCTCATCCTTTTGTCAAGATTTACGGCTTATCTATTCAAGGAAGCTCGAAGAGATCAATGTCTTGAAGGGGACGGTCACACGCAACAAATGGCTTTGGGCTGTTTCTGGAGGAATAGTCCTCGCTCAGGTGGCGATGATGGAACTCTCGGCGAGGTTTCTAGGTACAGAGAGATTGGATTGGAAGCAATGGGGGGTGTGCATTGCAGTGGCAGCCGTTTCATGACCTCTTTGTTGGTTGTTTAAGTGGTCTTTTCCTGTGATGACAGTATTGTACTGATTAGCTTTGGAGTCAAGTGCAACAAAGAGCACCTGGTGTTTTCTTCAGGTTAGAGATGCGTTCTTAAAAATGCAAATGCCCAACTGCAGTGCCCTCTGTTTTTTACCCTCCCTTTGGGTCTCGTGCAGATACTGCTGCGATCAGATTTCATACAATTGAAAATTTCTTTGACTTGAATTGAATTCCGTATAGAATTGTGGGAAAAAAGTTAGGAGGTAACGAAATGTTGTTAATAGGTACTCAATTAGAGCTCTTTTCAAATCATAGTATCAATATCGCAGCTTGGTTTCACTATAGCCAGAGCAAATTCTTAGGGAAAAATGTCCAAAAAATCCTCACCTATTATATTGGTATTAATTTAGTCTTAAACATTTTTAATGATGTTAATTGAGTCCCAAATATTTTGACCTAGAGCCAATTTAGTTATTTCCGCTAATTTTTACTAGAAATTGCCATTGTAGACTCCGGATGGCCTATATGGCACAACCGACACTAAAGTTGACATTTTTAAATAATATTTCAATAATTTTCGAGTTTTTTTCTCTTTTTTTTCTCCTCTTTCCTCTCACGGTCGGCAAGGACTGGCCTCACCTGAGCTGAGGGCGAGGGCAAACGTCCCCAAGCCCACCCTTGCCAAATCCGTACAGAGAATTTGAGTACTTTGACGGTAGGCTCATCGGACTCAAGGCGCCCTTGACAGCGGGAGGTGGAGGTGGAACAGGGGATGGGGCTGTAACTTTTTTTGCGAGAAGAAGAGGAGGGAAACTGAAGAATGCGTCGTGCTCCTCCTCCTTGCTGTTCTTTTTCTGGAATTTGGGCTTCTCGTGGGTTCGAAGTAGGTGGCGGTAGCCCTTGGAACGAATGTCCCCCCATTTCTCTGCCCTCTCTGCAGGAGTCTTGAGCGTGCTGTGATTCTCTCTCGTCTGAAGATTGGGCTGAGCAAGGGCTACCTCGCCGGGCATCACTTGAGTGAGGGCGACCTCACCGGGCATCCAGGCGACACCCGGTCTCATCAGAACTGGTGAGGTTTATCAACCCTTGGAGGGCATCACTGTGTTGCCCACTAAAGGAAAGAGGAAGAAAAAAGTTAAAAATTTAAAAATTATTAAAAATTATTGATAAATGTCCACATCAGTAGTAATCCTACCATATAGTATGAACGATGTCTACGTCAATAATATTAAGTCAAAATAAGTCATAATGATTGAATTGACTCTTTATTAAAAAATTTATAACTAAATTTGTATAATTAAAATATTATAAAGTTTTAGCATCAGTGGCTGATAGTAACAATCTACCAATCATATCATGAAAAAAAACTCTAAATTAATATACTTGCGACATATTGTACTTCAGGCAGCCAAGTCTTCGGAAGAATCCACGTGACAACTTCCACGAACTCTCCCGATCATAAAACGGAGAGAAACAGAGCATGTACAGGACCAGAGTCTGAAAGCACTCTCCCCGAACGAGATGAAATCACGCAAAAGAAGCGGAAAACCATGGCGAAGGAGATGCCTGACGGACCATCCAAAAAGTTCCTCCACAATCTGGCTTTTCTCCCCTCCGCGATCTTTACGGGGAAAAGGAATTGGCTTTCTTGCCGTGGTCCCTGCGTGTCCTCTTCAACCCCACCCGTCCGCTCCCTCATATCTTGGAACCTCCTCTCCCCCGCCCCCATAACGCGTCAGTTTCCACTCGTGACATATTGACATGCGTCACTGGTTCGCAGCCTGGTCACAGCTAGCGCGCGCACATCTTCGCGTCGCCATCGCCCTCGGGCGTCTGCCAGAGCGTCGTCAGGGAGAAAAAGAGCACGACCATCTCTTCATTATTTTATTATTATTATTTTTAACTCTGTTTATTCTTTTAATTTAATTTAAATCATATTTGAATCGAAATGACGTCATCCTAACATTACCATTCATGTTTTAGTCACGTCAGAGTCACGTAAAAAATTTAAATAAACTATAAATTTTAGGATTTTCAATGCGTTTATTATAATTTTTTTTGTTTGATGGGTCTGGAGTGCGGCTTTTTGCGGAAAAAATTATCTATCCCCTAACTCATTATAGTGGCAATGTATGTTTTCATGATGCATGATAACCCATATTTGACCTCAAATTCATATACATGACAATCTATATCATTGGCCAATATTCTCTCGATGCGCAATGACTTACCAATTATTGATTCGACCCAACCTGAATTGTCACATGGCAATATATTTGTTTGTTAACCATCTTAACCCTCTCGTTATGTTCACCATCCTCTTTCGATGATGATGTGTGGATTTTTGGATGATCCATTTTGCTATGGATGGCTTTGAGAGCTCGAATGCTACCTAAATGTACATAATTCATCCTCCTCCGACTTCATCCATCCTAAAATAGGTCATCTGCCGTTAGGCATTCGAGTTCGCTATATTTGCCTCCTCCTCCTATGACATGCTCTCTATTTAATCCTGGTCCTCGGTTCTGTTTGTGGACAGTACTAACAGTTGCTCAACGCGAGAGAGAGAGAGAGAGAGTCGTGCTTCTACGATGGGTCGGGGATAGAGAGAGATGGTCTTGGCGATGTGCTCGTGCTTCTACGATGGGTCGGGGATAGAGAGAGAGAGAGAGAGAGAGACCCTAAGCGAGTGAGTAATCGTAATTCCGATGATTAAATTATTATGAATTATTTGCTATTGACTCTCATCGTGGAATAGTTACCGACACTCATATCAAACCACAATTCTCGTTTATTTTTCTAATGATTTTGTGTCGATGTAATTATAACATCCCGTTAGTTTCTGTTAGAGATGAGAATGGTTCCAGGGTAGAGCTTAGAATTGAAGAACTAGACCAATATAAATCTATCCAGTTTTAGATTCCAAGGTATGCATGGTAGGTTTCAAGTTTTAAAAATTGGAGAACTTATTTTGATGAGTAAATTCCATGTTCTAGGTAAGTGGAACCTGGAGCTTGGAACCTATTTTTGTGTTTTTCTTGATTTATGATTTCGTATAATTTTGTGGTATTCCATGACATCTGATGATGAGTATATAATTTAAAACCACTAATCTAAACTTCCATTTTATGACTAAGACTTTTGTTTTGCTAATGTTTTTTTATATTATTTGTATGTGTAAATATAAGTTGTGGTCAGTATATTGTAGTAATAAGTGATAGTCTTCAAAGTTGATGATTCACTATAATTGTTTAATTAATAATATAAGTGGAATTGAGAACCAATCTTAGAACTCGTGAATTCACGTTTCAAAAAATGAGAAACTATTTCAACGAGTAAGTTCTAAATGGAACCTATATGGAATTTGAAATCGCATAATCCCTAATTTGTGCATTAGTTTTATGAATGGTATTTTCAACTAAACCTTTGGTCGGTGCATTGTAAATGCCGACATCACCCCCGTGAATAAATTTAAAAACGAATAGTCAATCTACCGATTAGACAGATGGATAGAGGGGAAAAGCGACCCAACCGTGTCATTTTGGAATGGGCGGGGGGCTATCAAGTATAAACACAACTTGGGGTCTCTCAGTGATGACGTCACATTCCGTACACGACATCCGCAGAAAGCAACCCCCGCCCACCAACGAGTCTATCACGTCTGCATGTCTTTTCACACTTTTTGTTCAGCTCGAAACCCGATTCTAGCTTCCATGCAGATAAAGGTACAGTCCAAGCAGCGTGAGCATTATGTATATAAACCCATGCAATCGATCGGCGTCTCCTCGGACACCATCCCACAAAATTCGAAGAATCGCTTCTTTTCCGTTGCTAATCAAGACACAATCTTCCCAGTTTTTTTTTTCTTTTTCTTTTTTCGTCTTGCCATTTGCACTGCTGCGGTGCGGGCCTATCTCGGTCATCGAAGGATCCCAAGCCTGTGCATCTCTCCCCGGCGATGACGAGCATTCTCCGTGGTGGCAGCTCCATCCCCCATTATGAGGCTCCGAGTGTTCGCTCTGATCAACCCAGCTCCCTCCAGATTGATCAGCCACTGCTTGGAGCGCTCGCTCCTTCCTGCACTTCGATTTCGATCCCCGATGAGGCTCGGAGCCCTCACTCTGATCAACCCAGCTCCCTGGAGATTGATCAGTCACAGCTTGGAACGCTCACTCCTTCCTGCACTTCGATTTCGATCCCCGATGAGGCTCTGAGAGCTCGCTCTGATCAACCCAGCTCCTTCGAGATTGATCAGCCACAACTCGAAGCACTCGCTACTTCCTGCACTTCGATTTCGATCCCCGATGAGGCTCCGAGAGCTCGCTCTGATCAACCCAGCTCCTTTGAGATTGATCAGTCACAGCTCGAAGTGCTCGCTTCTTCCTGCACTTTGATTTCAATCCCCGATGAGGCTCGGACTGCTCACTCTGATCAACCCAGCTCTTTCCAGATTGATCAGTCACAGCTCACCAGGCTGGTCAATGACAAGAACCTCAACTGCCTCAGAGAATTCGGCGGCATCAACAGAGTCGCCTCGGCCCTTGAAACTGATGTCTCTGATGGAATTAGCGGTGAGCAGGATGACATCACTCGCAGGCAAAACACATTTGGCGTCAACAAATTCAAGCGGCCCGCCGAGGGCTTCTTCCACTTTTTGCTCGAGGCTTTTAAGGACCTCACGCACCTGATTCTTCTTGTTTGCGCTGGGCTTTCGCCCGGGCTTGCGATCAAGGAGAAGGGGGTCAAGGAAGGCTGGTACAACGGCGGGAGCCCATTCTTCGCAGTTTTCCTTGTGATCATGGTGTCCGCTGTGAACAAATACCACCAGAACCGGCAGTTCCATAAATTGTATTGGGCTAGCGGTAATATTCTCATCCATGTGATGAGAAAGGGTCGGCAGCAGCAAGTGTCCAGATACAAGATAGTCGTCGGAGATGTCATTTGTCTGAAGATTGGCGATCAAGTCCCGGCAGACGGTTTGTTCATAGAAGGCCATTCCTTGCAGGTACGGATGAGACTGTACCAGTTTGATCGCATTAGATTCACGTGATAACTTATGTTAATTTCCTCTAGAAATATATAGTATTAGTATTACCAAGTTCGAGCCCAGGCTGGTTGACTAATTAGTTAAGTAATTAGTCCAATGAAATGTAAAAGTGTACGACATTCTGTTTGATACTACACAGTTTATCATAATCACAATCACAATCATAATTCTATGACAAAAAGGAAAAGTGAGGGTTTTAATTCGTAATTCTAGTCGTAGGAGAACAAACTTTGTTAAAAAATTTACTAGAAAAAGTATATTTAAACATGATCCAACTCTTCTCGTGTCAATATTTATTCAGGTTTCATTTTCTTTGTTTCAACTTGAGACTGGAATGCATCCACTCGTCTCATCCTAGCGTCACTAAATCATGTGCGACGTTTGCATTGTCAATTTAGGTTGACAAATGGATCATGACCGGGGAGAGTGATCACGTAGAAGAGAAGAACAATCAGAATCCATTCCTATTCTCTGGAACAAAGGTCGCTTATGGGGATGCTCGGATGCTGGTCACATCGGTTGGGATGAACACAACGTGGGGCAAGATGATAAGTTCAATCAACCGCGATAGCAGCGAGCAGACCCCTTTACAGGCTCGGCTCAACAAGCTCACCTCATCGATTAGCAAAGTCGGCTTGGCGGTCAATTTTCTGGTTCTTGTGGTGCTGCTAATTTACTACTTCAGGGGAAAAAAATAGGACGAGAACAGGAAGCAGGAATTCGTTCCAGGTCAATCGATGGGTGACAATATCATAAACTCCGTGGGGGGCATCATAGCAACCACAGTGACAATCGTGGGGGTCGCAATTCCTGAAGGCTTGCCGCTTGCGGTAACTCTCACTCTTGCTTATTCGATGAAGAGGATGATGGCGGATCAGGTGATGGTGAGGAAGCTTTGGGCCTTTGAGAAGATGGCGTTGGCCACCACTATTTGCACTGACAAGACCGGCACTCTGGCGAACCAAATGGAGGTGACGAAATTCTGTGTCGGCCAAGACTCCGTGGCAGAAAACGCGTACTACTCTGCCTCCAAGTATGTCCTGGATCTTATTCAGGATGGGGTCGCTTTGAACACCGCAGGCAGCGTCTACAAGCCATCTTCAGGACCGAAGTACAATTTCTCCGGTAGTCCCATCGAGAAAGCGATTCTTTCCTGGGCAGTTTCGCAGTTGAGCATGGACATAGAGGAGACAAAGAAGAGATGTGAAGTTATCCAAGTCGAAGCCTTCAATTCGCAGAACAAAAGAAGCGGTGTCCTAATAAAGAAGAGCGGGGACGACAAATTCCATGTGCACTGGAAAGGAGCGGCAGAGATGGTCTTGGCGATGTACTCGTGCTTCTACGATGGGTCGGGGATAGAGAGAGATCTGGACGAAGATAAAAGGGCAAGATGCGAGCAGATTATTCAGGGGATGGCAGAAAGCAGCCTCACTTGCATCGCTTTTGCTCATAAACAAGTCCCCGAGGAAGCGACCAAAGAAAGAGAAGATGGGAAGAAGATCCAAGAGGACGGCCTGACATTACTAGGACTTGTTGGTATTAAGGACCTGTGTCATCCCGACGTGAAGAAGGCGGTCCAAGATTGTCAGGAGGCGGGAGTAAACATTAAGATGATAACAAGAGACAACATCATCACTGCTAAGGCCATTGCCGTGGAGTGCGGGATTCTCAAGCCCGGGGACGACAATGAGACTATCATGGAAGGAGATAAGTTCCGCAGCTACACGCCTGAGGAGAGGCTTTTGAGAGTCGAGAAAATCCGGGTCATAGCCAGATCTTTGCCTTCTGATAAGCTCCTTATGGTTGAATGCCTGAAGCAGAAAGGCCATGTGGTCGCCATCACGGGGGATGGCACGAACGATGCACTGGCCCTCAAGGAAGCCGACATCGGGATCTCAATGGGCATCCAAGAAACTGAGTTCACCGAAGAGAGCTCGGACATCATCATCCTCAATGGCAACTTCGCCTCCGTGGCGAAGTTGTTGCAGTGGGGTCGATGCGTCTACGATAACATCCAGAAGTTCATCCAGTTCCAGCTCACAGTAAATGTCGCCGGCCTTTTAATCAACTTCGTGGCCGTGGTCTCCTCCGGTGACGTCCCTTTGACGGCCATCCAGCTCATATGGGTGAACCTGATCATGGACATACTAGGCGCCTTTGCCCTGTCCACAGAGCGGCCCACCAGGGAGCTCATGGAAAAGCCCCACGTGGGCCTGAAGAAGCCGCTCATCACCAACGTCATGTGGGGGAATCTGGTGGGACAAGCAATTTACCAAGTGGCCATCCTCCTCACCCTACAATTCAAGGGCAAATCGATTTTCGGCGTGGATAAGGCAATGAAGCGGACGCTGATGTTCAACACGTTCGTGCTGTGCCAAGTCTTCAATGAGTTCAACGCGAGGAAGCTCAAGAAGAAGAACGTGTTTGGGGGCATGCACAAGAACAAGTTGTTCCTCGGGATCATCTTCGTGACGATGGTCCTCCAAGTGGTGATGGTTGAGTTCCTAAAGTGGTTCGCCGGCACGGAGCGGTTGAGCTGGGGACAATGGGGCATGTGTCTCGGGATTGCAGCCGTGTCTTGGCCAATCGGTTGGGTCGTCAAGTGCATCCCGATCCCTGATACGCCAAGCTTTAGCTACTTGGAATCGGAAAGCAAGGAGCTCGTGAGAAAAATCGGACAATACTTTAATGGGTTTAGGAACCATAATCGGATTTAACTCGATTCTTCCATCGTACAGGTCTATTAAATTTCACTTGATACGGTGTGAGTTTTTTTCTTTTACCTAGAAAATAAGGAATGTGCAATCGATGTTTGTGATTCTTCCAGTTCAAAGAGAGCTGAAAGAGCAATGCTAGCATCGTGTTCCCTAAAGCATTAATGGGTAAGAGAGGAGACTCTAATTGGCATCATAGGACATAACAACAACAAAAACAAATTTCGTCCACACTTTTTATGTCATAGTGGGCGACCAATTCTCCATAATTTTTTTTCAAATAATGATATAAATAGTTCTTAAACTTTAAATTCACTTGTAATGTGGTTCATGAATTTTTAATTTATTCAATTAGTCCATGAAATTTATCACAATGTACAATGTGCTTTCTAAAATTTTAATGTGTTCAATATAATCCTTAGACTTTTATTACACGTTCAATTTGGTCCGTAAAATATATAAAAATATTCAATGTGAAAATTGTACGATGTATATGCAAAATGAGAAAAAAACATTATAATAAGTTGAAAAGGGTATTATTGCTACTTCGTGAAGAGCAAGTAAACTTTTAGTAAAATAGGATTTGCAAAAAAATAAAATAAAAAAAGACACTGGCGTGTTTCTCGATGAGAGGGGAAACAATTTAAAAATGTGGGTGGAAGGCAACATCTAGGGGTGAGCGGTTCCCGGTTCCTTACAGGTTCCGTCTAGAACCTAGAACCTACCCTCGGGTACAGGTTCCTCATTTTTTGGAACCTGGAACCTACCCGTTAGAACCAAAAACCTGGAACCTACCATGTCACAGGTTCCGGGGTCGGTTCCAGGTTCCTACAGGTTTTTTTTTTTTTGGTTTCATTTTCAGAATAAACTATGCAACGATTGCTCGGTCCCGCTATTGGGTAAGATCTTAAGGAAAAGCCGTGTTGATGTTATAAAACAACATTTTCAGGTTCCAACAGGTTCTAATGATGTTAAAACATTAAAATCAGACTGCCTTTGTTTGAGCAACCGCACATAGGTTTAAGTAGAATGTAAAACCAAAAACATAGTAACTCATTTCCCGAAGAAAACTACGTAAACACAACCATATAGCCCATCATATCAGAAATATACATTTTATTTTGGATTCTAGTAATTTGCTTTTCATAAACACTACATCCTTTTACAAAAAATGGGCGACAAATATATTGTGAAAAACTGAAAATGGAAGAACAGACAGTACTTGTCCCATTCAAGGAAGAAATCACTGTGAACAGAAAAATGGAGGAATTGTACAATGGGTTCAAGAATAAACTTACGACAAAGTGGGGATAATCGAGAGTTGAAGTTTAGTAGTCCTCTCCTTCTCCACAAACGTTAATTCCATACAACCTGGTCTTCTGTGTTTTTCACAACTTTGAGATTGCAATAGCTCTGCTTTTCCAGCTCAACTGTTTACATAGATTTGAACATCAGAATCCATCCATTAACATGAGAGAGCTAGAAAGGAAGGCCCTCCTAGGTCACAAAGTAAGAAAAAGCTGACATAAACAGACATTTTTCATATATCAAACTCTCCATATAATCATGCAATGCAGTATATACGAGCAAACATTAAAAGATCATGCTTCTGGATATCTAACCTGGTTTTACTAGTCAAAATGCAAACAAGATAAAATTTGAATCTTCCCCTTATCACGGAGAAGAATGAACAATTTATTCCATTATTAAGGACAAAAGAGACACCATTATGCAGTTTATGTCCATAAGCACGGATAACCAAATTATGAAAGGAAAACAAGGGTGCAATACAAGTACATGAGAATTACTAAATGCAGAAATGATGTGACAACATGCCTTCCCCTGCAAATAAAGAGTCTAAGTTCACTTTCAACTAGCAAAAGGAATGTTAAACAAGTATTTGGCTCTCAACCAAATAAAAACCTTAGAGTCATTGGCCTCCTTAACAACAAGTCCAGAATCATGTCCATTCGGAACAAGAGATACCCTTACTACCCTGAAGTGATATTAAGGTTGGAAGATCTTGCTCAAGTAGAAATTGAGCGCACCATTCATCACAAGATTGCTAAACTCTGTTTCTAGTAGTCAGGGTTGAGTTTAGAACGTTTCAAAAAGCACCATCTAATTACACTTCAGACAAATGTCTATGCAAATTAACCATGAGTGCATACTTCAATGTTGTATTAGATCAAGGCTGTTCTCAGTTTGGAGGTAGCAATCTTTCAGGATGCGGCGTCGAAGCGACTGGGCGAGCGGCATCGAGGCAGCTGATTGAACCAATACGGAGAGATTCCATCCTTTGGATTTTTGACTTCCCTAAACCTGAGCATCATCTTGGTGCACCGAGTGTCTTAATCAGCATGATTGCACACAGCTTATGCCGTGAAGAAAATGACATAAAAAATGCAGGAAGTACCAAACAGTTCAAAGGCGCCGCCGAGTGGAGGGGGGCGAGCGGTGACGAGTCGTTGTTGAGGGCGTCGCTGAGCAGAGGGGTGGGGGGGGGGGGCGAGAGGCGACGAGTCGTCGTCGAGGACGTCACCGAGCAAAGGGGGGCAAGCAGCGACGAGTCGTCGTTGAGGGTGTCACCGAGCGGAGGGGGTTGACAGCGTCGAGTCGTTGTCGGGGCGTTGCTAAGTGGGGGCGGGGGCAAGCTGCGACGAGTCGTCGTTGAGGGCGTCGCCGAAAGGAGGGGGGCGAGTAGCGTTGAGTCGTCGTCGAGGCATCGCCGAGCGGAGGGGGCAGCGGCAACGGGTCTTCGTGGACTTCGAGGGCATCGCCAAGCGGAAGGGGGGTGAGCGGCGACGAGTTGGTGGCAGCGGTGTCGTCGAGCGGAGGGAAGCAAGCGGCGTTTTGGGGGTGAGCAGAGAAAGCCAAGGAGAGAGGTGGGAGTCGGATGCTAGGGTTAGAGTCAGAGAGAAAGTAGGCAGACATGGCTTAAACAAAAAGCAAGATTAGGACAGCTGAATCAATCATGCAATTCCTTTATGAAAAATTAATAAATTAAAAATTATTGTTCGGTGTAACAAGATCCTCAATCTTTGATGCCTATCTGATTGAGATGACTTTTCTTAGAAAGAGTACTTCTTGTTTTGTTTTTTCTTTACTCAAATGGTTTAGGAGTGTGTCTTCTTTCGGATGATTTGGGATCCCCTAACTTTTTTCCGAATGGTATTAATGCGAATTCATGTTCTCATAGCACGTGATAATCCATACTTGACAATGTCTTCATGTGATTTATAGCAATTTATATCATCAGGCGATATCCTCACAACAAACTATAAGGTACAAATCATTTGTTTCACTTAACCTAAATCAGTACAAGGCAATATCCTATTTGTTTATCAACATACAAGGTGCAAATTCTGATGCACCAATAGTAATTTTCAGTTTTTTGTATTTTTTTTTTCCTTTTTCGTAGAGAGCAATACATGCTCCATGTAGGAGTTGAAACCTTCCAAGAAACAACACTCTCCAGCGCACAGCATTGGGTCTCATCCTCCCTGCATATCTTTGGACTATTCGTTGACTCCCCATTCCAAGACTGTCAAATGAAGTCAATCGCGGGCGAAGCTTCGTTTCGTGGAAACACGTTTTCTCACTGCGTCCCTCGGTTTCGCTGTAACCCTAGAATGAACTCACGAAATACAATCATGCAAAAACTGAGAACTCAGAGTCATGTATCTCGCGATCATCGAACAAAAACAGAGAAACTCGAAGAGAAAATTCAACCGAGAAGGAGAACGAGTGCACAAGAATTTCTATTACACTTAAGAGGCAAGGCCATGCCATTACCTTCCACAATTTCGGGAGTTTAACTAATTGTGCAGATATTGAGTTCGCGGACGTGGCGCATTTGCATTGGTCCACAATCAGCCGTCGTTTGCATTGGGTCTCTCCTCTGCACGAGTCTTTCGGGTCTTCCTGTCTCGGAAACCCGTTGGCAGCTTCCGTGTCCCGCAATTACGCTGTAACCATGCTCGCCGCTTTAGAACATCGCCCTCTGGTTCCCTTGAGCATGTATATAAAACCCATGTAATCGATAGGGCTATTGTCTCAAGTGAAGCGGACAGGTAATTTTGAAATTGCCAAGTGTGTGGAGTAGTCAAAGTATGTAGAATTCCACTGAGATATTTTCCCGATCTTTGTGAGCCCTCACAAAATGAGGATATCTACTGGTTGCCATTCATGTGATCTTGCAAGAAATTTGACAATTGAAATGTGGATATCAAACGTTGTGCTGTTTCTGGCAGATTATCGTGTCATCCGGAGATGGACACAGTAAAGAGATGAGATCGTTCATGCAAGAAATGAGCTTCAGGATTACGGACATAGTAACGAGGACATAATAACAGTTAACACGACAGATTTCCGTGATTCTGAGGAACGCTTGCCGTGCTCGTAATGCCCGTGGTTTCTTCAAAGATCACGGGCTTCAGAAGCACTGGTTTTGACCGATCAAAAGGTGCTTTTCATGAAGAACTTATGGTGGAACAGGATCTCGCTCGACGAGGAGCCATCTAAATGTCATGTAAAATTGCGTGGCCCAAACAGATGGTTCCGTCTCTTTCATCAAAATTACGAAGCTGTAGCCTAAGCATATCACCACTCGCTATCAACACCTTGTGAATAGGATAATTAAATGTGCTTTTTAAATACATTTTCAATATGCGCACGTTCAGATATTAAAAAAAAAAAATTAACGAGAGATTTAAGAAATTGCCCACGAACCAAAGGGCTCTTAATCAAATATTTTTTTTACGCGGCATCGCTCGTTCGCTCCTTTTTTAAGATTCCATCTCTTTTGGAGGAGAAAGTACTTTTGCCTAGCCAATCTGTCCTTTAACGCCTCTCTGCATTTCATTTTGTGTTTCACAGATTTCGCGAGGAAAGTTCCTGGCCAGTACATGGAATTCGCGAAACCATGTGTCTACAGATTCGGCTAAACAGCACTCCCATTGCCCTATACTTTGCAGCAAGAATCAATACCTGCAAAGCAGGTTTCGGCAGGATATTAGGTAGGATAAGTACAGTTTTAAAACTTACCATAAATGTACAATTGAGAATTAAAATTTTCAAAAAATATAATTAAGTCTTTAAAATTATTAAATTAATCCGATCGAGTCCTTTCGGTAATTGCACTTTTTGAAAGGTATAGGACTCGAATGGACATTCTTAACAAGTTTTAGGACTTTGTTGTATTTTTCTAAAAGTTTTACGACTCAATTGTACTTTTATAATAAATTTTAGACACCTATCACATATAACAAATGCTCCCCTCGCTCTAAAACATGTGCATACCATAGGGCTGTGCGTTAGTCCATCTTGATTTGGCCCATTATAAGCATAGATATCGCCTATAAACGCACTTTCGTGAGAAATAAATGCTATCCATGTTTATGATCATCATCTACCAATCAAGTGATTGAAGGAAAAGATGGGAGAAAATACGACACTACCACCGCGTGTTCGTGGCGTTGGGGGCTATAATTCTAGAGAATAGGATTCCTTCTTTTTCGAAAGACTGATAAAGATGATGTCGAGTATTAGATGCCGACGTCGGAGCAACTTTTCAGGGAAACTCGTCGGCAGCTACCACCTCCCTCGTCCCTCCCTTGAAGACCAAAAAGCAAACGAGCTCGCCGCGTGCATATAAGTACATGAAATCCATGGTCATTGCATCCATCATCACTCCACGAAATTCGAACGTTACCCTTTTCGCGGCTAACGCAACACCAAACTTCAGAGTTTTTTTCTCGTCTTTGCCATTTGCATTGTGCTGCCACCCTGTCTCGTAATAGGATCGCGAGCCTGTGTCTCTTCCTAGCGATGACGAGCATTCTCAGCGGCGACTGCTACGCCCGCTACGAGGTCTCGATCGACTTGCCCGCTATGCGCAAGTTCACCAAGCAATGGCGTTTGGCATTCGCGACCATCTATTCCTCCCGAGCCATCACTACCTCTGCAAAGATAACCAAGAAAGTCCCTGGAAAATCTCCTTCCTACACTTCGATTTCGATCCGTGATGAGGCTCAGAGTGCTTGTTCCGATCGATCCTGCTCCTTCAAGATTGATCAGTCACGGCTCACCAAGCTGGTCAAGGAAAAGGACCTCCGCCACCTCCAGGAATTCGGTGGGGTCAAGAAAGTCACCTCGACACTCGAAACTGATGTCTCGGCTGGTATAAGTGGTGACCCCGACGACGTCTCTCGCAGCCAAAATGCGTTTGGCGTCAACTCGTACAAGAAGCCGCATGCCAAGGGCTTCTTCCACTTCATGTTCGAGGCTTTCAAGGACCTCACAATCATGATTCTTCTTGTCTGCACTGGGCTTTCGCTCGGGTTCGGGATCAAGGAGAACGGGGTCAAGGAAGGCTGGTACGACGGTGGAAGCATATTCGTCGCGGTGTTCCTCGTGATCATGGTGTCGGCTGTGAGCAATTACCAGCAGAACCGGCAATTTGAAAAATTGTCTCAGGTGAGCAGTAATATTCTCATCGATGTTGTTGTCGCGCGCGTGCGGAATATGGACAAGCGAATCGGATAAATTAGTCGGAATGAAGGAAAGGAAATCGGACACCGGATTTACGTGGTTCGGTCCGAATATCGGAACCTACGTCCATGGGGAGAGCAGTACGGAATTCCACTATAGAAACAAGCAATACACCGGAGATTACAATCACTCGAGTACTCAAACACACTCAGTGTTTCTCAGCCCCAAATTACACCCAGATAACTCACACAGTGTTTAGCCCCTCACAATTTCTAGTGAAACCTCACTCAAGGAATTATACAAATTCTACTCACAAGAATTTAACTGACTAAAGCACTCGGGTATAATTTCAACGAGAAGATTTCTCTCTGCCGAGAGCTTCTGAAGCCTCACGACTTATGTCTTCAGCTCTACCTTGCTTCTCTTCTTCGATCCTCCTCTTATAGGAGAAACAAGACAGAAAATGTGAAACTCATTCGGTGCTCGCGCACTGACGCCCACCAAAATTCACGGGCACGCATCACTTTGCATTTAATGAGGCAGAAAACGTGTGCCCATAATTCAAGCGCGAAAGAAGGATGGCCGCCGTCTTCCAAGACCATCTCCACGACGTTCAACTCCTTCAAGTAATATTTTATCCTTTCTTTCCTTCTGTTGGTTTTAGCTGAATAAACAAATGAAGGAAAGAAGCAAGGAGTTAAAGAAAGAAGACAAAACAAGCCCACAATTGGCTTTAGTCTTCCTAGTCCATTTGCATGCACGTCCATGTGCATGCAATTAAAGAGGTAGAATAAAATAATGGTCTTCCCCTCTTGCGGCTGCACGCTCTCTTCATTCTTCACACTTGCGGCTCATAGATCCGCATGCGATCTTCTTCTGACAATTTCGGCCAATTCACATGCTCTGCTGACTCGCACGTGGTCGAGTTCACGTATTCTCGTTCAACGGGCTCAAATCGAGACATATTTTCAACAATCTCCACCTTGGCTCGACGTTTGAGCCAAATCATAATCGCTTCAGTGGACACCTCGCTACTACTCTCCCACAGCCCCAATGGGCTCAACCGCCACAGAGTACTTCCAAGTTCAAGCCGCGCTTGAACTTTCTCATAACCGTGGACCTCATCAAGACACCAACTCCACCTGCATAATTAGCTACTCCACAAGGATGTTCCGACATAACCTCATGTATCACAGATAAAGCAAAACCATCATTGCTTCCATCTGACAGAAGGTCGAACACGCACATTGTCAAATTCAGCAGCTACAGCAACCGTTGGCTCTATCGGCTCCACCTCGCTACAAGCATCATCTGTGTCGATTATTTTGCTAGTACCTGCTACCTCAGGAGTTTCTGGTTGTAACTCCACCTTGAGCTGAACACCGTCCAGATCCGTATTAATACTGCCACAAACACTCCTATCCATAAGTACTGGAGACTCGTCAATGGTAACTTCTCTGCTGTCAACAGGTGAATTTATATCCGGGCACCACAACTGATCGCCCCACTCACCTTGTGCATAGCCATGGAATATGCACATTGCCCTCCCATCGAGCTTACCATCACTCACTCGAAAATAACACGGGCAACCAAACATTCTAAAAATAGAATAACCAGCAACGTTACCTGACCACACTTCTTCAGGAGTCCGCCATTCAATAGCAGTTGATGGGGATCTATTCACCAGGCAGCTTACCGTACTAAGCACATCAGCTAGGATTCTCCTAGCAACACCAGCACTAGAGATCATTTTACGGGCCGTCTCTAGTAATGTTCTGCTAATCAATTCTGCAAATTGTTGTGATTTACTGGCACTAGTGCGGTGTTTCACTATGCCATCTTTCATGCAGAATTTATTTACCAGCTCCGAGCAGAACTCCATGCTATTGTCAGTTCGCACATGCTTGATCGACTTACCAGTCTCCGTCTCGATCAAAGCTCTTGACCGCGTGATCCTGACACCAGCATCAAACTTGTGCATTGGCACAAACACCCAGGTCTTCCTCGAGCAGTCAAAAGACTCTCGAACAGATGCATCCAACGTCTCCGAGGCGGAACCTGTCACTGTCTCACCTTGAAGTTTATACAAGCCTCCGTGCTTGATTCCTTTCATTATCACCAGGGCACCTCGAACAACCTTCAGAATTCCACCTTCCGAAGAATACCTGCAACCAGCTGAATCTAGGGCACCCAAGGAAATTAAGTTCTTTTTCAATTCTGGAACATGTCTTACTCCAGTCAATGTCCTCACAATACCATCATGCATTCTGATTTTAATATCACCAGCACCCACAACATTGCACTCAGCGTTGTTCCCTAACTGGACTTTACCACTACCCGTGCACTGATAAGTGATAAAACAGTTCCTATTTGGTGTAACGTGAAATGAACAACCAGAATCCATTATCCATCCGTCAAATGACGAATCCTCAGTGACAGACAAGACACAATCGACACCATCAGAATCATTCTCAGCTACAGCTGCAACATTATCTGTAGACTCAACTCTAATTCCCTTACCCCTTTCATTTTTCAGCTTAAAACAGTCTCTTCTACGATGCCCACTATTGCCACAATTCCAACAGACAATTCTACCAGTCCTAGACTGACTACGTCTGTTCATGTTCCTGCTAACACGCGTGCTAGTTCTTCCTCTACTTTCACCTACTAAAGCAGTAGACACGGGTTCACCAGATTCTTTCCTACGAATGTCTTCACTCAGAATCAAATCACGAACCTCATCAAATGTCAAACTTCTTGACCCAGAGGAATTACTAACAGCAGTAACAGTAGTGTTCCAACTATCAGGCAACGAGGATAATAAAATCAACGCACGTACCTCATCTTCAAAGTTAATCTCAACCGAACTCAATAGGTTAACAACCTCATTGAATTCGTTGATATGTTCAGCTACTGACGTACCTTCGCCCATCTTTAAGTGAAACAGACGTCGCATCAAATAGACCTTATTGATCGCAGAGGGTTTCTCGTACATATTTGACAGGGCTTTCATCAGTCCCGCAGTGGTTTTCTCCTTCACGATGTTAAATGCGACATTACGAGCCAACGTCAGCCGAATAACACCCATCGCTTGTCTATCCAGCAATTCCCACTCAGCATCCTTCATCGAGTCTGGTTTCTCCCCAGATAAGGGCAAGTGCAAATTTCTCTGGTACAGACAATCTTCAATCTGCATCTTCCAGAAAGCAAAATCCTTTCCATCAAATCGGTCGATTCTCACCTTTCCTTCTTCCATCGTTACCGATTCGCTTCACGTCAGCCAAATCAGGCTCTGATACCACTTGTTGTCGCGCGCGTGCGGAAAATAGTCGAAATGAAGGAAAGGAAATCGGACACCGGATTTACGTGGTTCGGTCCGAATATCGGAACCTACGTCCACGGGGAGAGCAGTACGGAATTCCACTATAGAAACAAGCGATACACCGGAGATTACAATCACTCGAGTACTCAAACACACTCAGTGTTTCCCAGCCCCAAATTACACCCAGATAACTCACACAGTGTTTAGCCCCTCACAATTCCTAGTGAAACCTCACTCAAGGAATTATACAAATTCTACTCACAAGAATTTAACTGACTAAAACACTCGGGTATAATTTCAACGAGAAGATTTCTCTCTGCCGAGAGCTTCTGAAGCCTCACGACTTATGTCTTCAGCTCTACCTTGCTTCTCTTCTTCGATCCTCCTCTTATAGGAGAAACAAGACAGAAAATGTGAAACTCATTCGGTGCTCGCAATCAGCACTGACGCCCACCAAAATTCACGGGCACGCATCACTTTGCATTTAATGAGGCAGAAAACGTGTGCCCATAATTCAAGCGCGAAAGAAGGATGGCCGCCGTCTTCCAAGACCATCTCCACGACGTTCAACTCCTTCAAGTAATATTTTATCCTTTCTTTCCTTCTGTTGGTTTTAGCTGAATAAACAAATGAAGGAAAGAAGCAAGGAGTTAAAGAAAGAAGACAAAACAAGCCCACAATTGGCTTTAGTCTTCCACGTCCATTTGCATGCACGTCCATGTGCATGCAATTAAAGAGGTAGAATAAAATAATGGTCTTCCCCTCTTGCGGCTGCACGCTCTCTTCATTCTTCACACTTGCGGCTCATAGATCCGCATGCGATCTTCTTCTGACAATTTCGGCCAATTCACATGCTCTGCTGACTCGCACGTGGTCGAGTTCACGTATTCTCGTTCAACGGGCTCAAATCGAGACATATTTTCAACAGATGTGATAAGGAAGGGTCGGCGGCAGCAGGTTGCCATACTCGAGGTTGTCGTCGGAGACGTCATTTGTTTGAAGATTGGCGATCAAGTTCCGGCAGACGGGCTGTTCCTCGAGGGGCACTCCCTGCAGGTATGGACGGCAAGTTTTACTGGTTTGACCGCATTAGATACAGGGCAGTTCGTCATTTTCATAATCTTAGTTCTATGATAAAAAGGAAGAGTAATGGTTTTAAGTCATAGTTCTAGTTATAGTAGAACAAACTTAGTGAAAGAATTTTACTGCAAAAAGTATAGTTAAAATAAAATCAATTTCTTCTTGTGTTACTATTTAGTCAGATTTCAATTTCTTGATGGGAACGCATCCTATCGTGTCATCCTAGCGCCACTAAATCAAGAACAACTTTTGTATTTTTAATTTAGGTTGACGAATCGAGCATGACCGGGGAGAGTAATCACGTGGAAGTGAACAGCAATCAGAATCCATTCCTGTTCTCAGGAACAAAGGTAGCTGATGGCTATGCTCAGATGCTCGTTACATCGGTCGGTGTGAACACAGCATGGGGCGAGATGATGAGCTCCATCAGCCGTGACAACAACGAGCAAACGCCTTTACAGGCTCGGCTCAACAAGCTCACTTCGTTGATTGGCAAAGTAGGCTTGGTGGTCGCATTCTTGGTTCTCATGGTCTCGCTGATTCGCTATTTCACCGGAAACACAGCGAATGAGAATGGGAACCGGGAATTCGTTGCAGGCCAAACAACAGGTGATGATATCATAAACTCCGTGGTGGGCATCATTGCAGCTGCTGTGACAATCGTGGTGGTCGCGATTCCTGAAGGCTTGCCACTCGCGGTAACCCTCACACTTGCTTATTCAATGAAGAGGATGATGGTGGATCAGGCGATGGTGAGGAAGCTGTCGGCCTGCGAGACAATGGGGTCTGCCACCACTATTTGCACTGACAAGACCGGCACTCTGACAATGAACCAGATGAAGGTGACGAAATTCTGGGTCGGCAAAGACTCCGTGGCAGAAAATGCATACTCCTCTGCCTCCAAGTGTGTCCTGGATTTTATTCAGGACGGGGTCGCTTTGAACACCACGGGCAGCGTCTATAAGCCATCTTTAGGATCGGAGTACGAGTTCTCCGGCAGTCCCACTGAGAAAGCGATTCTTTCCTGGGCGGTTTCACAATTAAGCATGGACATGGAGGAGATAAAGAAGAGCTGTGAAGTCATCCAAGTTGAAGCCTTCAACTCACAGAAGAAGAGAAGCGGTGTCCTAATAAAGAAGAGCACAGACAACACGGTCCACGTACACTGGAAAGGAGCGGCAGAGATGGTCTTGGCGATGTGCTCAAGCTTCTACGACAGGTCAGGGATAAAGAAAGATTTGGACAGAGATGAAAGGAGAAATTCGAGCAGATCATACAGGGGATGGCAGCGAGCAGCCTCAGGTGCATCGCTTTTGCTCATAAACAAGTCTCCAAGGAAGTGACCAAAGAAAGAGAAGATGGGAAGAAGATCCAAGAGGACAGCCTGACATTGCTAGGACTTGTTGGTATTAAGGACCCATGCCGTCCTGGTGTGAGGAGCGCGGTCCAAGCTTGTCAGGATGCGGGAGTGAACATCAAGATGATAACAGGAGACAACATCTTCACCGCTAAGGCCATTGCTGCTGAGTGCGGGATTCTTAGGCCTGGGGACGACACCTTCAATGGAGCCATCGTGGAAGGAGCTGAGTTCCAAAACTACACATCTGAGGAGAGGCTTCAAAGAGTCGAGAAAATCTGGGTCATGGCAAGATCCTCACCTTTCGATAAGCTCCTCATGGTTCAATGCCTGAAGCAAAAAGGCCATGTGGTCGTTGTCACTGGGGACGGCACAAATGATGCACCCGCCCTCAAGGAAGCTGACATCGGGCTCTCGATGGGCATCCAAGGCACTGAGGTCGCCAAAGAGAGCTCAGACATTGTCATCCTCGATGACAATTTCGCCTCTGTGGCAACAGTGCTGTGTTGGGGTCGATGCGTCTACACTAACATCCAGAAGTTCATCCAGTTTCAACTCACGGTGAATGTCGCAGCGCTCATCATCAACTTTGTGGCTGCGGTCTCCTCCGGCAACGTCCCCCTAACAGCAGTCCAGCTCTTATGGGTGAACCTAATCATGGACACGCTCGGCGCCCTTGCCCTGGCCACTGAGCGCCCTACCAGGGAGCTCATGGAGAAGCCTCCCGTGGGCCGGACAGAACCACTCATAAGTAAAGTCATGTGGAGGAACCTTGTAGCACAAGCAACGTACCAAATGGCCGTCCTCCTCACTCTACAATTCAAGGGCGAGTTGATCTTTGGGGTCAATGAGGCATTGAAGCGGACACTAATATTCAACACGTTCGTACTGTGCCAAGTCTTCAATGAGTTCAACGCGAGGAAGATCGAGAAGAAGAACGTGTTTGAGGGCATACACAAGAATAAGCTGTTCCTCGGGATCATCTTTATGACGGTGGTCCTCCAAGTGGTAATGGTTGAGTTCCTAAAGCGGTTTGCCGACACAGAGCGGTTGAGCTGGGGCCAGTGGGGCGCGTGTATTGGGATCGCCGCGATGTCTTGGCCTATTGGTTGGGTCGTCAAGTGCATCCCAGTCCCTGATACACCAATCTTTAGCTACTTGGGATCCAAAAGCAAGAAGCTCGTGAGGAAAATCGTGCACTGAGAACAGTAGGAACACTAATTGGCCCTAACTCAATGCTTTTCATAATACTGGTATGTTGACTTCGTCCTTGATGCTGTATGATTTTTTTCTTTGCCCAGAAAATTAGGAATATGTAATCAATGATGTAACATATTCGATTGAAAGAAAGCATTCATTGAGAAATAAGGAATGAGTAATCAATCTATCTTTCGGCACCGGTCAAAAGATCGAGCTTGGCTTATCTGGGCTTAGTAAGTTGGCCCAGTTTTCTAAAAGGAATTGACTCGAATCAAATTAAAGCGCTTCAAACCAAAGCCCAAAACTTTCAGATTTTGTGCATTATTGTACTGTGCGATAATATTTTGTTTTTATGCCATCCTAGGAAATAAGAGAATTGGCTTGAATTATAAGGACATCTGTCGGCTTGTTGCATCCTTGACCCCGTCAGTGTCCGACCAAGCATGCAACTTCATAACGTGTATTGGTATGAATTACGGACATGGACTATGTCCAGACAAGGAAGAAACTCATTACGTGTATCGGTCACAATTTCTAATTAACAAAAATTTAGTCAGGCCTTATTCTCAGAATTTAGAACGTACACATAAAGAATTATGGGTGAGCCAAATCATGCATATATTAGGCACCATGCCCTGCCCTTAACATTGAGCAACCGACTGCAAAAGCATCATAGGGCTTGGAACTGATATGTTAGATTGACCACCATCAGGTCTTTTTGCTTAGAACTAACGCATGAAGATACTTAATTTGGGAGGCAAATGGGATTTGGAAAAATTTGAACTTAGGAAATTCTACTATGATATTATGTTAAATACTGTGGGACCATTGCCAATGGTTTTTAAAGTTCAAGCTATTAGATAAAAGCATGATTTAAAATTTATATATTCTATCATATCCACTCACAATCAACACTATGTGGAGAAAATCCGGTAGCTCAAGCATTGTACCAAGTAATAGTCTCTTTTTGGTCTCGTGCAGATATTGCTACGTTCAGATATCAACCAATTGAAAATATGACTTGAATTGAACTCCATATAGTATTGCCGGAAAATAGTTGAGGTAATGAATGTCGTGATAGCTACTCAATTAGAGCTCTTTTCAAATCATAGGATCAATATTGCAACTCGGTTTCACTATAGCTAGAGCAAATTCTTAGGGAAAAGTGTTAGAAAAATCATAAACATATTACATTATTACTAATTTTGTCATAAACCTTCAAATAGTGCCAATTTATTGTCAAACCTTTTAAAGTAGATCCAATTCAATCATTCCAGCTAATTTTGACCATATTTTACTGACATGAACCCTGACTGGCCTACGTGGCACGGCCGACGCTGACATGGGCATTTTTCAATAATATTTTAATAATTTTCTAATTTTTTTCCTTTCTTTTTTTCTCGTCTTTTTTTTTTTTTCCCTCTTGTTTTCCTCATTTTTCCTCTTGTGGCTGGTGAGGCCACTCTCGCCAAATCTGGACATAGAATTTGAGTACCTGGAGGGTTAGCCTGATCAGACTTGGGGTGCTTAATGTTGAGCAAAATTTATTTATTAGTTTTGAAGATTGACAAAGCTTCCCTTCATCTTTTTTTGATTCTTATGGTAAAATTTTCCAAGTGGAAATTCTGATGTGTATCATCAGACGTTACTTGTCAGACTCGAGGATGTAGTAAAGATCCTATCATCTATATTCAATCTCGACGGAATAAGGATAGTGATTGGACCTTGTGCTAACGGCTAGAAGATCGGCGTGGATTTCCTACCAAATATACCTTGATTGTCCAAAAGGAATTTATCTAAATCAATCTCATTGCATATGGAATGCTCAATCTACCAACGAAACAATTATATTGAAGATGGAAAGTCCAACATAGGAAAGAACCAACTTATGGAAACCCAATCTATTGTATCATCAACAAATCTTACGAGAACTTCTCTCTCGGCAATCGATCAAATCTTCCTAAAGTTTCAAGTCCAACAATTTGATTGGATAACGATCCTCAAAGAAGTCCAACGGTCGGCTTGGACATTGAGGAGTATAAAAGGGAGTCGTACTGCTAAAGAACATAAGAGGGAATATAGAAGTTCTGAATTCCAAAGTTCACAAAAGTATCATCCCAAATACTTTCATCTTACTTGAGTTGGATATCGTAATTTGTTAGAGGTTGTAAGTTCGAGATTAGCAGATCTTTCACACAAGCTTGAGCAGCACTTACTCAGTCCTTGTAACCTCTTATTGATTCTTACTAGTAGAATCTAGCCAATAGGTTGTTAACACGGGAGAGTTGACGTAGGCTTGTCAAAACCAAATCACTATAATTCTGTTGTGTGCGAATTTCTCTATTCCTAAACTCCTGTTTATATTTTTGTGAAAGTTTATCGCACACTGGTAAGATCTAAATTCTACATAACTGGTCGTCAAATGTTGCCCTATTGCAATATCATTTTAACTTGTGTAAATTTCACACTGTCACCTATTCACTTATCTCTAAAAGTGCTAGTATGAACATCTAGAGGAGGGGTAAATAGGTGTAAAAACAGATTTTGCAAAATGCAGTGAAAACCTTTACTTTTAATCTGAGTCTGAATAACAACAGATTTTTGAAACTGAGTCTGAAGAGCAACAGACTTTGAGCGAGTTCAGACTTTAGCAGTTAAATAGAATTACGAACAAAATAAATGAGTTTAGGGAAGAGAATAAGAATACAAGGTTTATAGTAGTTCGGCTTAGATCAAGCCTACATTCACTCTCCCACGCTAACAGCCTTCTGGCTGGATTCCACTATGCGATCAATAAGAGATTACAACTTTGAGTGCAAACACTTAGTAGTAGATCGCACTATCTCACTAAGTCACTATTTTGGTATTTCTCTCAAGATCACAAACATTTAAGCTCATAAGAGATAAGTGTATGATCGAAGTTGCTCAGACTTTGGAATTATAAATTATATGCTCTGTCTCTTACTTGCTCATCGGTCTTTGATCTCCTTAAATACTCCTCCACTTCCAAACTAGCCATTGTACAGTATCTCGAGGATCGTCTTCCAATCTACCCATTGGACAGATCTGTATCTAGAAGATTTGATAGCCGTTGAGTGATAAAAGTAGAATCCCAAATTGATTCTGATCGCCCATACAAACAGAATCTTGGTTTCCATAGGTAGAGCTTCTTCATATAGAAAGTTCTTATCTTCAAGATCCAATTGTCAATCAATTAGATTTAGTCAATCAAATCAATCTTGATGTAGAATCCAAACCAGATCACTAGCCGTTACATGTTTGGGCTTGTATTACGACCTGTCTCGTTCTAGATGTAAAGTCTGAAAGTCTTCCATCTGAAGTAGAGTCTTGAGTGCAATAGACTTTATAATCTGAGTCTTGAATGCGATAAACTTTACAATCTGAGTCTTGAGTATTTTCTGCTTCTGAACAGATTTAGCTTTAAGGTCTGGACACAATCTGAATAAATTCAGCTTTAGCATAGAGTCTGTCTTCTGGTTCTTCCAAGTATAGACTTTGATAATATCATTTACATGTTCTATCATCTGCATAGTCTGTTACTCAACAATTAAACACGTTAGTAGCCTTTGATTTATTTTGTCATCTTCAAAACATCATAAGGGATTTCCCTAACAATCTCTAGGTGATTAATCTAGCCCTAACACTTGAGACTTGAGAGTAGGAGGTGGAGGTGGAACAAGGGATAAGGCTGTGTCTTTTTTGCGAGAAGAAGAAGAGGGAATATGAAGAATGCCTCGTGCTCCTCTTTCTTGCTGTTCTTTTTCTTGAGTTTGGAATCCTTGTGGGTTCGAAGAACGTGGTGGTAACCCTACAAACATATCTTCCACCATTTTCCTGCTCTCTCTGCGGGAGTCTTGAGCATGTCGTGATTCTCTATCCTCTGAATCATCATTTATTCGACAAAAGATTGAGCTAAGTGAGGGCCGCCTCACTAGGTGTTGCTTGAGTGAGGCCAACCCTTGCCCAAGCAGCGTCTGGTCTTGCTAAATCTGGTGAGGGCCACTCTCGCTTAGGCAAGGCTGGCCGTTGCCGAATATTGCCATGTTGGCCACCGAAGGAAAGAGGAGGAAAAAAATAATGAAAAAAATTCAAAAATTATTAAAATATTATGTAAAAATGTCCACATCAACGACGGTCGTACCTTTCATGTCAACAATATGCTGCTAAAATTAACCGGAATGACTAAATTGGCTTTATATAAAAAAATTTAGGACTAAACTGGTATAACTAAAATGTTTAAAACTAAATTGACGCCATTACAATATGTTTAGGGTTTTTCTGACACTTTTCTTTAAATTTTTATGGTAAAAATTTTTTGTTTCAGTGATCCGCAATAGCAACCTAACAAGCATAATTAAGGGTCAATATCATGAAATGTGACATATTGACCTGGGTTGTACCGAAGAATCAAGCGTGATGGAACATAGAGAAACAGAGCATGAAATAGGGCTAGAGTCCGAGAGCACTTTCCCCGAAGGAGATTGAATCATGCAAAAGAAGCGGAAAACCATGACGAAGAAGACGACGGACTGACCATCTAGAAAGTTTCATCCCCAATCTGGCGTTTTCTCTCCTTCGCGATCGTACCGGGAAAAAATATCGCCTTATTCCTATGGTCTCTACGTGTGCTCTTCGACCCGCCCGTCTGCTCCCTCATATCTTGGAATCTCCCCTCCTCTACCCCCAAAACGCGTGAGTTTTCCCGAAAGTTTAATCACTGGCTCACAGCTAGCACGCACGCATCTTCGCGTCGCCATCGCCCTCGGGCGTCCGCCTGAGTCAGACAGAAAAAGAGCATGACCATCTCTCCATTCTGTTTTTTTATTGTTTTTTAATTCTTTTTGAATTTAGTTTATTCTTTTATTATAATTTAAATCATATTTGGATCGAAATGACATTGTTTTAGTCTTATCATTCATGTTTTAGTCATGTCAGAGGCACGTAAAATATTTGAGTGCATCAATTTAATAAATTTTAGGACTTAATTATACTTTTTATAAGTTTTAGGATTTTCAGTGCACTTATTTATTTATTATTTTTTTTTTTCACTTGATGGGTTTGAAGCGTGACTTTTTACGGAAGACTTAATCTGTCCCCTAACTCATTGTAGTGGTTTTAGTGTCACTCTGTGCCCTTACAATGCGTGATTGCTTCGTCCATCGACCTAGATTTATCAGGAAAAGTTGACACGTCAAATGCTCAATACACTCCTTTGAATGGGGTTCAGAATTCTAATAATTACCGTGTACCACATGTGAAACGACACTATTTTTGCTTACCTTGAGGAGGGAGTATCGATAGAAGGTCAAATAAAAATTGCAATGCTTGATTTATCATTAATGTTCTTACATGAGATTTGATCAGGCCATATAATGGTAGAGAGAGAGAGAGAGAGAGAGAGCGCCCTATTTGTTTTTAAATTAAGGCTAATTGAAGAAATAAAGAGTGTTATGAATTTTCACATGAACTTGCCACATTATGGTAAATTTGTCATGAATATACAAATTTGGCATTTCGATGACTCAAAAATTAATTTGAGGTAAATTTGTTATTGGTATACCACTTTGGAGTTTTTCATTGTATTTACCCTTAAATTAATGTCTCAAGTTTGAGCTGTGTATGAGACCCGATCTGATTGGAGAATGTATATTGATCCTAATTGCAATAATCATTAGGCTTAGATTTTCTTGGGTGGTTATCATGTGATATATAATATTTCTTCAATCGGCAATGGTCAACTCATGCATGTCCAAGAAGACCAACAATTGAACTCTATAGAGTTTTACATTCAATGGAGTTGTTTATTTATTAACACTATGGGCTTGAGTCTAATTTAGGCATAGGAAATACTCGAGCAAGTTAGCGACCATAATTCCCGTTCTCCAATTAATATTAAATTATTTGTTGCCAACTCGCATCATAGAGCAAATACTGACACTCGGATCAAACCATATAAAAATCTCCAGTGTCCTTTATTGTTTCTCGTTTATTATTTTTGATTTCGGGTTGATTTAATTTTAAGATCTCGTCAAATTCTGTTAAAAAGGTGAGCATGGTTCCAAAGTAAAATTTGGAATCAAAGAACTGGATAGATGGAAACATGTTTGGTTCCAAATTCCAAGGTATGCAGGGTAGGTTTTAGGTTCCAAAAACTAATAAACCTGTTTCAATGGGTAAATTCCAAGTTCTAAGTAAGTGGAATTTGGAACTTAGAACCTAAAACCTGTTTTTATGTTTTTCTTGGTTTATGTTTTAGCACAATCCTGTGGTACTCCATGGCATCTGATCTAAGCTTCCTTTTTATGATAAAACTTTTACCTTATTCGTGTATCTAAATATAAATTGTGATCGGTTAATTGTAATAATAAACGGCAATCATTAAAGGTGACAATAATTAATAATATATGTGGAACTTGAGTAGACCCTAGAATCTATCATGAACTTGTGATATAGTAGGTTTCAGGTTTTAAGATATGCAAGGTAAATTCCAGATTCCAAAAAAAATTCTAAGGAGTTAATTGCAGGTTTCAGATGGAATTTATACAAAGCCTAAAACCTTGTACAAAATCTCAAACTTTTCATCTCTAATTTTTGCATTAATTTTATGAACGGTATCTTCAGCTAAACCTTTCATTGGTGCATTGTGTATGCCGACATCATCCCCCATGAATAAATTTAAAAACGAATGATCAATCTACCAATTAGAAATAGATGGAGGGGAAACAAGACGCAACCGTGTCATTTCTGGACGGACGGGACGAAAAGTATAACAAACACAGCATGGAATCTCTGAGTGATGCGTCACATTCCGTGCGCGACGGCCGCAGGAACCTGATGGATCTTTTGGCACGGGTCAAAAGATCGAACTTGGCTTGTGAAAGGAATTGACTCGAATCAATTTGAATGGCTCGAAGCCAGAGCCCGAAACTATTCCTTTAAAACTTGTCATTTGCACATGTCAAACTTCAGATTTAAAATAAAAATAAAAAATTTGAAAAACGCAACATAATTTGCATTACTAGTTTGCTTCTTCAGATATGGGCATGAAGAAACGACGAATTCCATGACCCGAGTCGCCTTCAAATTGCCAAGAATGTGAAGGACAAAATGACTGCATCAGCATGACTCACATGCATAAATTATGTCAAGGCAAGCAGCAAATTCATGACGTGTATTGATCACATTTCTAATTAATGCAATTCAAGTCAAGCCTTATTCTCCTGCAAACATAATAACATCAAACATATAGCTCACGTGCAGAGTTGATCAAATGACACGAAGAGTAAGTTTAGAGGACCCAAATTCTTTGGTCTACAACACTTTCTTTTGTTGTTCTGGAAAATCATTTCTTTACAAAACTTAACTAGTCAAAAACCAAACTCAAAACATAAATTTAAGTGTATTTCTTTACATCCATTTTGACTTTGAGGACATTTGGAACTTTGCTAGGGACTGTGTGGCGCCCGGACTTAAATAACATGATTTCACGTCAAAAGGCTTTACAAAGGGATTAACCGAGACTTAAATCTCGACGGTAGATTTTGATTGAGTTGAAGTTTCAACAAGAAACCAGAAAACATATTCTTATTTTATTTTAATTGAATAAAAGCGCGTGAATGAAACAATTACAATAAATTTTTTTGGTCGGAAAACAATTACAATAATTCAGTGGACACGGTTTTCGAGGAAAAAAAATTCTTAGCTAAATATTTCCAACTTGTCCCCAAAGTTGTGGCATCAGTAAGTCCTGCCGTAAGATTTTGAAAGAGGGCAATAGTATTGCATATTTCTCCACTTGAACGTTCTCATTGATCAATAAATTACCAAAAATTAAATTCATTGAGACACGGTCTGCAAATGTTAAAATAAATTACGAAAAACACTCTCAGAGGGAGTCTCGGTGATCAACAAGGAATAACTAAAAGAATTAAATTCATTGAGATGACTACGATTTTTCTCTTATAATTTCAATTTTCATTTATTTGCACGTTTTCTAGTATGATGAATTTACCGTATGCTAAAGACAATAGCCATATTAATCGACCATTGGAGTAAAAAGTAATTGGTGAATCTCCTTGTCAAAACAAATAGTATCACTAGTAAATTTACCTATGACACGCTTCATGTAAGTAATGTAGAGATAGAACGTTTCACAATGCTAAAATTATAATGTAATTGTGCTTATGTTCCTGTCAAAAATGCCTCATTGTTAGAGGATTTTCCAAGTTATAACTGATGTAGGACAGCAAGTGCGATATCAATGAGCACAATCAATTGAGAATTTGAAGAGAAATTGTGACCAACAATTAGTCAAAACAAGTAGATTCTTCAGGCATCACACCCGAAGCTTCCTAAACATCACATCTATGATTTCTTAAGCATCACACCTAAGAAAAGAATATTATTATACAATCCCAGAGGAAGGAATTGCCATTCTCAATTACTCGCTAACTCTATAGAGAAGAAAGAATCACAGCCATATATATAGACTCCCTAAGAGTTCTTCGAAATAGGAAACCTCCAAATAAGAAGCACAATTGAAACTTTCTTATAATGTTTAATGAAGCCACAAAAATAGGCTATCGGGTATAAATTTGATTTAATTTCTTGGGGGGCAAAAAGGCATTTATTGTAGGAATACTATTGTAAGTGGAATTTGTAATCAAAGTCTAAGGCATGGGAAAGAAGCGCGTTTGGGAACAACTTTGCAAAGTCCTTTGGACCTCTAATTTTTTTGAATTTCCAATCTTACCCTCACTCATTAACCATAATTCCACATTTACCCCTTTTTAACATACAAACCCTGATCTGTCGCCTCTCTCTTCCCTCTCTTCACTCAACCACCGCTCGTCTAACGAAACACAACTCTCTCGCATCTCTTATTCGCCGCACGAACGTCGATCATGTTGGATAAATTCTCTTAAGATATTTTGAAGTTGACAAAACATTTCCATCAGTTTAGTCTGAAGACTTGCAGACTCTACTGGCAAAGTCTGACGATATCAAGACTTAAGTTTCAAAGTCTACTCTCATGGATAGTTTCCAGACCGACAAGTTAAAACTTCTATTCTGAGTTTATCTAATATGGTTTTGACTCCAACGGCTAAGGAATATCTTTCGACTGGAATCAGCACTACAAGATCTTATATTCGTATTCGAATAAATCTAGATTCTCTAAGATTCGTAGCTTATATTTGGAAGGTTCTACTTATGGAAACCAATATCATGATTGTATGGGTGAGCAGGATTGATGGGCTATCAACACTCGCCTTAAAGAGCTCGAGATCTCTCTAAATTGATTCTGTCCAACGGGTTGATTGAAAGAACTTCTTTGGAAGGTGCCAACGGTAATGAAGGCATGAAGAAGTATTTAAGAGAGACGCTCAAGTTGTTGAAGGGTGCCGGATAGAAGAATTCCAAAGTCTGAATCTCCTTTTTAGTTTGTGATCTTATTCTTCGAGCAATACATGTAATCAAAAGAGAGACTAAAGTGTGGTGAGACCTTGAGGAAGTGTAGTAGAGTCTCTACACTGTGGAATCAAGGGCGTGAGATTGTAAACACTCTTTTTGATTCTTAGTGAAATCCAGCCAGAAGGGCTGTCCGTGCGGGAGAGTGGACGTAGGCTTGGTTTAAGCCGAACCACTATAAATCTGGAGTCTTGATTCTCTATCCCTAATCCTTTTACTTTTAATTACTTTCATTTGCAGCGATTATTGTTTTTAATTCCTTAATCTCTCTTCAAAGAAATTGCTTATATATTTGGTTAAATTTATAAAATTGCCTCAGTCACCTATTCACCCCCCCTCTAGGTGCTAATTCTAGTCCTAACAATTGGTATCAGAGCTTGTGTACTCATTTATAAGAAGTGTCTTTACTTCTGAGTAAAAGATCTATGGCTAGTATGTTGCCTACAGGGTTGGTTGAAGGTCAAAGCAATACCAAACCTCCATACTTTGATGGAAAAGACTACAGCATATGGAAAAACAAGATGAAAGCATTCCTAAGATCGAAAGATCCTTTGGAGTGGGAAGTGGTAGATAAAGGAATCATTCCTGCTGCTGCATCAAAATCAGAGAGAGGAAAAGAAGTTGCTGGTCCTATCGAGATGACTCAAGAAGAAATAACCAAGAGACAGACTCTTGACGCTAAAGCCATTTATTCCTTATATTGTGCTTTATCCCCTACTGAGTATAACAGAATATCTTCTTGTGATACAGCAAAAGAAGTCTGGGATAGGCTTCACATTACCTATGAAGGGACCGATCGAGTGAAAGAAACAATGATCAATATTCTTTTGGGACAATATGAAGTCTTTAAGATGAGATCAGGAGAATCAATAACTGACATGTTTAGTCGTTTTACTGAAATTGTGAATGGTCTTGAATATTAAGGACATCCAATCTCTGGACATATGAAAGTCAACAAACTTCTACGAGGACTCTCTAAAGATTGGAATTACATAAAAACCTCAATAAGAGAGACACAGAGGATTGCTCCACTCTCTGTAAACGAACTGGTTGGAACTCTTCAGTCTTACGAAGTAGAGCACACCAACGAAGAGGAAGATTCAAAAGGTAAGAAATCTATTGCCTTAAAGTCTAATGATTATTCTGATGTTACAGACTCTGAAGAAGATCTAGATGATGAAGAACTGGCACTCATGATAAAGAGATTCAGAAAGCTGAACAGAAAGGGAAGATAATTCAATTGGAAGAAACAAAGCTCACAAAGGTTTCAAAACAAATCAACAGAGGAAGATGATTCTAACAAAGAAGTGACTTGCTTTGAATGCAAGAAAAATGGACACATCAGACCCAACAGTCCTCTGTTAAAGAAAAGAAAAGGAAAGACTGAGAAATACAGGAAGGCACTCAAAGCAGAGACTTGGAGTGATACTGAATGTGAAGAAAGTGATGATGATTATGCCAATATCTGTTTGATGGCAAAATCTTATTCAGACTCAGACCTTGATACAGATACAGATTCAGACAGTGAACTTGAGGTTAGTAATCTAAAAATTCCTGTCAAGGTTTCTAAATATATTGATGAACTTTGTCTTAGTCTAAAAACCTCTCTTAAGAGGATCTCCGAATTAAAAAAGGAGAATTCTACATTGAAGCAACAGGAAAAACTTTGGAAAGAAAAGTTTGAAAGTTGGAAAAGAACTTTACTATCTTGAAAGAAAACTCAGACTCTGTTTCCAAAGAAAATAATCTTTTGAAAAATGATATTTCTAATATATCAAAAAGATTTTCAAATGGTTCTGAAAAGTTGGATAAGATTCTTTCGATACAAAGACCCTACTTTGATAAGTTAGGCCTTGGTATGACTTCTGAAACTATTACACTAATTGATTTCCCAAAGGTGAAGGAAAGAATCAAACAAAGACCAACCAGAATTGTTTATAAAAATCATTTCCAAAAAGTCTTTGTAAAACATGTTGGCAGAAATGCTTTGAAATGTTCCAAGTGTCAAATCTCAGAACATTTTGAGAAAGAATGTCCTTTGGTTTGGAGACCTGTTAAAAGGAATTGGGCAAATACTGTTTATTGCTCTAACTCTTCTGGACCCAAAATGATATGGGTACCAAAGAAAGCTTGAATTCTTTTTAATTGCAGGTCACTATCAAAAGGAAGATTAAATGGTATCTAGATAGTGGCTGCTCAAGACATATGACGGAAGACTCAAGTTGCTTCATAAAACTTGTCCAGATAGATGGAGGAAAAGTTTCTTTTGGTGGTAATAACAAAGGAAGAATTACTGGTCGTGGAACAGTAAAGATTGGAAGTCTGTCAATCAAGAACGTCTCATTAGTTGAAGGATTAAATTACAACTTGCTTAGCATAAGCCAATTGTGTGATACTGGATTCAAGATCAATTTCCAGGAAGGAACGTGCTCAGGAATCAGTAAAGACTTTACTCAATCTTTTACTGGACGAAGACATGAAAATATCTATCTTCTGGATGTGAATCATGAAAGATCGCAGTGCTTAATATCAGTACAAGATGAAGCTAATCTATGGCACAGAAAGCTAGGCCATACCAATATGAAGCAAATCACCAAGATCTCTTCTAAGAAACTTGTTCGAGGATTGCCTATTCTCAATTACTTAAAGTCTGATCTATGCACACCATGCGTACTGGGTAAACATGTTAGAAACTCTTATAAACCAATAAGTAAAGTTTCCACTAATCGTGTACTGCAGCTTTTGCATATGGATTTATTTGGACCTACTAGAACGCAAAGCATTGGTGGAAAAAGGTTATGCCTAGTAATAGTGGATGATTATTCACGATTTACTTGGGTCTACTTTCTTTCAAGTAAGTCTGAGACTTTCTCTCAATTTTCAAAGTTTGCTAAGAAGGTGCATAATGAGAAATGTCACACTATTTCAAGCATTCGTACAGACCATGGGGGTGAGTTTGAAAATCAAGACTTTACTAAATTCTGTAATGAATCCGGTTTTCAGCACAAATTCTCCTCTCCATACACACCAGAACAGAATGGGGTTGTGAAAAGGAAGAATAGGTCTTTACAAGAAATGGCAAGAACTCTTTTAATTGAAAGTAATATTTCTTCAAGGTTTTGGGCTGAAGCTGTTTCGACTGCTTGCTATATTATTAACAGAGTATTCTTAAGGCAAATTCTTGAGAAAACTCATTATGAAATTTTTAAAGGAAATAAACCAATTGTTTCTTATTTTCAAGTATTTGGTTGTAAATGCTTTATTCTGAAGAATGCAAATGATCGAGTTGGTAAGTTTGAAGAAAAATTAGATGAATGATTCTTTCTTGGTTACTCAACTGCAAGCAAAGCCTATAGAGTATTCAACAAGAAGACTCATACTATGGAAGAATCAATGAACGTCAAATTTCAAGACTCTCCACAAATTCAGCTAATTCAGATTGAAGAATCAGAATCTGTTCCAGACTCTGCTAGATCTATCTCCCATGAAGCAGTACAACAAGTTACTGATGAAGAATCAACTCAAGAAAAAGATCAACAATCTATCAGACTGTCCAGTAACTGGAAGCACAAGTCTAGTCATCCCGAAGAACTCATTATTGGAAACGTTAATGAGGGAATACGAACAAGATCTAAAAGGCGAGAAGAGTCTAGTGCTGTTGCACTTATTTCTGAAATAGAACCCAAAAACATTGAAGAAGCCTTAGCTGATGAAAGCTGGATTGAAGCAATGCAAGAAGAGCTTAGACAATTCAGTATTAACGAAGTTTGGGAATTAACTCCTAAACTAAAAGGTAAATCTGTTATTGGAGCTAAATGGGTTTTCAGGAACAAAGTTGATGAAAAAGGCAAAGTGACAAGAAACAAAGCAAGACTCGTGGCTAAAGGATACACGCAAGAAGAAGGGATAGACTATGATGAGACTTACGCTCCAGTAGCAAGGTTAGAAGCAATCAGATTACTACTTGCTTATGCATGTTATAAGAATTTCAGGTTATTTCAAATGGACGTCAAAAGCGCATTCCTGAATGGATTTATTCAAGAAGAAGTCTATGTGGAACAACCTCCTGGATTTGAAGACTCAAAGAAACCAGACTTAGTGTTCAGACTGAAGAAAACTTTATATGGATTAAAACAAGCTCCTCGAGCTTGGTATGAAAGGCTAAGTAACTTTTTAATCCAAAGTGGTTTCTCTAAAGGAAAGGTAGATACTACCTTGTTTATTAAAAAGGAAGGCAAAAGCTTTCTACTTGTTCAGATTTATGTTGATGATATTATATTCGGATCATCTAATGAGACTTTGTACAAGAAATTTTCTAAGTCTATGCAGGATGAATTCGAGATGAGCATGATGGGTGAACTATTCTTCTTCCTTGGTCTACAAGTAAAACAACTGAAAGAATGAATCTTTATTCATCAAGAAAAATATGCAAAAGAACTTGTTAAAAAGTTCGGTCTGGAGAATTGCAAAAAGACTGACATACCTATGTCAAGTTCTTTGAAGATAGACAAAGATGAAGTAAGGAAGAAAGTCGACCAAAAATTATATAGGAGTATCATTGATTCACTTCTTTATCTTACTGCATCTAGACCTGACATATTATTTAGCGTTTGCATATGTGCTAGGTTTCAATCAGATCCTAAGGAATCTCATTTAAGTGCTGCTAAACGTATCATTAAATATGTTGCAACTACTGCTAAGATTGGTCTATGGTATCCTAAAGAAGGAGACTTTACTCTTCTTGGTTATTTAGACGCAGATCTTGCAAGTTGTAGAGTTGAAAGAAAAAGCACTTCAGGTACTTGTCAATTACTTGGTAACATGACAGTATCTTGGTTTTCAAGAAAGCAAAGTACCGTGACTCTTTCAACAGTTGAAGCAGAATACGTAGCTCTTGGAAGTTGCTGTTCTCAAATACTTTGGATAAAACAACAACTACGAGACTTTGGTATTGAAGACTCTTGCACAGAGATCAAATGTGACAATACCAGTGCAATCAATCTTACAAAGAATCCTATCCTACATTCAAGAGCAAAACATATTGAGATTCGACATCATTTTATAAAAGATCATGTTCAGAACAAAGAAGTCTTGATACAATTTATTGATTCAAAGAATCAACTGGCAGACATCTTCACAAGGCCACTTGAGAAAAGCTTATTTGAGTTTATTCGTTCAAGACTCAATATTTTATCTCTTGAAGACTATTGAAGTTCAGACTCAGAATCTAAGTCTGACAAAGTATTAGACTCAAAAATTCAGACTTGGAATACCAATCGTCACGACTGTAAGTTGTTACAATTACAGTTCATTTACTCGTTTAAACTGTTATCTCGAAAAGGTAAGAATGTTTGTTTATCTCTAATTGAGTTTATTAAGGCAGTTATTCTTAAAAAAGGGTGGTTATCGATTTGTTTAAGGTAGTTATTTTTTTGGAAAAAGAATTTTTTATTCTTTCCTTATTGTGACGCTTCAGATACCTCGTATCAATTGCCTTTTATACTCCTTCTCCTCCTCTTCTTACTTTATCCAGAAACCCTAGATCACAAATTTTTCACTCTCTGAGTTTCTCCTTCTCAAATTCTTCTCCTCAAGTTTTTATCTTTCTTGCGACACAAGTGTGAAAGTTCCCTCCAAGAAAGTGACAATGTCGTACCAAAGGAAATCTTCAAGAATAGCGAGCAGGGGACCACAGGGCTCGGGTGAGGGGCCTACGCACTTTGATCTCACTGAAGAAGGTGACTTTCCAAGTGAACAGATGCACCAACACTCTCAACAGCGCACCTCTTCGACTAGATCTCATGTTCGTCATCCTCAACATGCAGAGGAAATCATTGAATATGTCGAACCTGTAAGGTCTCTTAAGCCTGCGTTTGTTTATAGGCTTTATTCTGCATTGAAGGAAGGAGGTTCTGCAATGACTTTCATTGATGAGTTTTTGAAAGAGAAAGTCTATAAAAATGAGACACATTTTCTCACTGTGATCAAGCGATCGGGCGTTGTTCCTGTTGGAACGGCAGCAAAAACCTTTGCGAACTTTCCGAGTGACCCTCGCTTTGGTAGTATAAATCAGCCTGAGGGGAAAGATGACGATGAGAAGATGTTTGTACATTTTAAGCCTAGGATGGGTGTGGCTGCAACTCTTCGAGGAAAGAGGGACGAATTGTTTCGATCGGAGGAACACAAGTAGGTGTATGGAAAATTGCTGAAGCGTGGGGTGATGAACTCACAAACTGTGGATTTTGATTTTCTGGATCTATTGAGCATCAATTTGAGGGAGAAGTTTGAGAAGCTTCAACTTCATAAATTCTGTACTAAGAGCGAGGTTGCTCATTCTGAATTGACAGCCTATTTTTATTCCAACCTCGGTTTTCTTGATGCAAACAGTTTTTCTTTTAGTGTGAGAGATAGAGAGTATGTGGTTGACACAGATACTCTGGCGGATGTAATTGGTGTGGAAGAGGAGCTTTCCAATCAATTTCTGTGTCTATTAGTCATGCAACTCTGGAACTTGCGAGAGACAAAATCGCAGAAGGTCGTCTCTCCTACTCAAGGATGAATGTTACAAACACTCTGCTTCACAAAATCGTGATCAACTGTCTCAGACCGAAGTCGACATTAAAGACAGATGTATCTATCTTTGAAGCCAAACTGATGTATGCCATCAAGATTGGTCTAAACTTCTCTTTGCCCCATACCATCATGTTTCAGATGTACAGGTCTATGGCGAAGGACAAGGGAAAACTCCCTTATGCTGCTCTCATCACTCGTCTTTTCAGACATTTGAACATTCAGCCTCCTCACATTATCTCTGTGAAGACTATTGATCAAATGGTCATTGGGCTGAGGATGATTACAAAAATGCGTCTGAAAGAACTCAGCAAAAAGCTTGAGCAATTCAAGGAGAAAACCCTTGTTAAGACCAGACTAGACTCTTCTGCTGCAAAGAAGAAATGAAAGGATCCTGTGACTAGTCCTATCAAGAAAAGGCGGGCTATCATCTTGGAGGATGAAGATGATGAGGATGATATTCCTATCTCTGCCTTTGTTTCTCAGCATTATGCTCCCGTGTCAACAGAACCAGAACAACAAGTTGCAGAGGAAACTGAGAAAGGGAACCAGGAGAAGGAATCCTTGCAGACAAAAGAAGAAGAAGAAGAAGAAGAAGAAGAAGAAGAAGAAGAAGAAGAAGAAGAAGAAGAAGAAGAAGAAGAAGAAGAAGAAGAAGAAGAAGAAGAAACAGCAAAGACAGACTCACAGCAACAACCAGTAGAATCACATGCCGAAGAAGATCGAGCAGATTCTCTAGCAGAAAAGGAGGATCAACAACATTTTGCCACTGAGGAAACTTCTCAGCAAGAAGAGTACTTCCCCCCTCCAAAAGGCATTGAAACAGGGGGAGATGTCCAAAGAGAAAGTACTCCTCTTCTCTTAACATTTACCAGTGCAAGTGTTAGTAGATCACCTCCTAGTGCAGAAGATGTTCATGCTGCTCATTTTCCTGAGGGAGAGGCAACATCTCCAAACATTGATCTTTCTGCTGATATTCACTCCACTGGCTTAACTCCACCATTAGACCGTGTTGATGCAAGCACACAAACTGACAATTCAGGCGATTTTGGAATGCTGCTTGAAATCATTTTGGAGCTCAAAGGCTAGATATATGCTTTGGGGTGTGAATTTCAGACTCTGCAGAGTGAGAATCATGCCATGTTCATCTCCTTGCATGATCAGATTAAAGATATTCAACATCAGGTTCAGGCCACTGCTAAAGGCGCTGCTCTCACTCAACTACAGGAGGATTTGAGGAAACTGGAAGGAACTGTCAAGTCTATGGAGGACTTTCAACTTGTTCGCATTCCTTGCGCACCCTAACTTTCTCACCTTTTTATGATGACAAAAAAGGGGAGAAGCCTTTGTAGATTTTCACTCCATTCCAAAAACTTTAACTTTTAAACTCTTTGGATTTAATATTTTGTTTTGTTATGATTGACTTTATGACTTTATCTTGAGTTTTGGAAAGCTTGCTTATTACTGCATTACTTTAAGCTGTTAAAATAGATAAAGATAGTTGATTGATATCTGCACAAGACTAATTTGTTTTTTGTGGATGCAGATCTGTGTACAGGACAAGTCTATGTACATGACAACTTATACTATCTTTACTCTAAACTTTTATGAGATATCATTGCTAGCTTAAATGTTGTATTGCAGGGCAATAGTATTCAAATCTGCAGGAAAGTTTTGTCACTATCAAAAAGGGGGAGATTGTTGGATAAATTCTCTTTAGATATTTTGAAGTCGACAAAACATTTCCATCAGTTTAGTCTGAAGACTTGCAGACTCTACTAGCAAAGTCTGATGACCAAAGTCTGACGATATCAAGACTCAAGTTTCAAAGTCTACTCTCATGGATAGTTTCCAGACCGACAAGTTAAAACTTCTATTCTGAGTTTATCTAATATGGTTTTGACTCCAACGACTAAGGAATATCTTTCGACTGGAATTAGCACTACAAGATCTTATATTCGTATTCGAATAAATCTAGATTCTCTAAGATTCACAGCTTATATTTGGAAGGTTCTACTTATGGAAACCAAGATCCTGATTGTATGGGCGAGCATGATTGATGGGCTATCAACACTCGCCTTAAAGAGCTCGAGATCTCTCTAAATTGATTTTGTCCAACGGGTTGATTGGAAGAACTTCTTTGGAAGGTGCCAACGGTAATGAAGGCATGAAGAAGTATTTAAGAGAGACGCTCAAGTTGTTGAAGGGTGCCAGATAGAAGAATTCCAAAGTCTGAATCTCCTTTTTAGTTTGTGATCTTATTCTTCGAGCAATACATGTAATCAAAAGAGAGACTAAAGTGTGGTGAGACCTTGAGGAAGTGTAGTAGAGTCTCTACACTGTGGAATCAAGATCGTGAGATTGTAAACACTCTTTTTGATTCTTAGTGAAATCTAGCCAGAAGGGCTGTTCGTGCGGGAGAGTGGATGTAGGCTTGGTCTAAGCCGAACCACTATAAATCTGGAGTCTTGATTCTCTATCCCTATTCCTTTTACTTTTAATTACTTTCATTTGTAGCGATTATTATTTTTAATTCCTTAATCTCTCTTCAAAGAAATTGCTTATATATTCGGTTAAATTTATAAAATTGCCTCAGTCACCTATTCACCACCCTCTAGGTGCTAATTCTAGTCCTAATAGATCAGCCAGTGACATTGCTCACTTGGTCACCTCCGGTCACCTGATCGATGGTCGTCGTCGTTCGCCTAGTCGATGGTTGCATCATCGTCTAGATCTGTTCTTGTGAGGCTCGTCAAGGTCGTGAGACCTCGACATCACCACGCCTGGGCTCCAAGGGTGATGAGATGATCGGCTGGCCAAACCCCCCCTCTCTCTCTAGTGCATCACCGATTGGGTCGGAGTCACAAATTACAGCAAGAGTTCCCTATCTCTCTCTGATCGATCACAGGTTGGACTCTCTCACCACCCAGCGTTCCAAGTTTTCCCATTTTCCTTTTCAATTAGGTTCGCGCACTTTCGAATTCTTGAAAAAGTTGGGGGAAATTCTGGACTGAGCTTGCTGATTAGAGTGTATTCGAGTCGGAGCATTCGCGGGATCCGTATAGGAAAAGTATGGTGGAACTGGAATGGTTTGGCTCGGAGCTGCGGGTGGGTGTGACATCCCAAATTTTCAACTCTGTTTTCTTCTGAATGAATCAGGCATTTCATTAACATGTCTATAGGGTTATTTTCAGAATCAATCACTCTCGAGATAACTAGACTATTTGGGGAAACCATTAAGGAATTTTAAGGCAATAGACTTGAGAATTCGACCAGGAATCGGCTTCTCGATTGTGTCCATCTTTAGAGGCCATTACGGCATAGTTAAAAATTGATTTGAAATCAGGGATAGACTAATTCGACAGAGATGTGTGGCTAATCGTGGGTGACACCACTAAATTGGAAAATTCTCGTCGACCGGCCCTAAACTGATTTTCTTATTGTTTTGGTACCATGTGTCCGTATTTGAATCCTCAAGATTTTTACGACAATTGAGAGTCGCCAATGAGTCGAGTGGGTTCATAGTGGCTCGAAGAAAATCGACCACGGGTCAATTGTACTTAAAAATATCTTAAAGTTACCCGGTAGCCTAGGTCACGCTAAAAACGCGCCAAGTGAAATTAACTGTGAATTCAAGTCCAATAATTTCTGTCATGTCACAATAAATTTTAGGAGTATCGACTCAGTCTCAGAAGATTTTTCGGACACCCGACACTTTTTGGGAAAAGTTGTCGTGTGGTCGTTTTCGTTCAATTGAAGCTGAGGATTAATTCTGATTGCGAAATTGAGGAGCATGAGGGATTCTTGGATAAGGAAAATAATCAATTTGATAATTGAGACATCAATTGATTTTTTGTGAGAGTCAATTGAGAGAAAAATAAGAGGGAATTTGGATGCAAAATGCAAGTGGGGACCAAGTGCTCTCTAATTTGAAATTTCTTTTGAGAATCTATGAGCTAATTCAAAAGAAATTGGGATAAGAACTTTTCTTTTAATTTCCCTCCCATTTCTTTTTCCCTTTTTGGCCAAACACCCTTTTTCCCCTTTTGCCACAAGTTTCTCTCCCTCTTTCTTTCTTTCTTTCTTTTTCTTTTTCTCTCTCTCTCTCTCTCTCCCCTTCTCTCTATTCCCCTCGTGCAAGAATCCCCCCCCCCACCAAATGCCTCCCGCTGTCTTCAACTTTTCTTCCTTCTTCTTTTACTTTTTGACTTTTCAACTCTTATCTTCTCCCTCACTCTCTCATCTCTTCTTCTTCTCTCTCTTGGTACACTCTCTTTCTCTCTTTTCTTGTTCGTGCGAGCTCGAGAGGTAGAAGCAGAAGTAGAAGCAGCAGCCATTGTCGCTTGGACCGGAGCTGCCGTCGCCGTCGCACCGGAGCTACCGCACGCCGCCTCGCCGAACCGCCGATCGCACCACCGTCTGGCCGCGTGTGCCGTGCCCCTGCAACCCCGACCCCCTGCAGCTTCTGTTCGTCCGTTGGAGGGACCGACCAGCCACCGTGAGTGGCTGAGTAGGCCGTCGAAGCCATCGTACAGCCTTGCTAGACCCCCGCCTGCTTTCCCGACCCCTTACGTCCCCAACGAACCCTTTTTCTCCCTGTTTTGCAGCAAGGGCAGTAAACCCACGAGTGGGTTCTAGTAGGTTAGTGGGTGGTTTTGGGCTGTTTCTGGTTCCCGAACCCAAGACTTGCTTTGGGAAGAATCGACCCTCGCGATGTCCCTGTCGGATTGATCCGATTTGCGCGCGATTCCGGTGAGTAATCTCACTAATCATTGTTTAGTGGACTAATTATACTTGAGGGTTTTTTAGTGTTAATTAATTAGGATTAGGTGGTTAGATTAGAGTAGATTAGTGATTATTAATCAATTGTGATGCATATTAGACATTTTGATTGTGCAATTAGTAAGTAAATGTAGTCTACTATTTATTGAATACATCTCGGGATTTTTCCCGACCCTTATTGGGCCTCAATTAGGTAATTTGGGTCTAAATTTGATTTTTAGTATTTAATAATTAATTTTCGAAATTATTCATTTATTTATTTTTCCGGAAAATCAACCGGGATGGTCGGTGACCGGAATTTCGTGCTGATTGTCATGATGCAGTCCGTTTATTTATTTAAGCTCTACGTTGCATCGAATTAAATTAATTGTGATATTTTAGGGATTTATCCTAAATTAATTGAAATTGAGTGAAATCGAATGATTGATTGGTAGATGGCCGAGTATGTTTATTTAGCATTTATAATGCTTTGATGAGTTGTAAAGCTGAAAGAATCGTGAGAGTGAACTGGGGATTCTCTTGGCTGAGACTGATCAGGTACGAAGTGTAGACAAGCGTGGTTCGGTGATTAAGGATATCACTGTGCGAAAACGACACCTTAAAGAACACACGTAGACTGTCTATGACTTGTGGCAGGCGTGGTTTGGTGATTAAGGATATCACTGTGCGAAAACAGCACCTTAAATAACGCACGTAAATTGTTTGTGATCTATGACGGGCGTGGTTCGATGATGGGGAATATCATTGGCGAAAATGGCGTCTTAAAGAACGCATGTAGACTGTCTGTTACTTATGTCACCTTGGCGAAAACGATGCCCGAGAGTATTAATGGAGCTCTGTGACTAAGTGTACTATTGGAGGTTATATGGGATGGAATGAATGACCTAGCAAATGGTCCGTTTGACATGTAATCGACTAGGTCGATTGATCGAGATATCGATCTATGATGTGATAGCTTGGGTGCCTATTGAACTGTGCTAATATGCAGGTAGAATTTGAGGCCAATGTAAGTCTTCTGACTCATGCTGTGCTTAGGCAACCATGTGGTGTATTGGTTCCCTAATTGAGTCTTAGTGGGGTAAAACTTGCTGAGACGTAGTCTCATCCCGGTTGTGGGACAACATTTCAGGCCCATAGGTGAGCCTGAGGAGGAGGACCAGAAGATGACGATGAGCTAGAAAAAGATAAAGCGCTTGAAGGAAAACGAGCTTAGTAAAGAAGAGTCAGAAGATGATCAGGATGATCCTAAGTACGACCCGGATGTGGACTGAGATCCCATCCTCTTTTGGGAATCCTGTTTTGGTGTGTAGATAGAGTGAGGTTTTAAAGCTGTGAATAGTATTGTAAATATACCATGAGTCGTGCTGTTAATAAAAGTGTGGTTGTGAATTTCAATATGAAAAATATGGCATGCTTTTCTATGCCATAGTTTTATTGTCTGGGGATTTCTATATGCTTATGTATGTGCAAATATAAATGAACAGGGTCGGCGATGCGTCCTGGGATGTCGCTATTAATTGACCAGGTGAGGGATGAGCACGCGTTCGAGGATCGGGCTGTGATAGTGGGGGTGGCTTCTCGTGAATCGCTTACCACAGCTCGTGATCGTCGATTTGAATCGATTAGTTCAGTTTCCCCTTACAAGCTTATTATCAATTTTCTGTTGTCTGTATAAATAGGTCGTTGTCTTGATCTTTCCTCGAAGTTAAACGGGATATGTGCCACCATTTCTATTGAGCTATTGATACTTTTTCACTATTTCTTGCTAGTTTTGAAGGGAAGAGAAGATGACAATAAAGAAACAATAAAGAAAATGTTTAAGGTGTTCTCAGAGTCTAGCCTTCCAGTTATTGAGTATTACAATTCTAAGGAAAAAGTCAGAATGGTGAGGAAATCTCTAAATATGCTGAAATCCTGTACATGTATTTGCCTGATCTTATTTCATTTAATTGCTTATCTATATTGGCTTTTATTCAGATTGATGCTGGAAAGCTTGTTGAAGAGGGCTTTGAGGTCGTTAAAGTATTACAATTTTTGCGTGTTGCGTTCCTGTGCAACTTTTTCTAACATCAATGTGTGCATTCTTTTTACGTCGTAATTGACTCACTCACAAATCCTCAAAGCCCTCACATTTTTCTCATCGAAATCAATGTTTCATGAATCTCCACCCATTCCCAATCTTCATATTGCTTTTGTAGTTGAGCATGCATCAGCCTTTAGGGTTTATTATTGATATGCAGGACGTCGTCATGGAGGATCACGAGTGAGAACTCGTTGAGGAAAGTGCTGAAAGGAAAGATAGTTCCTCTGTTATTTCAAATGTTACCCGTTCTCTTGTGCAGCTCTCTTTCCATTGCTGACCATGGTTTGATTTTTAAATAGGATTTATGGAGTATCTGGGGTGGAGGTCTTGGCCAATTTACGCTGGTGCTTGAAGTACTGGTGTGGTTCACACATCTCTTGGAATAAAACTAGTGGTCTGCAGATGCATTCAATACCAAAATTTGGTTCCCTTCCCTGCGTTCATGATGATGGTGTTGTTGTTCAGAGACCCATTCCTTGGCATTACTATCAAAATGCTATTACATCAAGCTGTAAGATTTCACCGAGAATATCAACCTGTACCTTTTAAGCAGTCATCCTACAGCAAATTTATGAGCCTCTGATGCAACATGAAAATGATGATAAGGCTATATTTTTAGATTCGGTACTAGCCTAACTGGATCTAATGTTATTTGGAAAGATTCTTTGCTTGGTGGGATTAGAGAAAGATGGGAGAAGGAAATTGCTTGGATGGCTCTTCAAGGTATCAGCTCACTACTAGTTCAAGTCTCTGCACAGTATGTTGCTGGAAAGGATTGAGCATATGGTGAACATGAATAACAATGTGCAAGTTGAAGTCTTGAAACTGAAAAAGTGAGAAACATACATTAAATGTGGTTATACTAAGTGACGCTATTGTACAGTGACTATTGCTAAAACAGTTGGTTTCTACTTGGTTGGTGCCTTTTGTACGAGGGATTGCTCCTAAGACATATGGGTTGATGCATGTCAATTGTTCTAAAGATTGTGGCTTTTATTTTTCTAACTAATATGTTAATGTATATTAAACACTTATGTTGTTGCACATCGATTAATGCATAAATGTGGTTTTTCGAGCATCCATTTCCTGTTAGATGATGACATGAGAATGTTGGCAGTTGTTGTCACTTGGAATCGTCCAGGATTGTGCATGAAATACTTAGGGATAACATTTTTTTTTCTCGAAATATATGTGGCAATATTTATTATAATGAAATTACTTTCTTTTTAATTGAGAAAAATCTACCTTGATGTATTTTTTGGTTTGTAAATTTGTTAATGTCTTTAATACGTTATTCTTAACACGCAAATATAAAAGTTACAATCATTGTTTTTTCTTCAATTTAAAAAAAATTAAAATCAAAAAACTTAAATTGATCATGGTAAAGGACTTTCCAAATATATATTTACCAAACAACATTTCCCCAATATTACTTTCCAAGGTATTTTTTAATTATAGTTTACAAAACGGTCTTTACATTTTACCAAACCTCTTTAGGCTAAAGGTCTTACATTACCTCAAAAGCTTTCCCAGAAAAGCCGAACCAAGTGCACCCAAAGACGATGTCCGGTATTTGATGCCCTTGATGAGCAGCTGACTGCAAAGCGTCTGGAAGAAATAACACGGCGTTGGGGCTCCGTTTCGAGAAAACCCGTCAGCAGATAACACCTCCCTCCATCGTCCCCCTCGGTTTCGAAGACCAAAAAGCCAAAAAGAGCTGGCCGCGTAAAGGCCGAAAAAAAAAAGAAAAAGGCATATCTTACACCCTCGCACAAATGGTGTCACCCTCTTGTTCTGCTACTGCATGTATATGAAGTACATGCAATCCGTGGTCATTGTATATGTTCTTGGAGCGATCGAATAATAAAATAAATAGAATATGAAAATAAATCGAATATCAGATTTACGTAATTACGTCCACAGAATGAGCAGCAGCAAATTCTATTATAGATTAAGCAATACAACGGAGGTTATACATTCGAGCCACTCAAACACTTTCGGTATTTCTCAAGTTCCAATTACATTCAATAACGTACGCAGTGCTTAGTCTCGCAATTCTTTGCGAAATAATCTCTTAATCTCGCAAAAGTATTAAACAAATCTTAACATAAGATTTCACGACTACAAATACTAATATTTCTTGGATGTAATTCACGAAAAATAATCCACGTCAAGTACTCACTTGGAAACAGCACTTCGATATTTCAAATTAGCCAAATGACCAAAGTTTTCTTTTTAGGCTAAAAGTCGAGACATATTTTCAACAATTTCCATCTTGGCTCAACATTAGAGCCCAGTTACAATTGCTTTATTAAATCCGAACGTCAGTCTAATCTCCCATAACCCCTTATGAGCTCAACCACCATAGACATATTTCGATTCTAAGCATCGCTTAAACTTCACTATAACCGTGGACCTCATTAGAACACCAATTTTACATTCACTTTTAATTACTGCACAACAATTTTTCAACGCAACCTTCTCAACTATAGATGTAAAACCACTTTTGCATCCATATATGTTCACAGATCGACAGAGATCTTGTTGAACTCAACCGTTATAACAACCGTTGACTCTATAGATTTAACCTCATTATTAGTATTATCTTTGTCGATTAACACACTAGTACTTTCTACTTCAAGTGTTTCTAGTTCAGCTCCACCTTTTTTCATATTCGTATAAACACCATCACAAACACTCATATTTAAAAGTATTGAAGATTTGTCAAATATACCTTTTTCTGCGGATAATAAATGACAAATTCTAATTCACAACACAGCATTGGGTCTCATCCTCCTTGCATATCTTTTGACTATTCGCGAACTCCCCAATCCAAGCCCGTCAAATCAAGTCAATCGCGGGCTTTCCTGGAAACGCATTTACCCCTGCGTGCCTCGATTTCGCTGTAACCCGAGTATGAACTCACAAAATATCTTGCATTGGTCCACAATCACCCGTCGTTTTGCATTGGGTCTCTCCTCTGCGTGAGTCTTTCGGGTCGTCCTTTCTCGGAAACCCGTTGGCAGCTTCCGTGGCCCGCAATCACGCGGTAGCCCGGCTCTCCGCTTAACCCATGCGATCGGTGGGTATTTTCTCAGACATCATTCCACAAACTCCAAGATTGTTTTTTTCGTTGCTATCACAACACAATCAGAGTTCCTCTCTTTTGTCTTGCCATTTGCATTGTGCGGCGCTATCTGTGCATCTCTTCCCATCGCTGAGGAGTCGTGACTCCTTCCGCTCCTAGGCCACCTCGAATCGCCCGAGCAATGGCCTCCGTGAGGCAAAGAAGAAATCCTTCCCACACTTCGATTTCGATCCCAGATCAACCCAGCTCATTCCGGATTGATCAGTCAGCGCTCACAAGGCTGGTCAATGAGAAGGATTTCGGCGGCCTCCAAGAAAAACACGACGGCCCATGGGGAATCGCCAAAGCCCTTAATGCTGATTTCATTCGTGGAATCAGCGGCGAACCGGATGACGTCACTCGCAGGCAAAACGCATTCGGTGTCAACACATTCAAGCGGCCCGCTAAGGGCTTCTTCCACTTTTTGCTCGAGGCTTTCAAGGACCTCACGCACCTGATTCTTCTTGTTTGCGCTGGACTTTCGCCCGGGCTTGCGATCAAGGAGAGCGGGCTCAGGGAAGGCTGGTACAGCGGCGGGAGCTCATTCTTCTCAGTTTTCCTCATGATTGTGGTGTCCGCCGTGTGCAAATACCAGCAGAACCGGCAGTTTGATAAATTGTATGGGGCTAGCGGTAATATTCTCTTCGATGTGAGAAGAAAAGGCCGGCGGCAGCAAGTGTCCAGATCCAATATCGTCGTTGGAGATGTCGTTTGTTTGTGGCCCGGCAATCAAGTCCCGGCAGACAGTCTGTACATCAGTGGGCTCGGCTTGTGGGTATGGACGAGAACTTGTACTGTTTCGATCGCATTAGTTTCGTGTATTAACTCATGTTAGTTTCCTCCAGAAATATATAGTATTAGTATTACCAAGTTCGAGCCCAGGTTGATTAATTAGTTAAGTAATTAGTTCAAAGAAATGTAAAAGCGTATGATATTTTGTTTGATACTGCATACTGTCATTTTCATAATTTTAATTCTATGACAAAAAGGAAAGTAAGGGTTTTAATTCGTAATTCCAGTCGTAGGAGAACAAACTTTGTCAAAAACTTTTACTGGAGAAAGTATACTTAAACATAATCCATTTCTTCTCGGGTTAATATTTATTCAGGTTTCGTTTTATTTGTTTCAACTTGAGACTCCGCATCCTAGAGTCACTAAATCATGTGCAACGTTTGTATTATCAATTTAGGTTGACGAATCGAGCATGACCGGGGAGAGTGATTGCGTAGAAGAGAAGAGATATGAGAATCCATTCCTGTTCTCTGGAACAAAGGTCGTTGATGGGGAAGCTCTGATACTGGTCACAGCGGTTGGGATGAACACAAAGGAGGGCAAGATGATGAGTTCAATCAACCGTGGCAGCAGCGAGGAGACCCCTTTACAGGCTTGGCTCAACAAGCTCACCTCGTCGATTAGCAAAGTCAGCTTGGTGATCAATTTTCTTGTTCTTGTGGTCCTGCAAATTCTCTACTTCACTGGAAAAAAACAGGGCGCGAACAGGAAACAGGAATTCGATCCAAGCCAAACGATGGACGACAACATCATGAACTCTGTGGGGGGAAAAATTGCAGCCACAGTGACAATCGTATCGATCATGATTCCCGAAGGATTGCCAATCGCGGTAACACTCATTCTTGCTTATTCAATGAAGAGCATGAGGGATTGGGCGATGGTGAGGAAGCTTTGGGCCTGTGAGACAATGGGGTCAGCCACCACTATTTGCATCGACAAGACTGGCACTCTCACGACGAACCAGATGAAAGTGACGAAATTCTGGGTTGGCCAAGGCTTCGCAGCAGAAAACGGGTGCTCCTCTGCCTCCAAGTTTGTCCTGGATTTGATTCGGGTCGGAGTTGCTTTGAACACAAATGGCGGCGTCGACAATCCAGAGCCATATTCAAAATCGGTGTACGGGTTATCCCGTAGTCCCACCGAGAAAGCGATTCTTTCCTGGGCAGTTTCACAATTAAGCATGGACATGCAGGAGATAAAGGAAAGCTGTCGAGTCATTGCACGCGAAGTCCTCGACAAGCAGAAGAGAAGCGGTGTCCTAATAAAGAAGAGCATGGATGACACAGTCCACGTGCACTGGAAAGGAGGGGCGGAGATGATCTTGGCGATGTGCTCGAGCTTCTACGACCAGTCGGGGATGGAGAAAGATTTGGACGAAGATGAAAGGAGGAAATTCAAGCAGATAATCCAGGGGATGGGGCCGAGCGGCCTGAGCTGCATCGCTTTTGCTCATAAACAATTTTGCGCAGAATCCTGCGCAGAAGTGATCAGAAAAGGAGAATACAATAACAAGATCCAAAAGGACAGCCTGACATTACTAGGACTCGTTGGTATTATTGAACTGTGCCGTCCTGGTGTGGATCGCGCGGTCCAAGCTTTTCGGGACGCCGGAGTGAACGTCAAGATGATTACAGGAGACAACAGCTTCGCTGCTAAGGCCATCACCAAAGAGTGCGGGATTCTCAGGCCCGAGGATGATGCCTCCGATGAAACCATCGTGACAGGGGCTGATTTCCGCAACTACTCGATTGAGAAGAGGCTTGAAGAAGTTGAGAAAATCCGGGTCATGGCGAGATCCTCCTCTTCTGATAAGCTCCTCATGGTTCAATCCCTAAAGAAGAAAGGCCATGTGGTCGCCTTTGTAGGGGACGGCATGAACGACGCATGGGCCCTCAAGGAAGCCCACATCGGGGTCTCGATGGGCATTCAAGGCATTGAGGTTGCCAAAGAGAGCTCGGACATTGTCATCCACAGCGACAACTTCGCCTCTGTGGCGGAGGTGCTGCGTTGGGGTCGATGCATCTATGATAACATCCAGAAGTTCATCCAGTTCAAGCTCACAGTAAACGTCGCGGCCCTTTTGATCAACTTTGTGGCCGCAATCTCCTCCCGTGACGTCCCTTTGACAGCCATCCAGCTCTTTTGGGTGAACCTGATTGTGGACACGCTTGGCGCCTTCGCCCTGTCCACAGACCTGTCCACAGAGCAGACCAGGGAGGTCATGAAAAAGCCCCCCGTGGGCTGGACCGAGCCACTCATAACAAACGTCATGTGGAGGAATCTGGTGGGACAAGCAATTTACCAAGTGGCTGTCCTCCTCACTCTACAATTCAAGGGCGAATCGATCTTCGGCGTGGACGAGGCGGTGAAGCGGACGCTGATATTTAACGTGCTCGTCCTGTGCCAGGTCTTCAACGAGTTCAATGCAAGGAAGCTTGCGAAGAACATATTTGAGGGCATTCACAAGAACAAGCTGTTCCTAGGGATCATCTTCATAATGGTGGCCCTCCAGGTGGGGATGGTCGAGTTCCTGAAGCGGTTCATGGTCACAAAGCGGTTGAGCTGGGGACAATGGGGTGCATGTTTCGGGATTGCGGCCGCATCTTGGCCTATTGCTTGGGTCGTCAAGTGCATTCCGGTCCCTCGTACACCAATCTCACAGCTAATTGAGAAAATTATATAGAGAATAGTAATTAGGTTCAAGAATGCCAATTATTTTTAACTCAATTCTTCTTAATGTACTAGTGTATTGAAATTCTCTTGACGCAGCGTGATTTTTTTTTTTTTTTTTTTGCGTCCTTTGACCTAGAAAAAAAAATACGCAATGAATCGATGTAATTTTTCCAATTCAAAGAAAGCATTCATTCATAAAGTAAGAAATGAGACGAGAGACCTTAATATAGCCAAATACGTGAAGAACAAAATTGTAAGAAAAATGTGAAATCACATATAGAATGAATCGGTACGATTTAGTTCTATAAAACTATTATTAAAGTTATTATTATTTTGTTCTTTTCCCATTTAAAAAAGAAAAGAAAAAGAAAAGAGAGAGAGAGAGAGAGAGAGAGAGAGAGAGAGAGAGAGAATGCAAATAGGGCCGGGCCAGATCTGGGCCTCCCGGCCCCCTTTCCTTCCTTTTTTTCTTTTTCCCCGAAGCCCAGCCCACTTATCTTTTCTTTCCCATGCGGCCACCTCTTTTTCATTTTTTTTCATTCTTCTTTCTTTCCCCACGGGCCGGCCCACCTCTTTTCTTCCTCAGCCCAGCCCGTTCGCTCCCTCTTCTTTCCCCTCTCCAGCTCGCCTTGGCCGCTGCCTTCGCGGCAAACAGGGAGAAGGGACGTTGGTACAGCGTACAGAAGACAGCAGCGTGGAGAGCGTCGCGCGCGACGCTGGTGAAAGGGAATGTCGTGCGGTACGGTCTGAGCTGGCACGGTCCTGGCGAGAGGCGAAGAGAGACAGGGGCGTTTGAAAAGAGAGAGGAGCGTTCTGTTTTTCGGGGGGTTCGCTTTTGGCCGAGAGAGGGGGGAGAGATCGGAGAGCGCGGGAGAGTTTTGAGCGAGTGAGAGGGAGAGAACCGGAGAGTGAGGGAGCTCGAGAGGGTGGTCGACCGTCGCCAGAGTCCGTTCGTCAACCGCCGTCGATTGCGTTGCTTTCCCGAGGGTCTCGCTTCGAGAACACCGCGGGACGGCCAGTCATTGCTCGATCCATTTCGAGTTCACCCTCCCGTCGCCGCTGCCGAAGCCGAGTAGTGATCTCCTCATTTTAAACGCCCGTCCCCGTGAACCCCCGCTACTCCGCCCTATTTTGCTAGGATAGGACGCTGAGTTTTGTTCCTCCTGTTAGTCACACGCGTGCTGAGCTTCTGCGGGCTAATGTGGTTGATTTCGAATGCCCCTTTGATGATTGTTTTAAGTTTAGCGCTGAGTCCGAGCTCAAGAAGGGTTGATATCGTTCCTCCGGTCCATGCCCACTACATGTTCGACGATATTTCTAAGCCAGCCCAGGCGATTGCATTACCTATTTCCGTATGTCCTTGAACGCGTATAAGTAGGCTTTGCATGTTATGAACCTTTTGTTGCTTGCTAGTTGTCATTTGCATCATCGGGCCAAATCTGGGCATACATTTGCTGCGTTTTATTTGTCTCCCGTTGGTTTCCTGGGTGTGGTGGCTGTAAGTGGTGCGCGGCTCGGGGTGGCCGGCGATGGTGTCACGAGGTGATGGTGGCGGCAAGCGAGGATCTCAGCCGCTGCTTTGTTTATGGTGCTCGGCGTGAGAGAATAGGTTGGGCGTTCGGCGATGGAGGCATTGGGAGGAGGGCCTAGTTTCGGGCGTGGTAGTAAACCATCGAAGAAGGAGAAGAAGAGGGGCAGGAGAGGACGAAATAGGGAAAAGAACAAAAGCATTAATTAAAATATTAATATTAATATAAAAACGAAAAAGAAAACAGAAAAAAAGTTTTAATAGATAGATTTTGTCTATTTTAGGTTAAATTTGGGTCGTCGGATAGGGTCAATGGGCCAGATCGGGTTTACCGGTCCCAACTGGTTTTCCGAATATAATAATATTTAATATTTAATATATATTAAAAAATTTCTAAATTCAAGAGGGATCTCACCAGCAAACAAAAGTTATAAATAAAGATTACAAATAGAGTTTACAAATAGTTATTGAAAAAGAAATAACTTTCTAGTGGTTACAAGAAGTTATAACAATCCTAAAATAATGGCAAAATAACCAACCATTGATTTTCCTCTTGTCAATTGCTTGTTGTCGATATCGATGACTTCATCAATCAACTTCAAGGTTCTCATTAATAACTTCATGTTGCGTTTCATCAATCACTTCACTAGTGAATTGTTGATTCTTTTTAAGTTACCGATATTTTATTCATAAATGACTAAACTCTGCTCTAATCGACTAAGTCTATCATATGTCAATAATAACCAAAAGTTGGTCTTTTTTTTTGTGCAAAAAAATGCTTCCTTTAAAAGAACTAAATGATTCATTGATCATTCGATTCTTTTAAATTAGATAATTAAAAGTCATCACATGCCCCCTTGTCATTAGCAAATTTGATTTTTTTTCTTGCCGAATTTTGTCTTGGTCAAATTCATCATACGACTCATATTTTTCCATGGAAGGTGCATTCTTTGTAAAGACTTCACGTGGTTATCGATCTCTGTCTTTATGTAATTACTCATTCATAGGCACTTTTATTGCCAATTGAAATAAATCGATAAAATTTTTAGCCTTCAAATTTTATCACCTATTGAATTTCAATCCACTAAAAGCCAAATTTGTAAATTCTTTCTCTAAAAGTGAAATAAGGCATCCATTCCAAGCCCACTTGATCAAGCAACTCAATCTATCGATTCATTGTTCTGCTACTTAATACAAACCAAATCTGCAATAGATTTATTAGGGACTGACCTATAGAATTAGGTATCGAACTATGTTTCCATTTGTTCTAATGTATGAACAAAATTGGCCACCAAAGTAATGTACCAAGTAAAAGCAATGTTGGATAGGAACAAAGGGAGCAATCTCAACTTCCAGCAATTAACTTGAGATGCATCTCCATATTAGTACACCTTACATGGCAATATTAGTGCAACACACGTAAATGATAATCAGAACACAATCCATAATAGCCAAGCGCACTGTCAAACATGTGTGTTCCAATTATTACGACCCCTCGGGCCACGGCCAACACAAGAGTTGGCAGTCTTCCGACATGATCAGGCATCATCCTGCCCCATCGGGCAAGGCATCATCTAGAACTCCCGTCTAGACGGCATTCCATAAAAGAGCATCGATCCGCCTCAACCACGACTCAGCATTCGGACCCCCGCCGGACATTCGATAAAAATCGGGCATTACCCCCAAACATCTGTTAGGTGACAGGTTCGATTAAATGACCACTCAAGCACATCAACAATCAAGCCAATTTTTATTGCCATTAATTAACCAAGAACAAAAGAGTTCGTTTTCAAATAATTAACTTTGGCAATTTTTCACATTTAAAAATCCCAATGAAATATTCGTACGTGGTCACATATTTGAAATCAACTCGTCAAACTTTGCATACTTCTATTTAAAACCCTATTATTTTTTTAGCATGTAAAATTTGGCGTCCAAACCTGGCACCTTATATTTTTCTATTTTCTTGCCTATAAAAGCCTTTTTGAAAATAATAAATAAAATTCACAATTGGGCAATCAATAACATAACATCACATGTGCAAATAATCGGAATTACGCACAATCTCATCCGAAAAAACGGGCATAAAATTTTACTCAATTAATTAGGCTAATTACAATTAATTAAACTAAACTTGATTAATTAGCCTAAATTTAATTAATTAAAAATTAATCGATGTTAACTAAGATAATTACAATAAATAAATTATGATTAATTAAATAAATCATGATTAATTAAACTAAACTCAATTAATTAATCCAACCATGATTAATTAATCTAATCTTAATTACTTAAACTAATCACAATTAAAATTAATCTAAATAATCCTTAATCGCAATTAAAGCTAAACTAAAATTAACTAATAGTAACCGACATCAATATTAAATTAATCTACCCCATAAACATAATTAACGCCCTAATCCACGATTAGGAGGTTAACTCACGGATTTTCGACAACGGCGAGCTTGCGGCAACGGTGGTGCGATGGCGTCGAGAATGTGACGCTTGTGGCTCGAATGGAGGCTCGACGGCGGCGGCGGCGGCTCTTGAAGCACATGGCCAAGCTTGGCTTGGGTGGTGGTGGTTTGCGGCGGTTTGTGGGATGACGCAAGGGACATGAGCGGACATGCGGTGGTCGAACGGGCGGTTCGACGGTGGCAAGGTGGCGGTGATGGTGGCTTGGGGACGGTGGCGGTGACACGGGTGGCTTGACGGACGGGCGGCTCAAGTGGCGGCGGCTTGGGGACTCGGCAATGGAGATGGTGATGCAAGTGGTGGGATGAAAATGATGGCGGTGAGGGCGTGCGATGGGGGTGGAGATGATGGGGTAGTGAAGGCCAAGAAGAAACAAAGCAAGGAAAAGATGGAAAAGAAGAAGAAGAAGAAGAAGAAGAAGAAGAAGAAGAAGAAGAAGAAGGGGAGGTTCGGCTGAGGGGGGGGGGAAGGAAAAGAAGAGAGAGGGAGAGAGGGAGAAAGAGAGAGGCGTGAGGGAGGAGAGAAAAGAGAGAGAGAGAGAGAGAGAGAGAGAGAGAGAAGGGGAGTGGGTGGGTTTGGCAGAAGGGGGGAAGGAAACGTGAGGGAGAGGAGAAAGAGGAGAGAGAAGAAGAAGACATCATGCCAGGTACCGGTCCTTTTGATAGTGCAGTTCAAGGATGAACAACATCTCGTGTCAAGTTATGCAACCTATTTAATCCAAGGAAGCTTGAAGAGATCAATGTTTTGAAGGGAATGATCGCTTAGAGAGAGAAGCTCGGAGATTCTTTGTGAAAGGAATTTGCTAGTTGATTATGTGACTAAGAAACTGAATGTATGCATATGTTGTGACTTGGGCAAATAGCCAAAAGTTCACTTTAGCATGATTGCCAAAGAAATAAGGATATTGCAAGATTGATTCACTCGGATGTTCGCAGGCAATTATGGTCTCCATTGAAGAACAGTGCTTGATTTTTGCTAACAATCGTGGATAACTACTTGAAAAAAACATGATTTGTGTTTAGACACAAGTTTGATACTATTATTAGGATTAGGCAATTAAGAGATTTGATCGAAAAGATCATTGGTAAGACAATCAATCTTGTGCAAATTGACACAAATATGAAGTCCTACTTGAAGCTATTGAATGGATTCCACATGGAAGAAGGCATAGTGAGATACTACATTAGTGTGAGTGAACCATGATAGATTGCGGAGTTGATGAGCAAAACATAACTAGAATAACTCATAAAATGCTCTCTACTGCTAGTGCATGTGCTTAGTACAATGAGCTATTTGATGAATAAATCTCCATCAATCGCGATTGGATTTCAGACTTATGAGTGGTCAAGTAACTTTTTTATCTAGTATCACAATATTTGGTTGCTTGTAATATGTCCAAGTGAGTGATGGTAAGCTCTATGAGAGGGCAAAAAATTACATGTTCCTAGACTATGTACAATGTGAGCAAGGTTATTGAATGTGGTGCTCGGAATTAAATTCACTTATTATCAGTAGAAAATGTACATTTAACAAATCTTCAATACTTCTAGATATGAGTGTTTGTGGCAGTGTCCATACAAATTTGAACCGTATTCAATTTAAGGTGGAGTTGCAACTAGAAACAATTGAAGCCAAAAGTAACAATGTGATAATCCATAGAGATAATGCTTGTAATGAGGTAAAGCCTATAGAGTCAATGGTTGCTATAACTGTTGAGTTTAACAAGGTGTATGTTTGATCTCCAAACAAATATAGATGCAAAAGTTGTTTTACTTTATCTATAGTTGAGGAGTTTGTGTTGAAAAATCATTGTGGAGTAATTAAAAGTGCATGTACAGTTGGCGTTCTAATGAGATCCACAATTATAGTGAAGTTTAAGCTATGCTTAGAATCGAAATATGTCTATGGTGGTTTCTTTGTGAAGAGTATAAAAAAGGAGCTTGTGTTCATGAATTACACCCCGAGTGTTTAAAGCCTTAAAAAATTGTGGTAAGATTTTGTGTAATTCATTTGTAAAATTGATATTGTTTTGTGAGAAATTGTAAAGGTTAAATATTGTGTAAGTTATTGAGTATAATTGAGGACTGTGAAATACTAAAAGTATTTGAATAACTCGAGTGCGGTTGTAATTTCTATGATATCACTTAGTGAAATTGTGCACCACCCTCCCACGGACATAAGTTACACCAACCGAACCACACAAATCTAATGTACGATTTATTTCCTTTTCTGCCGTTTATTTTATTAATCCACCGTTTGCTTTCTGCAATATTATATATGTAAGGAATTAAGAAAAATTTTCGCCTTTAAGAGTTCTTATTTTTTGCATTACTATATTTGGTGAGATCATAGTAGGTTTAGGGTTTAGGGTTTAGCGGAAAACGTGTCTCCTCGGAAGCCCGCGATTGAGTTCATTTGAAGAAGCCCGCGATTGAGTTCATTTGACGGGCTCGGGACAGGGAGTCAACGAAAGGTCGAAAGATATGTGGGGAGGATGAGTCCCACCAAGGCTGCGTTAGTATGGAAGGTTTGCAACTCGTACATGGAGTATTTAATGCTCTCTACGTAAAATAAACATAGTATTGTTATTGGTGCAGCAGAATTTTTGCAACTTGTAAGCTTGTCAACAAAAATACTATTGCCATGTGTTGATTTAGGTAAAGTCAAATTGATCGTGAAGACGTTGGCTAATGATATAAATTGTTACATATTATGAGAATATGATGTTAAATATGGGTTATCACGTATCATAAAAACGCAGCATTGATATTAATAGTTTAATGCCATTTGAAAGAGTTAGGGGATAGACTGAATCAATCCTCAAATAGCCACGCTCCACACCTATCGAGTAAAGATAAAAGAAAAAGAAAAAAGAAATTATTCCTTCCAGGAAGTCATCTCAATCATATAAAGAATGAAGATCGAGAGTCCTACCGCACTTAATAATAATCATATATATATGTATATATGTATATTTATATACATAATACATATATACATATATATATATATATATGTATATATGTATATTTATATACATATATACATATATATATGTATATATATGTATATATATTTTTCCTTTTTTACATAAACGAGTCGCATGGTTGAGGATCTTGCACCCAGTTTAAAGCATGTCTACATACATTTTCTTGGATGTTTCTTTCCACCCACATTTTATTCCTTTTCATACATTTTATGTCGTCTCTCCAACTCGACCGGCAGGACTTATTCAGGGTAAATGCATGCATCACTAGCTGTCGAATTTTTGTGATAAGGACGATTTGTTCGATTTTTCTTTTTTATAAATAAGAATATATTTGTTGATGTAGACTCTCATGTCAGCCCCTGACGGATGAGCAGCCGAGTTGGAATCTCTTTGAATTGAAGAAACAGAAGGGGGGACCTGCTTGCACGTTTGTCTCATGGTTTTTGGCTATATTAAGGTCACTCATCTTTTCGACCAAGAAAAAGAAAAGGTCCACTCGTCTCATTCCTTATTTTCGCAATGAATGCTTTTTTTGAATTAACAAATTACATTGCAGATTCCTTGTTTTTCTAGGAGTTACATAGAAAGTAAACAAGAGAATTGAGGAATTCTCTCTGTAATTTGATATATTGAAAAAAGTACATGGAGAGCCTATTCATAAGCTTAGATAAAGGAAATCAAAGGAAATCAAATCAAATAAATATAATCAAAATAGATTTTAAAATAAGAAGAAATATCCCAAAATCTCTAAGAGATTTAAATATCCTAATATTGTTAACACTAGGTAAAAGGAAAATAAAAATAAAAATCAAGCCGCATCCAAAGAAATTCAATATGACATTACAATAAGAAGAACGGAGTTAAACCAATAAGCATTGCTAGACGCTATAAGCTTGGTGTATCAAGGACCGGAATGCACTTGATGACCCAACCAATAGGCCAAGACGTGGCCGCTATCCCAACACATGCGCCCCATTGTCCCCAACTCAATCGCTCCGTGACGGCAAACTTCTTTAGGAACTCAACCATCACCACCTGGAGGATCACCATCATGAAGATGATCCCCAGGAAGAGCTTATTGTTGTGAATGCCCTCGAACATGTTCTTCTTCTCAAGCTTCCTCACGTTGAACTCATTGAAGACCTGGCACAGGACGTGTAAAATATGGGTTTTGACCCAGTCAAAGAAAAAGAAAAGAAAAGGTGGTGGGACCCACTTTAGATAAAGAAAGAAAAAGAAAACAGAAAAGGGGGAAGAGATAAAAAGGAAAGAAAGCCCACGTTCGGGCAGAAGAAAGAAAAGAAGAAGAAGAAAAGAAGAAGAAGAAGAGAAAGGGGAAGAAAGGAAAGGGGTTTTGGCATGTGCACGCCATGGATGCCTCGCCAAGCCAACTCTACTCTATAACACAGCACCCAGTAAGAGATTAGGCCCCTCGTTTGTCCAATTGAAGTAATTTTTGGGTTTAGGGCTCAAATTCGGAATTGTTGGAAAATCAAGTGGCGAAGTCCGATTTTGGAGTCGTTGAGCCGCGTATTTTCATAGGAATGATAATTTAGGGTGTTGTGAAGCCATGGGATTTTACGGATCGTGATTTGAGCTTGTGGTTTGTCCGAAACAAAATTTCAAAGTTTCCCGCGCGCAGTGAACAGTACGCGTCCAGCAGCTTCGGGCCTGTATTTTGTCACCTTTCGGCTTGATTTTGGGACGGTGAAGTTGGGATTCTTGTAATATGTGTCAAGGGCTCTCTATTGACTATAAATTCGTTTGGATCGGGGTTCGGAGGAGGAAGTTAAGGCGTGATCAAGTTTTGCGTTTAAACTTCGTGTTGCGTTTTGTTAGCGCGTAGAAGTCCTTTTGTTAGAGTTAAGGCATAAGTTAGTAATTTCGTAGTTAAGATAAGATTTTTATTAGATTTTAACATTATTCCTCGGTTATTTGATAGGGCCGTGAGTTCGACGATACGGGTATCGTTCGTCGTTTGGTTGTAGACGACGAGGTGAGTTGTACTATATCTTCTTTGGTTTTATAAAATCATGTCTTGAAATATATATATGTATATATATTGAATAGAGAGGAGCATTTTTATTGCATAAAAGTCAGATTGAGCATTTACTACCTTTTGGTTGATTATGAATGTTTGAAAAGCGTATTATATAAAGTTTGTGGAGAAATATATATATATGAAATTGCTTTGCGACCGATTGATGGGAAAGTTTATGATGATTTGAGAAATAGATATGAAATGGATGATGGGCTATGCTGTAAATATTATTTGTTTGATTTAAGATATTGATTTTTGGATTGGATTTCTAGTATTGGAGAATGATAATTTATGCTCAATATGACTGTGAACCCAATGAGGGGTTTTTGGGGTATGCATACCAGGTTTAGGATATCCTTCTGGGCCCAGCCATCGGCTTTGTAGGTGGAGACCTTGCCAAGGGGAAAAACTTGGTCACCTTGTCACAAGGCGTTGTGTCATGATCATGGTGGAATATTGAGCAATAGATTAATCAATGGATGGACCATTGATATGTGATATTCGATGGAGAGATTACCATTGATGCTTGACTTTTGATGATGATTTAAATGAGTTTTCCATATTAGTATAAAGCTTTGATGATATCAAATAACTCTTTTATGATTTGATATGTATTTTATATATTGAGTTGGCATTATGAAGTTTGGTATTGCTTTGTATACATGCATAGTGGTTGTTCGATCTGCTTAGAAGATATGTACTACTCACTGAGATGTTGTTTCTCATTCCACTCCTCCTTTAATCTTTTCAGGTTCCTCGGTTAGCGGCGAATAGAGCGAGTGCGCCGTCGGTGGGAAACTTTTGGGGAGTTCTATTTTTGGGTATGGCCAAAGGAAGTGGTGCACTTTCCTTTCTAGTGGTTGGATTGTCTGAGTTCTATTTGTATATTTCTTTTTGGTGGATTATAGAAACTCTGATGTTGCAACCAATCTGTTGGTCTATTTGATATGTATATATATGGTTTGATATATATATATATATATATAAGTTGATATCAGGTTATTGGTTGTGTTTAAGGCTGCGTCCTTCCTGTGGAAGGACGGCCGTGTCATCCCTATTCTTTATAGTTTTGGGGTGTGATAGGACGAATGCGTTGAATATCAATGTCCGTTTCACCGCCTCGTCCTTGCCGAAGATTGATTCGCCCTTGAACTGGAGAGTGAGGAGGACGGCCGCTTGGTAAATTGCTTGTCCAACCAGATTCCTCCACATGATGTGTGTTATGAGTGGCTCGGTCCGGAGGCCCACAGGGGAATTTTCCATGAGCTCCCTGGAGGGCCACTCTGTGGACAGGGCGAAAGCACCAAGCGTGTCCACGATCAGGTTCACCCATAAGAGCTGGAAGGCCGTCAAAGGGATGTCACCGGAGTAGACTGTGGCCACGAAGTTAATCAAAAGGGCTACGACGTTCACCGTGAGCTGGAACTGGATGAACTTTTGGATGTTATCATAGACACATCGACCCCACAACACCTTCACCATGGAGGCAAAGTTGTCGGTGATGATTACCGAGCTCTCTTTGGCGACCTCAGTGCCTTGGATGCCCATCGAGACCCCGATGTCGGCTTCCTTGAGGGCCTGTGCATCGTTCATGCGATCCCCTGTGACGGCAACCAAATGGCCTTTCTGCTTCAAGCATTGAACCATGAGGAACTTATCATAAGACGAGGAGCTCGCCATGACCCGAATTTTCTTGACTTTCTGACGCCTCCCCTCAGGCTCGTAATTGCGGAACTCAGCTCCTTCCACGATGGCTTCATCGAAGGCATCGTCCCCAGGCTTGAGAATACCGCACTCCAGGGCGACGGCCTTAGTGGTGAGGATGTTGTCTCCCGTTATCATCTTGATGTTCACTCCTGCGTCCTGACAAAGCTTGGACCGTACTCCTCACACCGGGATGGCATGGGTCCTTAATATCGACAAGTCCTAGTAATATCAGGCCGTCCTCTTGGATCTTCTTCCTGAAAGGGGCTAGTGAATACACCTAGAGGGGGGGTGAATAGGTGTAAGTAAGAATTTTCGCAGGACTTAAAGAAGGTGTTTTGATTTTAGAAGATACTAGGCATAAATCGTATTTCAATTCTAAGTAAACAAATAATCAGTAAATACGAATAAGAAGTTTAGGGATAAGAGAAAGTAAACACTGAGTTTATAGTGGTTCGGCTTAGACCAAGCCTACGTCCACTCTCCTCGTTGACAGCCCATTGGCTGGATTCCACTAGATATAAAAAGAGTTGTTACAGCTCGAGATCTTGACTATCACAGTGATTAGTCTTATCAAACTCTCACACAGTCACACTAAGAGTTTCTTTCTTTTGTATACAATATTTTGCTCGATGAATGAAGAAGCAAGAGACTAGAAAAGATTCAGACTTTGGAATTCTCTCTCAAATACCGTACCGAACAACCAAAGAGTCAACCCTTAAATACTCCTTCATGCCTTCTCGACCGTTGGCATTTTCCAAAGGAATTCTTCCAATCTACCTATTGGACAGAATCAATTAATGAGATATCGCGTCGTTGGATAATTTGTGTTGAAAGCCCGTCAATCCTGCTCGCCCATACAAATCAAGATCTTGAGTTTCCATAGGTAGAACCTTCCAAATTTATCTTGCCTTTCAAAGATCTTCATATCGAAGTAGTTTCCAATAGGAACAATCAATCAAATATTTGTGAATTCCAGCTATAAGATCTTTTTAATAACCATATAAAACGAAGCTTTGAAGATAATCTTCATTTGGATAAAAGTCCTGTGTTTGGATAAATCTTCATACTTCAGTCTGGAACTGCTAATGAGGATAGACTTTGAGATTAGCGTTTGGTGAACTGTCGGTCTTCAGACTTTGACGATAAAGTCTTCAGTTCTTCAGATATAGACGTTGGAAAGGTTTTGTCAACTTCAAAATAATAAAGGAGTTTTCTCTAACAATCTCTCCCTCTTTTTTATGGTGACAAAACTTTCCTGCAGATTTTGGAAAACTTTTTGACCTGCAAAACAGTACTTATGCAATATATAATATCTTATAAATGTAATTAGTACTTCAATAACTTTGATTCTGCAACCACAGAACATATGTTAGTACAAACCATTTATAAGTAATTTTGCAAATTAAACCACTGCACTAGCAAGCAACAAAAGATTAACAAGATCTAACAATATCCAAAGTCAAAGTCAAACATCACCCACACCAAAAAGCAAAAAGTCAAAGTCTATAAAAAAAAAACAGATCTGCACTCTCCCCCTTTTTGTCATCAGCAAAAAGTGGAGACAAAACGATTAAAAAGAAGGTGGTTGAAATTAGGGCTGCTTGGGGATACGAACTAGCTGGAAATCTCCCATGGACTTGGCAGTGTCTTCAAGCTTCTGCAAAGACTCCTTAAGCTGTTGAATATCCACACCCTTTGCGTGCTCTTGCTTGAGGGCTTGAATCTGATCTTGAAGAGAGTCGGTAGATGCTTTGAAGACAGTCATCATATTCTTCATTTCAAACTCAAAGGCATATTGATGTCCCTTTAATTCTAAAAGAAGTTCCATCACTCGCTGAAAGTCTGCAGAGTGATCTTTAGCAGAGTTAGGACCAGCCGAAGTAGATGCAGGAGTTTGAAAATGAGGGGGAACATTAGTTGTTCTATCACCATGTGTAGAAGTGAATGCCTCGAAGTCTGATTCAGGAAATTGAGAGGCAGACCGCTTCTAGGTCTTGAGGAAATCTACTAACATCACTAGTAAAAATGGGTGAAGAAGTACCTCGATTTTTAGCATCTCCCCCTATCTTCATGGTATTGGGAGGAGAAATATGTTCTTCTTCAGTCTCTGCTTCAGCATTGTAGTGATGTTCGCCAGTCTTCTCACTCCTTGTCTTTTCTGAATCATTGGATGCAGCCAGTGTTGGTTCAAAAGAGTCATCGCTACTCCTTCTTTCTTCACTTCTTCTTCCTTCTTGTTCATCTCTTTCTCTTGTTCTCTCTTGTTCTCTGATCTTAGAAGGGCTGGCATAACTCTGTAGATTCCGTAGGGCAAGAGCTGAGATAGTGAGATGATCGTCATCTTCTTCTTTGTCTTCCAAGATGAGAGATCTTCTTTTCTTCACAGATTTTGTCATAGGGTCTTTTCCTTTCCTCTTCTTGGCAACAGAGTCTTGCTTTGCCTTCACAGGGGACTTTTCCTTAAAACGCTCCAACTCCTTGCTCAGTTCCTTCAATCTCATTTTAGACACCATTTTGAGACCAATAACCATTGGAGGAATGGTTTTAGCACAAAGAAGAGTAGAAAGTTTGATCTTGAAATGCTTGAAAAGTTAAGAGATAAGAGCAGAGTAAAGGAGCTGTCCCTTGTCTTTCACCACAGTTTTATACATGTGCATGAGAATTGTGTGAGGTAAAGAGAACTTGCAACCATTGTTGATTGCATACATTAGTTTCGCTTCAGAAATGAGAGACATCAGTCTTTGAAGTAGACTTTGGCCTGATGTAGTTAATAACTACCTTGTGAAGAAGGATGTTGGTGGCATTCATCCTTGAATAGGAAATTTTACGTTCGACCATCCTGTTATTCACTATGGACAAGGTAGCATGGGCATAAGATACTCCAATTGGTTGGAATTTCCCTCTTTCCACACCAAATAAATTAGCCAGAGTGTCTACATCAACTTCAAATTCTTTATCCCTTACAGAAAAGCTAAATTTATTCGCATCTATAAATGAAAGATTTGAATAAAAATAGGCAGTCAATTCGGGATATGCAACGGTCGTCTCACTGCAAAATCAGTCAAGCTGAAGCAAACCAAGCTTTTCCCTCAGATTAATCTGTAAAGAATCAATAAAGTATTGTTTTGCAGGATATATGAATATTATGCTTAAATCTACATAAAAAATTTATCACCATAAAAAAAATGAGGAGATTGTTGAGAAAACTTCTACCAAATTTTGAAGTTAACAAAAATTTCTGATTCTTACTTTTATTTTGAAGAATAGAATGCTTCTGAGGTTATATTGAAGACTCTTGTCAAAGTCTATTCATTCTAGAAATATTTCCCACTTTGACAAAATCCAAACTAAAATCGTGTCTAGAACGAGGATGAAATCAGATTCAAACTTATTGATCTTGCGACAATAATTCAAAATGAACTTATTAGAAATTTATTCTACAACATCTAGCTCTCTGATGAAGGATCTCACTTTCCTTTTATAAATACATCAATGGAATCAATCACAAATTCATGAAATTAATCTTGAAGACGAGTCCCTTTTTGGGAATCATCTATTTATCGAAACCTAGATTCTAATTGTTGGGCGACCAGAATCAGTGGATTTTCCATCTCAATCTTCAAATAGTTGCAAGATCTTCTTAATTGATTATGTCTAACGGATTGATTGAAAGAAATCCCTCTAGAAAATGTCAATGGCTAGTGAGGTGTGGATGAGTATTTAAGGAGGTCATTCAGTCTATTTGAATATGGGACATGAAAATTAAAATTCCAAAGTGTGAAGTCTTTCCAACTATTTGTTCTTCTTTGGTGGTCCTTATAAATTATATTCAAGAGAGAATCACAAAAAGAGTGACTTAGTGAGTGAGAATGGATCTTTTACTGAGTGATTGCACTCATAAATTGTACTTCTCTGTTAATACTATAGTGAATTCCAGCCAGAAGGTTATCAGCGTGGAAGAATAAACTAAAGTTGAACCATTTTATCGCTTAACTAATTCTGAACATTTATTAGAAGTCTAGTGACTCGTTTATCAAATTTTATTCGTTACTCATACTTTGTTCGAAATTTATTTATTCCCCATTTATTTGTTAAGATTTCTTTTAAACACATTTTCACCCTCTCTCTAGGTGTTCTCACTTGCATCATCAGATTCATCAGCCTAAATTAACAATACAAAAGTTGCTTTTGATTTAGTGGATGACACGATAGGACGCGTTCCCATCAAGCAACTGAAACCTGAGCAAATAGTGACAAAAGAACCAAATGGATTCTAGTTTAACCATTACTTTTCCTTTTTATCATGGAATTTAGAAAATGAAAATGACAACCTAGCCCAGTATCAAAGAGAATATGGAACACTTCTACATTTCTTTGGACTAATTACTTAATTATTTATTTCTGGGGGAAACCAACATGAGTCAATATGCAAATCTAAAGCGGTCAAACCAGTTAAAATTGCCGTCTATACCTGCAGGGAGTGCCCCTCGAGGAACAGCCCGTCTGCCGGAACTTGATCACCAATCTTCAAACAAACGACGTCACCGACGACGATCTCAAATGTGGAAACCTGCTACCGCCTTATCACATCGATGAGAACGTTACCGCTCACCTGAGACAATTTTTCAAATTCCCAGTTCTGCCGGTAATTGCTTACAGCCGACGCCATGATCACGAGGAACATTGCGACAAATATGCCCCTGCCGTCATACCAGCCTTCCTTGACCCCGTTCTCCTCGATCCCAAACCCAAGCGAAAGCCCGGCGCAGACAAGAAGAATCATGATTGTGAGGTCCTTGAAAGTCTCGAACAAGAAGTGGAAGAAGCCCTTGGCAGGCGGCTTCTTGTATGAAATGACGCCAAATGCATTTTACCAGCGAGAGATGTCATCCGGGTCGCCACTTATCCCGGCCAAGGCATCAGTTTCGAGTGTTGAGTCGACCTTCTTGACCCCGCCAAATTCCCGGAAGTGGCCAAGGTTCTTTTCCTTGACCAGCTTGGTGAGCTGTGACTGATCAATCTTGAAGGAGCAGAGTTGATTGGAACGAGCGCTCTGAGCCTCATCATGGATGGAGATCAAAGTGTAACGAGGAGACTTTTTAGAGAATTTCTTGGTTATCTTTGCGGAGGTAGTTATGGCTCGGGAGTAATAGATGGTGGCGAATGCCAAACGCCATTGCTTGGCAAACTTGCGCATAGCGGCAAGTCGAGAGAGACCTTGTAGAGGATGCAGGAGTCACCGCTGAGAATGCTCGTCATTGCTCTGATGTCCAATCTATTTTTTTTTATTCTGTATATTTTATTATTCTATCATTTGCTTTTACAAAACCTACGGTTTACTCTACAGAAATTTACTCACTAGCTTCTTGCTTTTCGATCCCAAGTACTTGTTGATTGGTGTATGAGGTACCGGAATGCACTTGACGACCCAACCGATAGGCCAAGATGCAGCTGCAATCCCAATACATGTGCCCCATTGTCTCCAGCTTAACCGCTCCGTGATGGTGAACCGCTTCAGGAACTCGACCATCACCACCTGAAGGATCACCGTCACCAAGACAATCTCGAGGAACAGCTTGTTCTTGTGAATGCCCTTGAACACGTTCTTCTTCTCGAGTTTCCTTGCATTGAACTTGTTGAAGACCTGGCATAGGACGAACGAGTTGAATATCAGCGTCCGCTTCACTGCCTCCTTCACACCAAAGATTGATTTGCCCTTGAAATGTAGAGTGAGGAGGATGGCCATTTGGTATGTTGCTTGTGCCACAAGGTTCCTCCACATGATGTTGGTCACAAGCGGCTCAGTCCGGCCCATAGGGGGCTTCTCCATGAGCTCCTGGGTGGGCGGCTCTGTGGCCAGGGCGAGGGCACCAAGCATATCCATGATCAGACTCACCCACAGGAGGTGGACAGCATTCAGGGGGACGGCGCCAGAGGAGATTGCGGCCACGAAGTTGATCACATGGGCCACGATATTTACTGTGTGCTGGAACTGGATGAACTTCTGGATGTTATCGTAGACGCATCGACCCCACTGCAGTACCTTCACCACAGAGGCAAAGTTTTCGTCGAGGATGACGATGTCTGAGCTCTCTTTGGCGACCTCAGTGCCTTGGATGCCCATCGAGATCCCGATGTCGGCTTCCTTGAGGGCAGGTGCGTCATTTGTACTGTCCCCTATGACTGCAACCACGTGGCCTTTCTGCTTCAAGCACTGAACCATGTGGAGCTTATCGGAAGGTGAAAATCTTGCCATGACCGAAACGCGATCGACTTTCTTAAGAATCTCTTCAGACTTGTAGTCGCGGAACTCCTTTGCTTCCTCTATTTCTCCATCGAAGACATCATCCCCCAGTTTGAGAATCCCGCACTCTGTGGCGATGGCCTTAGCGGTGAAGATGTTGTCTCCCCGTTATCATCTTGATGTTCACTCCTGCGTCCTGACAAGCTTGGACTGCGCTCTTCACACCAGGACGGCACGGGTCCTTAATACCAACAAGTCCTAGTAATGTCAGGCTGTCCTCTTGGATCTTCTTCCCATCTTCTCTTTCTTTGATCGCTTCCTCGGAGACTTGTTTATGAGCAAAAGCGATGCACCTAAGGCTGCTTGCCGCCATCCCCTGGATAATCCCCTCAAATCTCATTCTTTCATCTTCTTCCATATATTCTACCGTCCCCGACCCATTGTAGAATCTCGAGCACATCGCCAAGACCTTCTCTGCCGCTCCTTTCCAGTGCACATGGATCGTATCGTCTGTGCTCTTCTTTATTAGGACACCGCTTCTCTTTTTCTGTGAGTTGAAGACTTGGACTTGGATGATTTCGCATCTCTTCCTTATATCCTCCATGTCCATGCTCAATTGTGAAACTGCCCAGGAAAGAATCGCTTTCTCGGTGGGATTACCCAAGAACTCGTACTCCGATCCCAATGACGGCCTATAGAAGCTGCCCGTGGAGTTCAATGCGACCCCCTCCCGAATCAAATCCAGGAGATTCTCGGGGACAGAGGAGTACGTGTCTTCCTCCATGGATTCTAGGCCGCTCCAAAATTTTGTCACCTCCATTTGGTTCATTGTAAGAGTGCCGGTCTTGTCTGTGCAGATAACGGTGGCCAACCCCATTGTCTTGCAGTTTGACAGCCTCCTCACCATCACCTGATCCACCATCATCCTCTTCATCGAATAAGCATTAGTGAGTGTTACTGCGAGTGGTGAGCATTCGGGAATCGCAACCACCACGATCATCACCATGTCCGCAATGATTCCTACCACGAAGTTTATGATATTGTCACCCGTCGTCTGGCCCACCACGAATTCCCGGTTCCCGTTCTTGTCCTGTGTGTTTCCAGTGAAGTAGCGAATCAGCAGGACCATGAGAACCAGGAAATTGACCGCCAAGCTGATTTTGCCAAACGATGATGTGAGCTTTTTGAGCTGACCCTTTAAAGGGTTCTGCTCGCTGCTGTTGCGGCTGATAGTGCTCATCATCTCGCCCCACACGGTGTTCATCCCGACTGATGTAACCAGCATCTGACCTGAACCATCGGCAACCTTTGTTCCAGAGAAGAGGAACGGATTTTGGTGGGTGTTCACTTCTACGTGATCACACTCTCCGGTCATGCTTGATTCGTCAACCTAAAATGACAATGCAAATGTCGCACATGATTTAGTGACGCTAGGATGAGACAATACAATGTGTTCCGGTCTCAACTTGAAACAAAGGAAACGAAACCTGAACAAATATTAACATGAACAAATGGAGTATATTTTATCTTTTAACAAAGTTTATTCTACTATGACTGGAACTACGATTTAAAACCATTAATTTTTCTTGTCGTCAAAGAAGTAAGATTATGAAAGTGACAGTGACCAGTATCAAACAGAATATCACATATTTTACATTTATTTGGACTAATTACTGAACTAATTAACATGTTCTCGAAGTTGGTAATACTGATACTATATATTTATGCAGCAAACCAACATGAGTTGATGTTAGAAAGTTTAATCCAAAAGTTTAAAAAGATCTCATGTATATAAAATTATAAATAGCATATAAACCCCATTCTCAAGCAAGGTAGGGCCCTTCTCACGTGCAAGTCGGATCAAAAGCAATATGTGGAATTTGGTTAGCAGGAGTAGGCGCACACATGAAAGGGGCGGAAACCGATACTATGTTAAAAAGACCAACCCAAATGTTGAAGTTCATAGCTACTAGGTAGAGGGAGACAGTTGTTGGGTGACACAATAGAACTCTTATATCTTCCCCTGAGAAATTGCCAAGGGAGAGTCTGAGTTCGACCCCAATCAACATATCTAGTTCAACCCATCTTTATTTAAAAGTTTAAACCAATAAATTATGACCAACTAGGTATATTAACTACTTCACACCACATTAATTTTTTTCTGTTAAGTTTTCTAACATAATTTACATGCATATCACAGCATCTCCCCTTACATATGAGCTCGGTATAAGGTTTGCTCCCCTTTAATATAGATATCTTTCTACGCCAACATGTCTCAATTTGAATATTCAATGCCCACCTTCATCTAGGTCTCTTTCTCCAGACTGAATTATGAAGTTTCCTCAAAAACCGTTATGAGGTTCGTTCTTTGAGATATTCACCAAACACCGATAAACATTGGGAATGGATAATTGATCAACTATTAGCTTTGATACTATTATTAGAAAGTTCAACCTAAACACTCATACTTCTTGTTCGAGTTTCTATTAGTTAATTTGTAAATCTAATGCGGTCAAACCAGTTCAAATAGTAATCCATACCTGCAAGGAGTGCTCGTTGATGAACAGCCCGTCTGCTGGAACTTGATTGCCGATCTCCAAACAAACGATGTCTCCGACGACAATACTGGATATGGAAACCTGCTGCTGCCGGCCCTTCCTTATCACATCGATGAGAATATTACCACTCACCCAAGACGAATTATCGAATTGTTGGTTTTGCAAGTGATGGCTCACGGCGGACACCGTGATCATGAGGAACACCATGACGAATGTGCTCCCTGCGTCGTACCAGCCTTCCTTGACCCCATTCTGCTTGATCCCCAACCCAAGCAAAAGCCCGGCACGGACAAGAAGAATCATGACTTTGAGGTCCATGAAAGCCTCGAGCACATGGTGGAAGAAGCCCTTGGCGGGCCGCTTGTATGTGTTGACGCCGAATGCCTTTTGCCTGTGAGAGACATCGCCTGGTTCGCCGCTAATTCCAGCATAGACATCAGTTTCAAGGGCCAAGGCGACTTTGTTGACGCCCCCGTAGCGTCTTAGGTTGTCGAGGTCCTTATCCTTGACCAGTTTAGTGAGCTGTGACTGATCCATCTTGAAGGAGCTGGGTTGATCAGAGAGAACGCTCAGAGCCTGATCAGAGATCAAAATCGAAGGATAGTAAGAAGATTTTCCTGAGGACTTTTTAGTTTTCTTTGCGGAGGCAGGGAAGGCTCGGGAGGAATAGATGGTCGCGAAGGCCAAACGCCATTGCTTGGCAAACTTGGACATAGTGGGCAACTCGAGGGAGACCTCGGAGCGGAGGCGTCGCCACTGAGATGCTCGCGTCGCTGGCAAGAGCCAGAAAGGCTTGTGATCCTCCTTTGATATTGAGTCGAATTTGTGGAATGATGTTTGAGACGTTATCTTTATATAGCTTGAGCTGAACTGGATTAGAGGGTGACGTCATTTGTGTAGGGATTAACGTGTTTCACGGAAAACGTGTTTCCACGAAACGAAGCTTCGCCCGCGATTGAGTTAATTTGACCGGGCTTGGGATGGGGAGTCAGCGTGTAGTCAAAAGATATGCAGGGCTGTGTTGTTTCTTGGAAGGTTTCAACTCATACATGGAGTATAAAAAATTAAGGGTGCGCAGTTCTAAGTTTCGTACAAATTCTACTTGAAACCTGGAACCCACCCGTCAAAACATGTTCATCATTTTTTAAAACTTGAAACCTACCAACTTTACATACTATGGAAGTTAGAATCTACCTTATTACAGTTTCTAAGGTCAGTTATAGGGTCTACCCAAATATTCTGGGTTCCATCTATCTAAAACCTAAAATTTATCTGTCGAAACAGACCCTCCAATTTTTGAAACTTGGAACTAGATAAGTTTCTATTGATCCAATTTTTCTGTTTCGGGTTTTACCTTAAAACCAACCTCACCCCTACGTAATGCTCTTTATGAAAAAAAATACAAAAAAACAAAAAAATTACTATCGGTGCAACAGAATTTGCACCTTGTATGGTGATTAAAAAAAAGGATATTTCCTTGTGCTGATTGAGGTTCAGTGAAATCAAGGATTTGTTCCTTACAGTTATCACAAGAACATGATATTAAATATGGATTATCACGTGTTATGAGAACACAAATTCGCACTAATACCATTAAAAAAGAGTTGGGGGATAGACCAAATTATCCGGAAGAAGCCACACTCTAGAACCATCTGGGTAAAAAAAATACAGAAGAAGAAATACACTTTCTAGAAGAGTCATCTCAATCAGATACGGATTAAAGATTGAGGATTTTGTCGCACCTACCTAACAATAATTTCTAATTTATTTTATTTTGCATAAAGTATTCGCATGGTTGACTCATATGTCCTAATCTTGCTTTGTGCTTCTTGGATGTTTCCTTCCACCCACATTATTGAATTGTAAATGCTTTACTTAGGAAGACTTTTTCCTCGAAAGCCTTGTCGTCGTCTCTCCAACTCGACCGGCAGGACTAATTACTAATGCTGTCAATTCTTTGTCAACAGGAATAGGGGGCTAAATGCATCATTAGCTCTTGAATCTTGTTCTCTCCTATGGACAACCAAAGTACCAGAAAAGTCCTAAATCTATTATATTGGTACAGATTCAATTTTAAACTTTTCAATTAGACCAATTCAGTCCTAAACCTTTTTACATTGGTACCAATTCAGTTCATTCGACCAATTTTGACCAGCCGATGTTGACGTGGATGCCGATCGGTGGCCGGACGCTAATGTGGCAATTTTTAAAATATTTTTTTGATTTTTTTCTTTTTTTTTCTTTTTCCTTTTCTTTTCTCCCTTCTTCCTCCTTGAACTATTCTGGTGGTGGCTAGCAAGCCTCCGGTGAGGCTCGTTCGCCACTGGGCGAGGGCCGCGAAGCCCTCGCCTACCGCCGGTGAGGGTCGCGGCCCTCGCTCGGCCTCGCCCAGGGCCGCGGGCGAGGCGGCTTCGCCCGGATCTGGACGAGGCCAGCCTCGCCCGTGGCAAGGCTTGGCGAGGGCTGCGTTGGCCTCTAGGCAAGCCCAGCCTCGCCATGGCCTTGCCGCGGCCAAATGCAGCCTCGCCCACGGCCGACAAGGCCAACGCGGCCCTTGTCGGGCATTGCCGCAGGCGAAGGCTACCTTCGCCCAGGGCAAGGCTAGGGCAAGGCTGGCCTCGCCCAGATCCGAGCAAAGCTGCCTCGCCCGCTGCCCTGGGCAAGACCAAGCGAGGGCCGCGACCCTTGCCCGCGGCCCTCACCCAGTGGCTAGCGAGCCTCACCGGAAGCTCACCAACCACCATCGGAATAGTTCAAGGAGGAAGAAGGGAGAAAAGTAAAAGAAAAAGAAAAAAATTCAGAAAGTATTTTAAAAATTGCCATGTCAGCATCCGGCCTCCGGTTGGCTTCCACGCCAGCGCCGGTTGGCCAAAATTGGCCGGATTAACTGAATTAGTACCAATGTAAAAAGGTTTAGGACTGAATTAGTCCAATTGAAAAGTTTATGACTAAGTTTATACTAATACAATAGGTTTATGACTTTTTTAGTACTTTTCCCAACTAGATTATACAATTTTCTTGCACAGGATGATTTGTTCAATATTTTTTTTTTTTAAATAAGAATATGATTGTTCACGTAGACTCCAATGTTAGCCTTGGAATCTCATTGAATTGAAGAAACCAGAATAAGAAGTTGAGACCTGAGCAGTCTTTAAACTGCTCAATGAGGGAAACGGAGAGAAAACCTCCCTGGGGAGAGTGACCCCTTACGCCCCTCCCAGGCCGGGATCTGGGCCTGGTAGAGGAGCCTAAGAAACACACAGGAGGTTTTCACAATGCATTGAGGAAAAATTTCTCTCTTTTCCTCAACCACTTCTCAAGTACCTTCCGTGCCGGTGAATTTCCTGCTGCACGCTCCTCTGCCAACGGCGAGCCACACTTGCTCCCGTAGTTGTTCCACCGTAGGCCGATAATCCAGTCAGTCCCGCTGCACCGGTGTGGTTCCTTTTGCCTTGACAATCCCTCCAGTCCATCGCTGGTTCTGCTCTAACAACTACCAACGATTGCTGCCCTCTTTCGAGCAACTTCTACTTCTCAGCCGCGTTCGACATCATCGGTACTTGTCCTGTTCCCTGGCGCACCTGAGTTCTCTCTTGTAGGTTTTCGGTGTTTCTGCAGCCCCAGTGTCCTTCCAGTAAACCTCACCGATCCTGAAGCTTTTCAATCGTCACGTGCGAGTATTGCCCAATCGTCTCGCCGCGATCTGGTCTTCCAATATCACACTGTCTTTGCCTATTGACACTCAAAGTTGGTCGTATCATCATGCGTCAATCACGAGGATGGGAGATATATTAATTGGGTGAAATCACATGAATTTTACAAGAAGGGCATTGATATATGATCGATTATCGATAGATCTAAGAGTGAAAACTCAGCAGTCGACAGCAAAGGAGGAAGCTGCCACGTGTTCAACCGTCGGAATACAATGTTTGGTGGCTTCTCAAGTAAGATCGGTGGCAGGTTTTGGATGAAAACATTTGAAATGTTCAGGAAGGCGCCAAAAGGGTACGCGATTGAGCAGCAGTTAATGTCGGAAGACCTAGCCATGAGATTGTCATCAATAAGTCAGGAAGCATAATGGCACGATCAAGGCAATTGCTAAGGAAACGGGCAAGTTAATCGCAAAGAAAGAGGAACGTGCATGAGGTTTAAAATGGTTGCTAGAATATATAACCATTCAACGGTCACCAAGCTTCTTTGTAAATGCCGCCAATCATCCAACAAGAAGCCCCGTGGCAACAAATAATTCACTAATAATTGGAAAATCAAAATTATGGTCGTCATATGCTCGAGAATTTCCCACACAAAAATTAGACTCGAGCCCAAAGTGTCAATACCTGGTCTTCTTGGATATGTGTTTGTTGATCATTGCCAATTGAAGAAATCTTATATATATATTTCACAAAATAATCGCCCAAAAAATCTAGGCCTAATTATTAATGCAATTAAGATTGATATATACCCTCCAATCGGATCGGGTCTTGTACACTACTCAAACTTGAGACACTAATTTAAGGGTAGATACCACGAAAACTCTAAACTAGTATACTGATGACAAATTTACCTCAAATTAATTTTTCAAGTCACCAAAAATCACAAATTAGTATATCGGTGGCAAATTTACCCTAACTTGACAAGTTCACGTGGAAATCCATAACACTCTTTCTTTATTTCTTCAATTAGCCCTAATTTAAAAACAAATAGGGCTCTCTCTCTCTCTCTCTCTCTCTCTCTCTCTCTCTCTCATAGAGCACAAAAATCCCTAGATTGTCTTCCTATTCATCGACTCCCTTATCGTCCTCTTTGGCTAAGGTCGTGGAATTTGTGAACATCATTTAGCAGGAACTCTTTAATAACACTTTAGTAACCCTAGTAGTACTCTTGATAAAATGGCTCGATCAAATTTTGTGTAAGAACATTAACAATGGATTAAGACCTTGCAATTTTATTTGACCTTCAGTCAATCCTCCTTCCTCAAGGTAAGCAAAAACATCGTTTTTTCACATGTGGTTCGCAGTAATTGTTAGAATCTCGAACCCCATTCAAAAGAGGATGTTAAGCATTTGATGTGTCAACTTTTCTTGATAAATCTAAGTCAATGAACAAGCAATCAGGCGGAGCTGTGATGTGCAATCAAGTTCATTTTCCATATTTCTCTAAGATAACCTCTATACACCTGGATCTTTTTTTTTTTAATTCACTACAAATTTTTACCATGGAGAAAAAGACTATGCTATTAAAGTAAACTCAGCGTGACCCTTCATCATAGGCAACATCCTATGGTAAAGAACAACAAAGATCCTTATTAAAGGTATTACTAAAGAATTCTTGCTAAATCATGTTCGCAGTTTCCACAACCTAAGCCAAAGACAACAATAAAGGATTCGATGAAGAGGAAGACGATCTAGGGTTTTTTGTGCTCTGAGGGAGAAAAAGAGAACAAGCCTTTCAAATTAGGGCTAATTAAAAAAATAAAGAGAGAGTGTTATGAATTTTTATGTGGACTTGCCATGTCAACTGAGTTATTACTATGTGTCATCTAATTTAGCAATTTCATAATAAAATTTGGTATAAACTGATAGAGAGTAAATGTGTCACGTATGAACCAATTTATTGTTTTTGGTAATCTAAAAATTAGTTTTGGGTAAATTTGTCACAAGTATACTAATTTGGGGTTTTTCGTAATATTAATATAATGGATTTTCATGTGGACTTGTCAAATCAATTGCCATGTGGCCTCTAGCTCTAGAATTTAATAGTAAAATTTGAAGGAAGCTAATGGAAGATCAATTTATCGCGTATGTATCATTTTGAAGTTTTTCATGATATTAATCCTTAATTTAACAAATACTTTCCCCTCTTCAATCTGGGATGGAGGAAAGCACATCCCTATAATGTTAGAAGTTTAGAGTGAGCCAAATATGTGTTTTGTCGTGTTGAAAGTGGCTCTGTTGATATCAATTCTTACCACAAGTTTGGTTAAAGTATCGATTAAAGCAAGAGCTCTTGCGATTGTAATGGAACAATAGCAAAATTGTTTGTTTGGGTTTTCCTAGGTGAAATAACCAGTATCTTGTATGAAATCACTCGGTATCATCAAAAGGAATAAAGATAGAATGTCTAGTAGAGAATAAAATTATTCAACAACAATGTTTCTAGTCCTAGTATAGATGATATAATTATTTTATCCATGACTAATGATGATATGATTTTAACAATGTTAACAGTATTATACTAATGTCAATGATTTCTGTCAATGTAGAATTGAATTGATTATCGAAAATAGGTTTAGAACTTTTTGGATAATTTTTTTTAGCAATAGTGTGACTAGAGGGCCTTATCTCAAGAGGTTTGCATGTGATTCCTCGCAGCAAGTAAGGGTTAGTATTGTGCACGAGCAGCATTGAGGACCAGGATTAAAATAAAAAGCATGTCAAAGGAGGAGGAGGAGGCAATTATAGCGAACTTAAAATTTGACTCTTGAAATTTAACCTATCTCGAGAGTCCTTTTGACTATTTGTCTTGAGACATGAGAGCTTCGCTCTCTTTTCTAATGACATTGCTCACAATACATGTTTTGCAAAGCTTTTTTTTTTTTTTTTCGTTTTTCCAAATGGTCTTTTGCATGACCATTAATTCTGCTTTTCTTTGCATTTTCCATGGGCATTGGCCTTGCTTTTACTAGGCATATTGCTTTTTCATGCCCCACAGTTTCATTCTCTTTTGAGTATCTAGAACTCTTAAGTGGTATTTACAAACACGACCAACATTCTCAATTTTGTTGGTGAATCACATGCCTTGCCCTAGCGTGGGGGAGATAATCATCACTTGAGGTTATAAATGAATTACATAGGGCTCAAATTGGCTAATTAAAGGGTAATTGTGTTTGGGGTAGTGAACGGAATGCTCTTCGTCACTTCGGGATGCTTCAAACTTCAATAAGAAATCACTTGAAGCTAGCACAAGAAGATTGATGCAAGTGAAAACAATTAAATCTTTCTTGAAACCAAGATCCCCTTTTTGCCTCCCAATATCGGGTTGTTCTTGACAAGATTATTTTTAAAATGCTCCCTATTTGGCTCAAAGTGGCTTGCAAGGGATATTAATAGTGTTTGGGATTGAGAAAGAAAATGCCTTTATCATCTCAAACCATATATTCACTGTGAATGAATCCTATGCCCTAAAACATGGTTCTTTTCACTTAATTCTCTCAAAGTGTGTATAAGGACATGTTTGGTAAAGGGGTTGTCTCTCATCATTTTAAGTATTACCACTTGGCATATTTAACAATCTTTTACGGGTTTTCCAAAGCACATTTTGGTTAAATTCAACTCCCTATGGAATGAAAATGTACCTAAGATTTTTTAAAAGACATGTTCCCTTGACTCTACTGAGGAGACTCTTGGAAACAAGATTGAATATAATTTGTAGACAGAACAGGCTTTTCTCAATACAGGGGTTCACTTTCAAAGTTCTAACTGACTCTTTCGGTGTTCTAAGGGATAAGGCCATTTCTAAGTACTAAAGAAGATGGTCACTTTTTGAAAGTTTTGCATTTTTGAGATCAACCCCCCGTTGACAGGAAAAATCTTCTTCAAAGATCCTGGAAAATGAACAAATATGCAGATGTGACATGTATGCATAAGATGCATGATGCAAACATCCTAAAGTGGCTTGGATTCAATCCAAAAGAGGCTTAATGGCCTTTCACTTTATTCAAGGATAATACTTCTTGACAGCATCAGCATTTACAGGTCTTGGCAATTCTTGGCCATTAATTTCTACAAGGATTAGTGCTCCGCTAGGTAGCACTTTCCTTACAATATATGGACCTTCATAGTTCGGAGTAAACTTCCTACAAGGATCTGAAATGATAGGTAGGACTTTTCTCAAGACAAAATTGTTGATCTCAAAATATCTTGACCTGACCTTGTGATTGAATGACCTAACTACCCCTCTTTTGATAGCTTTGTCCATGGCCTAGGGCTTTTACCCTATTTTCATCAATCATATTAAGTTGTTTAAATCTTTGTTGAACCCATTCAGCTCCAGAGAGCTTGACTTGAGAAAGTACCATTAGTGAAGGAATTTCCACTTTCACGAGTAGCACAACTTCCATCCTATAAATCAATGAGAATGGTGTTGCCCCAGTTGAAGTGTGAATTGAAGTTTGGTAAGCAAGCAAAGCATATGACAACCGATCATACCAATCATGATAATTTTCTACCGTTTTGGCTAAAATCTTCTTGATGTTCTTATTTGCCGCTTCCACAGCTCCATTCATTTATGGGCAGTAAGGAGATGAATTCAAGTGGCAAATGTGAAAATCTCCAAGTAATTCATCAACCACCTTGTTGTTCAGGTTTGATGAAGTGTCTGTGATGATCGCTTCAGGAACTTCATATTGAGCAATGATATAATGACGGATGAACTTTGCCACGCTCTTTACAGTGACGTGGGCATAAGAACTAGCTTCAGTCCATTTGGTGAAGTAATTAATAGCCACTAAGATAAAACGATGTCCATTCGATGTTTTAGGATTAATTGGTCTAATGATATTGATGCCCCACATTGAGAAAGGCCAGAACTCGGACATTTGATTCAGTTCATTAGGAGAAGCGTTGATTTTGTCTCCATAGACTTGACATTGATGATAACACCTCACATGTTGAATACAATTGACTTCCATGGTCAACCAATAGTAACCGAACCTCATGATTTTTCTTGCCAAGAGATGACCATTCATATGAAGGCCATACTCTCCTTCATGTATCTCTTTCATCGAGAATTTAGCTTCTTGTGCATCCACGCACTTTAATAAAATTGAATCGAATAACCTTTTATAAAGGGCTCATCCACTGAGGAAGAATTTTGATGCCAACTTCATTAGGTATTTTTCATCATTGGTTTGACTCTCTTGGAGAAATTTGCCTTCTCGAAGGTAATTTATGATGTCATAATACCAGGGTTGACCATCAAGTTCCTCTTCAATTATCAAGCAATAAGCAGGCTTCTTTAAAACATCCATTTGCAAAGGATCAATGCTCAAACCGTTGGTTACTTGTAACATTGAAGATAAAATTGTCAGGGCATCAGCAAATTGATTTTCTGATCTCGGCAGATAATCAAAAGAGATTTCGTCAAATTCCTTGAACAAGTCTTTGTGATATTCATGGTAAGGAATCAATTTTACGCCTCGCGTTTGCCATTCACCTTCCGTCTAGAGGATGATGAGTGCAGAATTGCCATAAACCCGAAGCTTTCTAATTTTCATATCGATGGCTAATTGCATACCAAGGATGCAAGCTTCATATTCAGAAATATTATTGATATAAGGAAATACCAACTTTGCAGCTACTAAATAATGTTAACCTTATAAGGATATTAAAATTGCCCTAGTGCTAGAACTAGAAAGGTTAATAGCACCATCAAAATACATGATCCACTTATCATGCGAGACCAGATAAATCCGTTCATCAACTTCATCCCAGTCATCGGACTTCCCGGGATTTTCAGCTAACATATCAATTATGGACTTATGTGCCACACTTCAGATATCAAACTCAAATAGTAATATTTGTCATTTAACAAGCCTTCCAACTAATGCAAGCTTCTCCAAAAGGTATTTAATTGGATCATTCTCTATCACCAGCAGGATGCAATGGTGGAGAGTATATTGCCTCAGTCAATGTAAAACCCAAATCAAGGCTACACAGGTCTTTTTCATTTCGGGATATCAGATCTCGAAGATAGTAAACTCCTTACTAAGGTAGTATATAGCATGTTTCATTCCATCCTTTGGTCCCTTTTGTGCCAACATGGTTCCTAAAATCTCTTTGTGAATGGTGAGATACAAGATCAAAGGCACGCCTTGGATAAGCGGCACGAATATAAGAGATTGCGAAAGATATCGCTTAAGCTTTTCAAATGACTTCTGTCACGCCCCGACCCTCGGGCACGCGCCTATCCCTCTCTTTCGTCGATTAAAAATTTGCGATATCCCAGGACTATGTATTGCCGACCCTTTCATTTTAATGCGCATGCGGAAGTAATTAAAAATCCCCAGACAATAAAACATTGGGATAGAAGAGTAGGACTAAATTTCAAACTTTCAAAAACCTTCACTCTTATATACACGGTGAACTATTAAATTAATTCACATTAAGCCAGTTTAAAAAAAACAAGGTCCGCAAGTAGAAGTGGAGTTTTACAAGCTACAAGTCCCATCCTCCTCTTCATCATCCTCCACACTCCAACTGGAGCCTTCAGCAGACTGCACCGGACTTTCGAGATCTTCAAAATCCAACTCTACTGCATCTAGGGACCTAAAATGGTTATTCAATAACCAATGAGACAACGTCTCAGCAAGTTCTACCCCTTAAGACCCGATTAGTAAACTAATACACCTTAGGGCTGCCTATGCATAACATGAGTCAGAGGACTTACCTTGGCCTCAGATTCCACCTGCATATTAGCACAGACCAAATAGGCACCCAAGTAATCACAACACTGACTGAAGCATCGATCAAATCGACATAGCCGATTACGTGTCAACAAGACCACTCATTGGTCATTTCCATTCAATCAACCAATTCACAACATCAGATCAAAGCAATAATCAATCGATCTAGTCGATTACATGTCAGTCGGACCATTTCTAGGTCATTTCAATTATTCCAACTCAAATCCAAATTATGAATCACGGTCCCACCAAGCAACTTTCTTAAATTTAGTGGCTTTACGATCCCACCCGACCCTTTCAAGCTCTGATGGATTTACAGTCCCACCCGACCCTTTCAAGATCTGATGGATTTACGGTCCCACCCGACCCTTTCAAGATCTGATGGATTTACGGTCCCACCCGACCCTTTCAATCTGATGGATTTACGGTCCCACCCGACCCTTTCAACTACGGCCAACGATATTGCACCTCGTAATTAAATTCCTCAATTTCATAATATCTTGGCCTAATTTGTTTTTTTTTTGGTAAAGATATCTTGGCCTAATTTGTTGATATCAAAGATACTGGATAAAATATCGTATGTGGGTACACAATCGGCCTTAGCCAAAATAGAATAGTTTCTTTTTTTATAAATCCCACCATTTTATGTAGTCTACCAAAACATTTTTGGCATTGTCAACCAATGCTTAGTTATTTTTCAATTAATAACCAAAGATTATTCAATTTAGGAATAAATCCTAAAATCACTCATAAATCAATTTAACACAAAATAAAGCTCAATTAAATAAACGGACTGCACCACAATCATCAGCATGAAATTCCGGTCACCGGCCATCCCGGTTGAATTTCCGGAAAAATAATTAATTAAATAATAAATTTCGAAAAAGAAATAAATAATTATTAAAAATCCAATTTAGGCCCGTAATGCCTGATTGGAACCCGAGATGAGCCCAGAAAATTACCGAGACTCGTTCAATAAATAACATGGCATGCCTACTTGCTAATGTCTATTTCTAACCACCTAACATGCATAATTAAGTCACTAATTTAATTGTTCTAAACTAATCTAACCACCTAAGTGCACTTAATTAAATCTAACCAATCCCTAAGCATCATTAGCAAACTAAGAAAGCATTAGTGAGTAAAACTCACTTGGCAAAGCAAAGATCGGGACATTGCGACGACGACGCAACGGCGGCCGAACTTGAGCTCTCGATGACAACCACGGCTTGGACCGGGCCTTAAACCGGCCCAACAAACCTCAGCAAGGTTGAGCTTCTGCCTTGGGCTTCTGCAAGGCTGTTGGTTGTGGGCTTGGGCCTTAAATGGGCCTGACCAAAACTGAAGATAGGCTGGATTGAACTGAAAATTCTTGCTAGGCTGAAATCCAATGGGCTTGGCTACGGACTGGGCCTACTTCGCGGGTCCAAGAACTCAATTGATAGGCTTCAAATGGGCTGATGTTACACGAACTGGGCTGATGACTCAATAATGGGTTGCTTCACATGAGCTGGGCCACAACAATTTCGTGGACTGGCTCCGCTGGCCTGCTGGCTTCGGTGAATGCTGAGAAGAACGAAGCAGTGAAGCCGTTGATGCTGAGGCTGCGTGGACTGACGAGCGTGCGGCAGTGGTCTTCGAGGCAGCTGCTTCGGTGGGCTTGCTGAAGTCGGTAGTAGCTGAGTCAACTTTGGGGAGTTTCTGCTGAGGTTTTGATCGAGCAAGACACAAGGAAGCAGCTGAGTGAGGCCGCGTGGACAAAGAGAGCTCGGTGGAGGCAGAAAGCTTTGGTGGAGTTGCTAGGCCAAGAAGCCTATCAAAACCACGACCAAAGCTGGGCTTCGAGGGACGTCGTTGCTAGAGTCAAGCCACGGGGGAGGCTTCGTTGGAATCCTGGAGTTGGCTCGACGGCGAGAGGATTGATTGCTGCGCAGATGGAGACAACCGATGGTGGTGGAAGTTGGGCTGTCAGCTGAATTTCAAAAGAAAAACCAAAGAAAAGGGATCAGAGTTGTTCGGTGAAGTGTGAGCGTGAGGCAGCGAGAGAGAGAGAGAGAGTCTGCGTAGATGGAGTGGCTGAATGGGGAATTCAGTGGAGTTGTGCGTGTGAAAGTGGGACAGCAAGGGGGCAGAGAGAGAAGAGACGATGAAGCTGATTGGTTTTTGCTCAAAGGAAAAGAAATAAAGGAAAGTAGAAATAGAAAGGATAAGAACGAGAGAGAGGTGCCGTGAGAGATGGAATCGGCGAGAATTGTTGGAGAAGCCACCGGGGGAAGAAAAGTCAAGAAATTATCTCATCCATTAAAAGCATGTCCCCTAATTCTTTTGTCACATTATAATTTCCATAATAATCCAAATTGAAGTCAAAGTTTCAGCTCCTAAATTAGCATCCGAATTTCATTGATTTGGGCTTCAATTCCTCACCAAAATTCCCAATTTAATGTCCAACTTCATCGAAGAAATTGCCCATACCATTTTTGCAATTCCCTAATGCCAAATAGTTCGGCTTGGAAGTCAAACTCTCCTCAATTCGTCCAATCTGAATTTCCGATAATTTCCGTGACGTCCGAATCCATTTTCCGTAAAAATCTCGGACTCGACGAAATTTCTCCGAAAAACAAGACAACATCCTATAAATGAACCGTGACATGCTTGAATGTCCGATTTCCGAAACCAAATTCAATTTCGTGGTTAAAATCGACCAAACATGATTTTAGTCCGATCCGATCTACCGAGTAGCTTTTAGGGATTTTACCACAGTTATATCCCTTAACGGCTTCACCCAATAGATTGGTTAACTCATGAGTGATCAGCTCAGAGAAAAAAAGGACCATTGGCGCGTTGACGAGATGCCCATTTCATATATTCGGAATGGGGTCAAAATTCAGGATGTCACAACTTCTGACATTCTTCATCCCAATTGACCTTAGCGTTCTTCTTCAATAGCTTGAAGAACAGGTTAGCAGTTTCTGACAATTGGGAAATAAATCTCGCAATATAATTCAATCTTCCTAGTAAGCTTCGAACTTCCTTAACAATAGAAGGAGGTTTTAGCTCACATATGACCTTTACCTTAGAGAGATCTATTTCAATGCCTTTATCACTAACCATAAATCCAAGAAGCTTCCTAGACTTTGCCCTAAATATGCATTTTGCGGAATTAAGCCTCAGCTTGAATTGCCTCGATTGGTCAAATAATTTCCTTAAGACTTCAACATTGTCTTCATCTTGTCTTGACTTTGCAATCATGTCATTGACATAGACTTCAATCTCCCCTTATGCATCATGTCATGGAGTAGGGTCTCCATGGCTCTTTGATATGTTGCATCTGCATTCTTTAAGCCAAATGGCATAACTTTGTAGGCAAATGTTTCCCATGGGATAATGAAAGAAGTTTTAGTCTTATCTTCCTCTTTCATTCGGATTTGGTTATAATTGAAAAATCCATGCATGAAGGAGAACAGTTCAAAGTCAGCAGTACTGTCAACTAAGAAATTAATATGTGGCAAAGGAAAATCATCCTTAGGGTTAACCTTATTCAGGTCATAGTAATCAACCCACATTCGGTCTCGTCCATCCTTCTTCATAACTAGGACTATAATAGCAATCCAATCAGCATAATGGGTGATTTCAATAAAACCAACATTTAAGAACTTTATGATTTCCTCTTCAATCTTTTTCGATAACTTAGGTTTCGTCCTTTTGAGCTTTTGCTTCTTGAGCGAAATATAAGTGATAATGTGTGTTCCACTATATTGGGATCTAAACCCGACATGTTAGCATATAACTAAGCAAAAATATCTTGGTAGTCTTTCAAAAGCCAATTAATCTATCGATATCCGCTTGAGAGAGACCTACCCTAATCTTGGTTTCTTTGGGGTTATCTGAATCTCCTAAGTTCATGATGATTGGTTGCTCGGTAATAGGAGGTTTGGACTCTTCAAGTCTGAGCTATTCCCTTTCAATTGAGGATCATCCTCATTCTCTGAGTCGGAATAATTAGATTCGTCAAAGTCTCTTGAATGCAGATCCGAGCCATGCAAACGACTATCATGATGTGCAATATCATGCCTGAAATGCAATTAAAAAATGGTTAGTATATATAAATATAAATGAATCCAATGTATGCAAATGTCATGAAAAACTTATTTTCAAATTCGAGTTTTCGAAAAGTTTATTGGGAACTAACCCTCATGTCATTGGACGTCTTCGTTCCAGTAAAACATTTTGAAATTATAGATTGTGTAGAGGTCTAGGTCTCAGAGCATTATCATAGGATTAGTTTGGGAAACCCCACATGTCTATTAACAAAATGTGAATTTTATTGATATGCTAAAACTGCATTACAGTGTATATCATCTTGGATCCATAGAGTTTGCGATCCAAATTATTACAAGTATAAACGAATGAAATGAATGGAATTCCCTTGTGGGGGAGAAATGAATGGAATACAACTAAAATGAAATGTAGGAACTAAAAACATCCTTTACATAGCGGGAATTGCAGGCTCTCCATCTTAACCAACAGTGCCAATCAAACCATCTTTGAACAAGTCAGCAAAGTGGTAGACATTGCTCTCCTCTTCTTGCAAGAACTTTGGTGGGCCAGGAAAAAAAATCTTTCAATGGTGGAGGCACGAGGCATTAGTAGCTCTTACCTTTAATGTTTGGGCCTTTATGATTATCTTGACCTTTACAGTCGCATTGATAATCCAGGCCTTTGCGCTTGTTGATCTTGACCACCTTAGTTGGATTTGGAATGTCTTGGGCAAGCTTACATAAACATTTCCTAATAGCAAAACCGTTCTTAAGCAGTTATGTACTTGACATTAAGGATGCCTTTGAGAACTGAAGCTTCCTGATGATTAACCCAACAAGCATATGAGTGACAAACACCAACTCAAATGAGTGATAGCTCAACTCTCCCTTGACCTCAGGCTTGATGAAAGGTATTACGGTGTTAAGGAAAGTCTCCACATCTCTATCGCATCGAATACTCACTATCTTTCCATCGATGGGAAGTTTCATCATCTGATGAAGATTGGAAAGAATGATCCCCGCAGCGTGGACCAAGGCCATCCTAACAGCAAACTAAAGTTGCTTGGGATATTTAACACTTTGATTTTTTTAGTAATGGTAACAGGGCCGACCGTTAGTGGTAGGTCGATTTCCCCTATTGACTCTTTTCTCATTCCGTCGAAGGCTCGGACGGGAATCTTTGGAAAGCAGACGTTTTCTTTTCCTATCCTTAATTGATGGAGGGTGGACAAAGGGCAAATGTTCAACACGGAACCATTGTCGACCAGTATCCTTGAAATCCTGATTTCTAAATACTGAGCGGACACATATAGTGCCTTAGTGTGTGTTCGGCCTTCAGGAGGGAGGTCTTCCTTAGGTTATCTGATCTTTAAGAAGTATGGCACACATAAACTCCTTCAACTATACCTCTCCAATGGTCTCGGGTACTTGGACTTCGTTCAATATTTTGATGAGGGCATTTTTATGCTTTTCAGAGGTCTTGAAAAGCTCCAATAAGGAAATCTACGCGGGCATCTTATACAATTGGTATATCACTTCTGCCTCACTTGTTTTTAGTGTTTTAAGGAGTTGTTCGGCTTCCTCATCAATTACGGCCTTCTTTTCCACACCTTCACATGGTGGGCAGATTTGACCCAATCGAGTGACAGCGTCGATTTCATTTGTATTATAGTTCTAAGGGACCGCCTTGGTGTTATAAGTAGAAAACAACTTTTTATTGGAGCATTCACCAACTTCTGGTGTTAATTCAATGATGACGAGTCCAAAACCTATGCTTGAGATCTTCATGGTATCAAAATTGTCGATCAATGAGCTAACTTCGATAACACCCTTGTCGGTTGCACCAACCCCACAGGGAATTTTCTCCTTAGTCAGATCAATTACAACAGGCTCAATCATAGCCACGAAGTCATCCCTAAATTCATCTCCCCATCCACTAGGGACGATGTCTTTAGGGTTTTGGAAATAACTTAGAGGAGGAGTATACTTGACCATGAAATCATACTTCTCACTTGATTGTCCTAAGGTGTCCACCACTTCACCTCTCTCACGGGCCCTCCTTACGAACACACGATCCCAACGAGAAGCTTTGTATTCATCCTCATCTTCGTCATCGGAGTGGATCTCTTTATCTTTCATCAAATTTAAAGTAAGGTCTTCTTCATCGTCCCATCCACTCGGGACAATAACCTTTATGTCAAAGAAGAAACTTGGTGGTGGTGTAAACTTCACCTTAAAGTCATATTTGCCACTTGGTTGGTCAAGGATATCAACAACTTCACCACTTTCGCGAGCTTTTCGAACAAACTCATGGTCCATGCGGGAAGCTTTATATCCATATTCGCTTCTAGTGTCAGAGTCTTGGTACATAAGGATTTAGCTTTTCGAGGCTTGACGATCCTCTTGATTGTCACTCTGACTTGAATTCCCAACCTTCTTTATGACTTTTGAGATTATGTCCTCGCTAGACAAATCAACTTCAACCAATGACATCTGTCCTGGAGTGGGTTTACTATCTTCACATTGGAGAATTCCCAGTTCAGCTAACTTTACTAAGAAAGCTATCTTCTCATCATGAGTGATGTCACCTTCTAGCTAGCGATCAGCGAAGGGCGTGATTTGTTCCAACTTTTGGATATCCATCAGAAGTATACGCTTATCATCATCCCCAAAAATCATGTTTACATCATCAGAGTGTTTCGAAGGAGATTTTGTTGGACATTCAGCATTGAATACTTGAAAGTGAGCAGTTTCTCATCCAGCAAGTTTTGGATCTTGGAATGGAGCACAAGGCAGTTATCCACATGGTGACCCTTCTCTCCCATGTGATACTCGCAAATTTTATTAAGGTCGAACCTGGGGAATTTTGATGGATTGTCCCTTGGGATTTCTCTTGCCACAAGATGACCTTCAATCAACATCAGACGTAGTTGAGACATGGGTCTATGCAATTGAGTAAATTGCCTTTGTGGGGCCTTTCCTCTGCGATCAAGGTTTTAGGAAGAGCTCTCTATCTCCATGGCAGGTTTATGAGCCTGAGGGTTGTACGTTTTCTGAGAAGAGGAGTTTTGTATAGAAGCAATTTTCACAATTGACTCATTATCTTTCTTTGGGGCATATCGACAGTTCGTGATCTAAATCAATCTTCCTTCACACATGATCCCCTCAATGCATTCACCCAAGTCCACCAATGCGGCAAAGTTGATACAAGTGTAGTTGTACATTTTCTTGAAGAAGTCTTGAGGCATGGCTTGAAGATGCAATTTGATAGCCTCCTTCTCAAACAGGGGTGGCTTTACTTGAGACGCGGTGGTTCTCCACCTTTGAGCATAAGCTCTAAACGTTTCAGTTCTCCTTTTCTTGACCCAAACCAATTCCTCTCGAGTTGGGGCAATCTCAGTGTTGAACTTATATTATTAGAGGAATTCATTAGCGAGATCCTCCCAAGTATGGATCTTCTCCAAGTCCAACTCTATAAACCACGTCAATGCAGGACCAACCAAGCTATCCTTGAAGAAATTAATCAGAAGTGGAGGATTGTTTGAGTAGCGGGCCATCTTGCCCAAATAGTATTTTAAGTGGGTCTTGGGGCACCCAATGCCGTCATACTTCCTTGTAAACTAGGGCTCTTTGTAGAATTCAAGGGCCTTAACCTTGGCGAAGGGTGATAGATTATCAAACTCCTGCAGTTGATAGCCTTGCAGCATGCATAGGCGCTCCTCGATCTTTGCGAGACATCTCAAACTCTCTTAATCAAAGTACAGAGTTAGGGTCTCCTTAGACGGAACCTCTAGATCAATAATTGTTGGGGTAGCTATAGGAACCTCTTCAGTAGGTCCTTTTCCCACGAGTTCAGTTACTCGCACATCAGAGGGTGTGGTAGGAGGATTCATGGTAGAAGCAGCAGGAGCTATAGGAGTTAAGTTTTTGACTTGGTTGGAGAGATCAGCTAATAACGCCATCATTTGCACCATTCGGATCTCCATGTGAATAACACAAGCACAGGTATCTTCGTTCTCCATTCTTGTTTGGTGGTGAGCATGTATGATAAACCGTTTTTCATCCATCTTTCAGTACATTTTAAAAGAAGATGACTTGAATTAGTACAAGTCAAAAGAAATCAAGAAAATACAAAACCTAGTCAAATTTATATTTTCTTGAGATGAAATAATGATAATAAGTGTATATGATCCCAGTATCATATAGCATCCTCTCATCAAAATTTCTTCAAAAGAAATTATACAATTGAAAAAGAACGATGACAAATATTTAATCAAAATGCCCATTTTCTAAGAATTACATGAAAATGTTCATGAATTTCATTGATTACATCGAACAATTACAAGGGAAACAAAACCTTGCATTCATGCAACTTAGAAGGCAGTTAAATTTTACATGTATTATGAAAAATGAATATAGGGAAATCTTGATAGAAATGAGGGAAACATAAAGGAAATCCCTTTACAAGAAAAGAATATAAGATGGAAGCCTAAAGACTAGGTGGGATAGTGCAAAAACGCTTGTTATCATGGGCCAAGCGTTCCTCATCCATCAAGGCATCATCTTCTTACTCCTCAATATGAGCTCGCCGAAAATCCTAAGGCTCGGAAATATCAGGCAATTGAACCTCAAGCTTAGGTTCTACTTAACGGTAGATGTAATCGATGATAACGTGATGAGTCCTCATCTCTCCCTCCAAGTCGGCTTCATCCACGGCGACCACGAAATGCAAGGCCTTGATATGGTCAATTTGGTTTTCCTTGATGACTTCATCGTGATAATCGATATGATATAACCCCAACTTGAGGATTAGCGGGACCTTTTGAAGCACGCGATATTGGCGGAGAACCCTTAAAGGGTAATACAATGTTAAACCTGTCAATCCCACGAGGGGGAGTAGGTCGTCAACTCCACTAACAAGGCGCACCTCGGAATTCCAAGCTACCAAACATGCCATTGGATTAAGCTAGGGTTGAGGTTTTTGAAGAAATGAAACTGTATAGAGACCATGACGAAAAGAATTCATTTCTTTAGCAAAATCTAAGAATGGGATAATGATATTTCGTGACATCGATAATTTTCATGTGACGGGTGAATTCTTTGATATGCGAGAAAAGCCAAATTTGGAGAAGTCCTAATGGAGCTCTAAGAGTTCCTTGACCATTTGCTTTGAAATGATTAAGAGACATGAAAGTTTCGGCAATAATCATGTATGTAAATGATCGATTAGTTTTGGGTATGTGGGAATACTGCAAAGCCAAAGAACATTAGTAAGAAGACACGAGGAATTTGATTCCCAAATTTAGGCTTAAGGCAAAGGAAATGATGTTCAAGGAAGGTATAAGGCATGGAATTCGAATGTCCTATAAGAGATATTGGATCTTGACCAGTAGGAGGAGTGAGAAAACCTAAAGAGGCTTTACCTAACCTGATGGCTTTCCGAAACTCCTCAATTGTAGGGGTTAATCCGTATCCATTAAACACAAAGGTGAAAGTCATGGGATTCCAAAAATGAGCCAATGCTTTCATCATTGCAATACGTGGTTCGACTTTTAATAAAGTAGGGAGGAAACTTATGCGTTTTTCCACGTAATCTTAATGTCTTAGGTCGAGCTTCTCCCATAAAGTCTTGTGATTCCTTAGCACGGGGACAACATCCAATTCGGGTTCACCCATCTAAGCCTAAACCTAAAGGGGCATCCATGATTAAAACAATCATCGTTTGAAATATAAAGTGCATAATCGAAATATGGAAAGTAAGAAGATAAGAATGATAATTAAAAAAAAAAAAAAAAAGAACGATATCTTACTCACCAAACACATGGCAAGCACAAATTACATATCGCATGAAACTGTGAGGTTTCGACGCCTAGGGTGAGGGTGCTAAAGGCTTAAGGTCCCCATCCCAAAGGATAAAAATAGTTTACCCACCGCTACTATCATCGGTCAGTGTTATTTTCATTAGTTGGGACGAGTGGGTTTATGTAAGTAATGGATTACCACGAGTATTCACTCGCAGATTCCATCCTTGAACCCTCCTAAAGTCCTAAATTGGGCGATCAGGGTTTTAGACCGCGATTGTGTGTGCAATGTCGTGCTAAAACTTGTAAACACACGTTTAAACTTAAACATCCAGCACTTCAATATAAACCCTTATATATTCATACATCATTACACCACTTGCAAAACAAAGAGTTTACAAGCACGCTCGCCCTTATAACTCCCATCTACAAGACCATTTAACACAAGGTTAGCAATTAACCTGATTTTTCATGCGACTTTGACATGCAGGCGATCCTACACAAGACACGTTAGTTAAAACACAACAACCTTTTTTAAACGGTTTCAAGTCCTCTTAATCTAGTAACCAGTCCCCAGTGGAGTCGCCAAGCCTGTCGCAACCTGATCTCGCCGTTGATCCTCCATCACTAGTAGAGGAAGGAGAAAGGTCGGATTTAGGGTAACTTGATCACGAGAGTTCCCTCACGGCTTGTGTCCCAAAATACGTCATCACCTTACCTTTCGGGTCAAGCCTCTCATGAGTTCCCTTCATGAGATTGCGAGCTCTCCCAAGTTTGCACCCTGCGTGACAGTGGAGTATTGTGACCCGTACCTAAATAGGCGACACATCTCGAGAGAGGAAGTCGAATGTGAATATCAGATTTAAGAATATCTTTATCATGGTAGTTTTATCGATAGTACACTTCACCTATAAGAATGGCATCACTTCATCCTTTGGGATACTGCCATATCAAGTATGCTAAACCATGGTGAGTTTCATCGAAACTCATACCTTGCACGATGGGTTCATTTATATAGTCTAGTTATTTATGACAATCTAAAAATAAGACGAGAGTCGCCACTAGCCTCATTTTTAGGGGTCGACTAGAAATCCAATCGAGAGTCGAGAGTGTTCTCTCGATTCCTACGCAACTAGATATCTGAGTCTGGGGACTTGTGTTACGCCAATATTTCTATTAATGTCATTTTGGTACCTAAATAGTATGTTTTTTTTACCTAACGTGTCCATGCATTTCTTCTTATATTTTAGGGATATTTAGTCTTAAACTAAGCGATCATGTGTGGTTGGTTGTTTTTATGCTAATCTATTTCTAAAGAAAATGAAAAGGAAACACCCAATTGAATAGAAAATTGCGAAGCAGTAAGTAAACATCCAAGGAAAGCTGTAAATCTACTATGCAATCTTAGAAAATATAAAAGAGAAATACACTCGAAAAAGGGTAAAAGAACCTTTCAAGTGCCATAACTTGGCACAAAGGGACACTTAAATGCCATAACTTACAAAATGTACACTTAAGTGCCACATTCGAAGAAAAACGGATCACTTAAGTGCCACTCCGACCAAAGTCCGGCCAAAAAGCCGACGTGGCATTTTTCCGGCGAAGCGACTGTAAAATGACGTCGTTTTGCATGCTGACGTGGCCAAATAATGCAAAAATGGCGTCGTTTTGGGCTAACGTGGTAAAAAAATAATGTAAAAATTAAATTAAATTAATTTAAAATTAAATTTAGTTAAAATATTAAAAAAGTAATAATTTTAAAATTAAATTTAGTTAAAATATTAAAAAATAATAATTTTCAAATTAAATTTTGTTAAAATTTTTAAAAAAATTAAAATTATTAGTTAAAATATTAAAAAATTAAAATTAAAATTAGTTAAAATATTAAAAATTAATAATTTAAAATTTTTTAAAAAAAATTAAAAAAAAAGGTGGGGCGATGGCTGAGGGTTGAAATTAAATTTAGTTAAAATATTAAAAAAAAGTAATAATTTTAAAATTAAATTTAGACCGCACCCCTTTTCTTTTTTTTCTTTTTTTAAAATTTTTTTAATTTTAAAATTATTATTTTTTAATATTTCAACTAAATTTAATTTTAAAATTAATTTTTAAAAATATTTTAACTAAATTTAATTTTAAATTTACTTTTTTTTAATATTTATATTATTTTTTTACCACGTTAGCCCAAAACGACACTGTTTTTGCATTATTTGGCCACGTCAACATGCAAAACGGCGTCGTTTTGCACTCGCTTCGCCGGAAAAATGCCACGTATGCAATTTGGCCGGATTTTGGCCAGATTGGCACTCAAGTGATTCATTTTGCTCCAATTTTGGCACTTAAGTGTACCTTTCGTAAATTATGGCACTTAAGTGTCACTTTCTGCCAAGTTATGGCACTCTAGGGGTTCACGAGTCCTCAAAAAAGATAAGAGAAAGAGAAAACCCGCAATTTGTCAGGCTTTATACAACAAAAAGAACTCGAGACATATGTCAGGGAAATGAATAGTACATAATAACGGTCGGAAGGGACATCGACCTCCATTGTCTTTGTGCTTTCTCCATCTTCAGGATCTTAATCTAAACCTAATCTAAGAAATCTATAACTAGATGCATACGATAGAAAGAAACAAACATACACTTTAAAATAGTCAAAAAACACAAGTTCATGCCAAGATCAATCACTTAAAGAAAGTTCAATGGAAATCAGATTTTGGGGCTTCGGGGTTGGGTGTTTGTCTTTCATGCATGGGTCCCATTAAGAAACTTACTCAATCCATTTTTGTGACTTATAATCATTATCGACCAATTGTGTTCTCGCATGGCTAATAACACTTATAAGTCTCCTAATTAAGTGATCTATGTGATCCTAGGGTTTTCCCTCAATATCATGCATCGACCCTACTATTCATTTAAAAGTCACTTGCATTGCATAAATTAAACATGTGTGCAGGTCTTTTGGACCTTGTTTCTCAACCAATCAAATAGGAAAGTGAACTGTCAACGGATCACTTATTACCAAGGGCATATGCCAATCACAAACACATAAGTTTTTAATGAATGTCGTGATTATATGCATGAGGATACATGTGATGTTTCAAATATATCTTTTTAAATCGTCCACAAAAAAGTTTTGAGATAAAGTGATATCTTGATTATGAAAGGCATTCAATTGCCAAAACTAGCCCAAGGCTCGCATAAATGCACTCACAAGTATTGCAGACATTTTGAATATAGTTCAAACTGTGACTATCATGATGTCAAAGCAGGATTTTAAAAAAGTTTTAAAATATTTAAGATTAAGAAATATCTAGATTATGGAACACATTCAATTACCAAGGCTAGCTCAAGGCTCGCATAATTGCACTTACAAACGTCGCAGGCATTTTGAATATGGTCCAAACCATGACTTTTCCCTAAGCCAAATCGAGTTTTGGAGAAAAACTTTCTAACAATTGTTTTTGGGAAATATCACATGTACCAAAGCATTTTTTAAAATTTAATTTGAAAAAAAGATTCATCGAAAATCATTTAATAATGAATATCGAGGTATTTAGAGCAATTTTTATGTAGATGAAAAGACCTAGGATCATGCACAAACTGACCTAGGAAGTTTATCTAAACAATCGCAATCATGTTCATATCAGGAAATTTCAGAACAAGCATGTAAAGACAACAAAATTGAGCAATACCTAACAACAATTTAGCAATGAAAAAATTCCCTATCATGCATAACAGCATAATAAACAACTTTTTTGAAGAAAGTTTTTCTAATGGAGCTACATATGATTTTACAAAAATCAAACAACAAACAATAGTATGTTAGAAAATTGTCAAAACAGCAGGAGACTTAGCCAATATCACTAGGATTTGTCCTATCAAACCAAGTCTAAAAATCACCAAATTTTTACACAACATAGCTAACATGATGACAAACAAGTTTCATTAAGAGGCCAAGTATAGAATCCTAATAAACAAAATAGAACAAAAATATCAAAGGTCTATTCAAACAGGGGTTAGAACAAGGATCCGAATTTGATCTCACGTCCAAATTCTGATCTAGTTTGGAAAAAAATGGAAAGTGGTCCAAACGATGAGCAATTTGCATGAAATTGGTGACATTGGAAACTTCTAAGTGCGCCTTTTGATTTCCTAGAAGGACTCGAGTCCAAACTAGGTCCAATCAGTACTCTAATATCAAGATCTTTAAAGGTGCGCATGTTGGTGACTAAAAATCATAATACAAACATGCATTAAAAAATCTCAAAACCATCCAAGTAATGCACAAATAGTATGAAAAATCGCACGCGACATAGAATTAGATGCAACAAACAATTGAGGTGATCATGTAACCCTAAATCGGCATGAGGATGACAATAGGAGATGATTCAAGATTCATGATAAAATGCTTGAAGGTTTCTAGGTAAACATGCGCTCTTACGGCACACATTTAATATGCAAAATGACACTCAAATGCAATGACATGAACATATACTCAAACCTTGTGACATGTAGTTTAAGTGTCAAGAAGATATTATTGTAAAATTTAGTCTCTAAATGTCTCAAATAAGCATGGCAAGATGCATATATGGTAAGATTTCATTTCAGCGTTAACTTCACAAAATGTGCATGATTTCAACCATCTCAAGACGTTCAAAAATCCTACAAAAAATCCTACATACAGAACATGCAATGATGAACGCGTCTCGTTAAGAGTTCGAAATCTAAATGTGATCGTATGAATCATAGCAAAAATGACAAAACAGAAATGCACTTTTAGACTATGTACTATTGCCGCACATTTTAACCTTAACTCATGTAATTGACTCATTTGCCAATGTCAAGACTTTACAAAGCATACATCAATTGAACATATGTATCATATATTTCAACTTTCATGAAAGATTTAAGACCAAATAAGTGTATTAGTGGACTCAATTTCATTAAAACAGAATTTGGATCAATGCAGGGTATACTGTCCAATATTTGAATCTAAGCAATTTTGACCTAGTTAAATATATCCAAAAATTCTGAAAAAATTATAAAATATTTGCCACACAATTACGAGTAACTTTTATGCAGGAAATTTCCTCCATAACTTAACAAAGAAATTAGCATCAGATATCAATATGGAACAAACTGACATAGGCTTGGATCTAAGCAGATTTGACCTAATTAAGCACATCCAAAAATGACAAAAAAATTACAGAACATGTACAAGATGATTTGGAACAAAACTTATGAAAGCAAGATTGTCCGAAAATCATCATAGGAGGCTACAAAAAATAGTAAAATCTCATTTCGGAATAAGAACAAAATCGAAAATCCACTTAAACTACTATAGAATCACTCATCTTCGGAGGTATTTTTTGAGGGGCCAATGACACTCAATTGGAGCATGCAACCTATCAATTCAAAGCTCAAGATGTGTATTATCTAAGCCTAAGAGAACTCAAGTTGAAATGAGGTCGTTTTGGACCTTATTTTGGCCAAAACAATAGATCAGTCTTGTGGCTATGATATTACAGATTCAAGCAAAATCATTCAAGTTCATTATCCACATTCAAGTTTCAGCAACTCATCAAAGATCACATGAGCATAGTATATATCCTTAATATTAAACCCTAACCCCAACCGGCTAATCCGGCCTTGCTTCACGGAGTTCGAGATCAAGAAATTATCTTTTGATGCGGCTTTTCTCGATTTTGGTCGCGATCAAGTAGAAATTTAGCTAGAACTTTGATTGAATCTTCACGAACCTCTAAGGACCAGATCTAGATAGCAAGAAATTGTTTTGAGATGTGGCTGAACTGTTGGTTGAAGATCAAACTAGAACTGGTCCGATCGAACTAGCCTTCGTGCGTTGATGAGAGAAATCAAGCCAATCGAAGACCGTCGGTGGATGATCGTCCAATCCTTGACCACAGCAAGGTCAGGGACTTCTGAAGCTACCGATTGCCGGCAGTTAGAGGCACCTAGGAGCACCAGCGGCCACAAGTTTGGTCAGAAACAAAACTGGTCTCTCTTGGATCGGTTTTGAAGTTTTCGAGAGAAATCGAGTCATCGGACCAGGGGAAATCCATAGCCGGCTGCTGCTAGAACTTCCATCAGAAGGGAAGAAGGATGAGGCTCACCACAGGGGCTGGCAGTAGCCAGTGAGCCGCCGATTCAAGGCCGGCAAGCGGCGGCCGAAGAGAAGGCTGGTTTGAATCGGTTGAAGAGAGAGAGGATAGGAGAGAGGAATGGGCAGGAAATAACATAAAAGAGAGAGAGAGACTAATGAGAGAGATTTCGCACCCCAAAAACGAAGCCCTCTTAAAATGGAGGGAAATTTTGCCTTATATACTCCCTAAGTTAAGTGATTTCGGATGTCGATTCGATCCAACGGTTGAAATTTCGATTCAACGGTCAAAAATTGATTTCATAGGCTTCATCATGATCTCGAAGTGTTAGGTAATTGATATAGTGAATTTGATTTGCAAAAACCCGAGCCAAAATCTAGAATTGCGTCGAAATGTCCAGTTCGGAATTAATTTGCAATTTGATGAAATTCAATGATCAATTTGTAAAATTTCGAATAATTGAAGGTGTAGAAGTGAAATTGACATTGAGAAAATTCTACAACTAGTCGCCGGAGGTAAGGGGCTAGTCGAGCAAGGGGCTGAACTGGCCAGCCCTGCCAGTGGCCAGTCAGACTGGTTAGGTCCGGTTCGGCCAGTTTTGGACCAGTTCTTGACCAGTTTGATCCGGTTCCTATCATTTCACCCATTTGAGGCCCATATGAGTCCAAAATTTATGCAATTCAGTCCCTAAATAACCAAATTAAAAAGGAATTTTACCCCATTTAAGAAGAAATTAGCCAATTAAAATATAATTAAGCTAGTCAAACCTTATGAACATGATCTAGGGGTCTTTTATTAACCTAATTGAATGGTTATCATGAAGAGCAACGAGTCAAAACTATGGGTGCTTTGAATTGGACCTAAATGGCTAAAATGGTAAAATTTGCAATTCAATGAGCAAAATTGTAAATTAACTAAAATTGAACTCAATTAGTGTCACAATTGACATATCTAATGAGCTACCCATATGTAAGATCACTTATCACATTCAAATTGACCTTGAATTGAAGCGCTCGAACTTATGTCAAAAATGAATATAGGCCTAATATTAAAATTGGACCTAAATTTATGAAATTAAACCATAACCATGAATGGGTCAATTCAAATTTTAATGATTGAAACTTAATTGCTTGATTTTCTTATGCTCAGGAGGATAAAATTCTTTAAATTGATAAGTTATGGTGTGAATTTCTCAAAATTAATTTTAAATTTAGACTTATCTTAAGGAAATGAGTGAAAAACAATCGTCCATTCGCAAGTCATCAAGAATTGATTTTGGTCCCCTAATTAGGGCTCAAAACGACAATTCGCATTTTGACATAGTAAATCATGAAATTAAATGCACGGGCGAATTTAAAACAGTCATTAAACCAAATGTTAAAGAAAGAACTACACATAATTATGACTAGAATAAAAGTAATTTTATTTTTGGTCGATTTAGAATCTAAAACTGAAAAATTCAGAAATCAAGGTTCTTAATCGAATTTTGTGAATTTTTTTACACAAAAGTCAATTTGGCATTAAAAGAAATGTATTTGTAAATTTTTTATTCTTTTCCATTTTTTGGTCAAAAGTTTGACCAAAATTCAACCATTCGGTTGACTTTCCTTAAAGAATGATTTTTTTGTCAAATCTTTCAATTTTTAAGAAATTGATTTGACAAAAGTGAAATTAATACTAAATGGTATCTTTTTTTGATAAAAAGTCAATTTTTGACTCAAAATTGCCTTTTCGTCAAAGGGTTGACCAAAAAAGAACCCAAAAGTCAACCATTTGACTTCGCGGGTTTTTCTTGAAAATGAATTAAAAATTGCTTAAAAACGACAATGTAAAAGAAAAAAAAATGAAAAGCAACATTTTTTTTTATCGAGAAATAGGGTTCTGTCACGATCAAAACCCAAACATTGATATTTTATCTTTTAATGACGCGTCGACTAAAAATTAGGTGTCAACAACACTCACATGAAGATATGCAATTATATTCTAAAGGAGATAAAGCACAATATAAAGAGTAAAATGCTTTAACGTCTAAAGCTTCTCTTTTGCTTATTTCTGTCTTGAACATAGACATAGCTTGGATTTTAGGCTTTTTGCTCTACGTATCCTTTAAGGAAGAGGCTGTAGGTTTTAAACCCTTCAAAACTATGTCCCACTCCAAGGGACCATTGGATTTAATAAATGCTTTCATCTTGTTCTTCCAAATGCTGTAGTTTTTTCCATAAAAGTGCAGAGGCCTCGTGTCACTCTGTCCTTCCATGAATCATGATGCAATATTGCTAACCATAAAAAGATCGTTAACTTAGATGTAATGGAACACTTCAATAAAGAGTAATCTGGCTCTAATACCAATTGTTATGACTAAATTTATCATTTAAAGGGGATGAATAGGTGATATTGCGGAAATTGAAAGAATTTAAACTAGTATTGCAATGAAACAAATCCAAGTGACAGAGAGTGTATTATGGGCATTCAATTTTATCACAATTAAAATAAAGAGAATATGTGAAAGAGAATTGCGCACAAATGATTATAGTAGTTAGGCTTTTGCAAGCCTACATCCACTTTCTCATGCTAACAGTATACTAGTTGGATTCCACTATTAAGAACTAATAAGAGGTTATAGGATTTGAACAATGAATACTTGTTTGAATAACTCCTCATATACTCTCAACCTCTAAATGGTTACACAGTATTGCTCACAGAGACGAAAAATATTGATTGGAAAATATTCTTCAAACTTTGAAATTAAAAGCTTCGATTCTCTCGTATTACATTAATTCTTTCAGCTTCGAGACCTTTTATACTCCTCCCTATCCAAGCTCACCATTGGACATATCTCCAAGAGGATTATCTAGCTAATCTACTAATTGGCCTAGATCTTGCTTAGAAGATCTTATCTTTTCAAGGTTGTCGAGGATGAAACTTCTCGTAGATTCTATCGCCAATGCAGTAGTTTGGGTTTCCATAAGTCAAGTGCTTCAATTTGGAAAGAATGCTTCACCTCAAGTCTAACGTTCCAGGAAATCCAAATCTCCAAGAGATATTCTGGAAAACTTTCCTTTAGAACTCCTTATATATAAGGCACGAAATCCAACCAATCACCACTAGCCATTACACAAGGATATTGTCTCCTTCCTAGCCATTTGACAAGGCAAACAAGAAAGGAAATAATTAAGCCACAATTTTGGCTCTGATTATATTGTCTCATCATATTCCATCAGACTTTCTACTTGAAAAATACTTATCATCATAATCAAAGTCTACTCTAGATAAGTTTTGCCAATCTCCAAAATTACTTTAAAAATGTTTTCTCAACAGTTGTTCCTGGGGATTGTCTTCATGACGGTGGTCCTCTAGGTGGTGATGGTCGAGATCTTGAAGCGGTTCGCCAACACAAAGCGGTTGAGCTGGGCCCAATGGGGCACATGTATTGGGATCGCGGCTGCATCTTCGCCTATCGGTTGGGTCGTCAAGTGCATCCCGGTCCCTGATACACCAATCTTAAGCTACTTGGGATCCAAAAGCAAGAAGCTCGCGAGGAAAATCGTGTAGAGAGAACAGTAGGAATACTAATTGGCCCTAACTCAATGCTTTTTTTAATACTGGTCTATTGACTTCGTCCTCGATGCTGTGTGATTTTTTTCTTTGCCCAGAAAATGAGGAATGTGTAATCAATGATGTAATATATTCAATTGAAAGAAAGCATTCATTGAGAAATAAGGAACGAGTAATCAATCGATCTTTTGGCACGGGTCCAAAAGATCGAACTTGGTTTATCTGGGCTCACTATGCCGGCCCAGTCTTCTAAAAGGAATTGACTCAAATCAAATTAAAGCGCTTCAAACCAAAGCCCACAACTTTCAGATTTTGTGCATTATTATACTGTGCATTGACATTTTGTTTTTATGCTACCCTTAGGAAATAAGAGAATTGGCTTGAATTATAAGCAAATCATGTCGAGCAGTACCGTCAGCTTGTTGCATCTTCAACCCCGTCAGTGTACGACTAAGCATACGTCTGCACAACGTGTATTGGTATGAATTACGGACATGGACCATGTCAAGGCAAGGAGGAAATTCATTACGTGTATCGGTCACAATTTCAAATTAACTCAAATTAAGCCGGGCCGTATTCTCAGAATTTGGGACGTAGACATAAAGAATTATGGGTGAGCCAAATTGTGCATACGTTAGGTGACATGCCCTTAACATCAAGCAACCAACTGCAAAAGCATCTCGGGGCTTGAAACAAATTTGTTATATTAACCACTGCTGGGGTCTTTTTGCCTAGAACTATGGCGTGAAAATATTTAATTAGATGGGCACATGGGGCCAAGAAAGAGGCCTGAAAATATTTTAAATGCAAGACTTTTTGCTCTAATATCACGTTAAATTTTGTAAAATCACCGTAAATTGTTTTAAAAACTTAAATTGTTAAATGAAGGGATGCGTTAAAATTTATATATTCTATCACAATCCACTCACAACCAACGATATGTGGAGAAAATCTGGTAGCTCAAGCATCGTACCAAGTAATAGTCCTTTTGATGGTGAAGTTCAGGTATGGACAACATCTCCGTGGGAATCAACAAGTCAAGAACGCATCCATGTCTTGAAGGAAGCTTGAAGAGATCAATGTCTTGAAGGGGACGAACACACACAACAAATGGCCTTCGGCTGTTTCTGGCAGAAATCCTCGCTTCAGTGACGACGATGAAGCTCTCGGCGAGGTTTCTCGGCACAGAGAGATCGAATTGGAAGCAATGACCTCTTTGTTGGTTGCTTAAGCGGTCTATTTCTGTGATGACGGTATTGTACTGATTAGCTTTGGAGTCAAGTGCAACAAAGAGCACCTGGTGTTTTCTTCAGGTTAGAGATGCGTTCTTAAAAATGCAAATGCCCAACTGCAGTGCCCTCTGTTTTTCACCCTCCCTTTGGGTCTCGTGCAGATGCTGCTGCGATCAGATCTCAACCAATTGAAAATTTCTTTGACTTGAATTGAATTCTGCATAGTATTGCGGGAAAATAATTGAGGTGACGAAATGTTGTTAATAGCTACTCAATTAGAGCTCCTTTCAAATCAAAGGATCAATATTGCAACTCGATTTCACTATAGCCAAAGCAAATTCTTAGGAAAAAGTAAAAAAAAAAAAAAAGTCATAAACCTATTGTATCAGTGTCAAATGTCAATTTAGTACTAAAACTTTTAATGATACCAACTTAGTTCTAAACCTTTTTAGCTAAAATCAATTCAATCTTTCAGCTAATTTTGACTTAATATTGCTGACGTAAACGTCGACTAATTCATGTGGTACGACCAATACTGACATGGACATTTTCAAAAAAATATTTTAATAATTTTCGATTATATATATATATATCTTTCTTTTTTTCATTTGCTTTCCTTTGGTGGCCGGTGAGGAGCGAGAGGTGAAGGCGAATGCTGATGAGGCCACCTCTCGCTAGATCCGGTCAGATAGTTTGAGTACCTAGAGGGTTAGGCTCATCGGACTCGGGGTGCTTGAGGGTGCCCTTCGAACAGATGTTCCAAAATTTCCCTGCTCTCTCTGAGGGAGTCTTGAGTGTTGCCATTCTCTCTGTCCTCTAAATCAGCAGCAATTCGACAGAAGATTGGGCTGAGGGAGGGTGACCTTGCCGGGCTGAGCCAGGCCAACCCTCGCCCAAGCAATGCCTGGTCTCGCTAAATCTGGCGAAGGCGACTTCATCAATGCTCGCCCTTGCCTATGGCGGCAAGAGCCACCCTCATAGGACACGGCCGTGTTGGCCATGAGAGGAAAGAGGAGGAAAAAAAGAAAGGAATAAAAAGATAAAATAAAAAATAAATTCGAGAAAATTATAAAAAACGTAAGTCGATTGGTGTCCACTTTAGCAATATCCGGCTAAAATTAGCTGAAATGATTTGATTGACTTTGGATCAAAAGTTTTAATTCTAATTAGCACAATAAAAATGTTTATAATCAAATTGACACCAATGTAATAGGTTGATAACCTTTCTAGCACTTCTTCCCAAATTCTTATGGTATAAAATTTTAATATCAATGATAAACAGTAGCAACCTACCAAGTATAATTGAGAATTAATATTACGAAAAAATCTTGAACTAATTACTTATGACATATTGACCTCGATTGTATCAAAGAATCGAGCCTGGTGGAACGGATAGAGACAGAGCATGCATAGGACCAGAGTCTGAAAGCACTCGGCCCCAAGGAGATCGAATCTTGCAAAAGAAGCGGTAAACCATGGCGAAGAAAATGCCCGACAAACCATCCAGAAAGTTCCTTCACAATCTGGTTCTTGTCTCCTTCGCGATCTTACCGGGAAAAAAGATTGGCTTTCTTCCTGGTCGTCCTTGTGGTTTCTCTCCAGCCAGAACCTCCTCTCCTCTCCTCTACTACCAAAACGCGTCAGTTTTCTAAAGGTTTCTAGACCTGCTTCACTGGTTCTCAGCCTGGTCACAGCTTGGCACGCGCACATGTTCGCGTCGCCAGAGTCAGTGAGAAAAAGAGCATGACCATCTCTTGATTCTTTTTTTTTTTAATATTCTTTTTTAATTTAGTTTGTTCTTTTAATCTAATTTAAATCATATTTAGATCAAAATGATGTCGATTTAACATTGGCATTCATGTTTGTTGACACCTAAATTTTGACGGCCCATTTTAGAAAATTAGGGGTTAATTTTATTTTATAATTCAATTGCATAGCATATAGTGTTAGGTGCATTTATTTTTAATTTACATGTTTTGCATTTTTATTTTCTTTAGGACTGGTGGTCAATGGCTTCGAATTAAATTTTTGGATTTAAATTAACAGGCCGGACTAAGCCCATAAAATGAGAAAATCGGCCCGAGGCCGTTTCTTTTAAATGACAAAAATTATTTAAATAAAGATTTCGTGCGATATTATGATATTTTGAAAATTATTTAAATCGCATTTGAATCATATCTTTATCAATGGATGATGATGAAATCGGCGTAGAATATTAATGAGATAAGGATTTTTGTGATTCTGATGATATAAGGAATTTTCGAAATATTTTGTTAAAGATCACATATTTTTTGGCTATAAAAGGTGGACGTAGGGTTTAGTTTTAAGAGGCCACATATTGAATACACGGCCATTGAGAAAAAAAAAACTCTTTCATTGGGGTTTTTCTTTCAAGGACTCCACAAATAAAGAAGAGAGGTGTGACACGAAAGTGAAGGGAGAGAAGGCTCGAGATTGGAGAGTTCGGCCACGATCGCCCCTGCCCTTGCGTCATCTCGCTCCCTGATTGGCGCTGTGCCTATGTTGCTACCGCATGCTGGTTCAAACGTCGCTCCTCGATTGAATATTGCCACTCGATGCTCCTCGTCGCCCATCCAGTTTCTAGTCATCCAACGAACTCCCGCGATATCAACAACGCGATGAGCAGGACGTTCCTCTTGGAGCCCCTTCGGCAAAGTCCAATCTGATCCAAGCCCCGACGACGAAGCCTGCTGTCCCTGCTGCTTTCGCGAGCCAAGGATCTGTTAAAGATCCCTCTTGCTCGTGACGAAGAGATCGCTGCCTAACTGAGTTAGCGACCTTTTTGTGCTTCTATTTTGCAGGTTTTCGACGAGTCTTAGTCACTTTTTGATGACCAGTTCTGCAACTTCCGACTCTCCGATTGGTTACGCTCCTTTTTGTCGTTTGTCCGTAAAGATATCTCCGCTTGCAGCAAATCTTTGAAGTCAAGTGCTCTGGGGGAAGATAATTAAAAAAAAACAGCAAAAGGGTGAGACCCATTCACGAAGGAAGTATATGCTCGTGGACTCCCATCAAATTAAGAGCCATCACCACCTGCGCCCCATGGCCTCATCATCACCATCGCATGCAAAAGACGCCAATGTTTTATAAAGAAGTGGTCAAAGTGGATTGCCAGTCAAAGTATCAAGTCTTCAGTGGAAACTTGGACAAATATAAATTAATGAAAAGATTTTGATATCAGGGTCGAGGTATGCATCTAACTTGGTGGCACACCAACGATCCCTAAGCTTAAAGGCTGCCGTCCAGTCCGTAGTTGCGAGTCGCCATCCCAATTTGGAAAAGTTATTTGCGCGATATCGAGAGCAAGGTAAGATTTTTGATTGATTTGAGTTTTTTCATATTTTATTACCCGATCCATGGGATTGTGATTTATTTCGAATATTTGTTCGTTATTGCCATATCCAAAAATATTTTGAATTTTCATGAATTCGGGAGATTAATCCCTAATTTCACAACGTGCATACGATTGACAGTCCGATTTTCGCGCCCGAAATCCGACTCGCAATCGCACGGAAAAATCGCTAATCCGATCTCACGCCCGAGATTCGATTCGCGATTTTGTTTAAGTTTGGCCAACCCGATCTCATGCGCGAGATATGGTTCGCCAATTTTTGGATATCAATCTTATCTTATTTGATTTGCTGTGTGATTTTATTTTCATAAAAGGAAAAAAAATCCAAAAAATTTGAATTAGGATTAGGTTTGTCTTTTTATCTTGCATGATTAGAATATGGGTTTTATTTTGAGTCATGAAAAAGAAAAAAGAAAAAGTGCATTCATTTAGGATGTTAGTTTTTTTTTTTTTTTCTATTATTATCTAAATTGCATGTTTAATTTTAATTTCGAATTTCATAAAAAATTAGGAATTAAGGCATTACTTGCACGTCATGGCATTTTAGAATAAATTACGTGTTTTATTTTAAGTCTAGATTGATTTTTGCATCTTAGGATAGAACTTGCTAGGTTAAGATAAGATCTTAGTTTAAATTAGGATTTAGTCTGACCCGATCCTTAATATAAACTAGATAGAATCTTAATCTAGATAATTATATTTTGCATTTTCCTTAATTTCGAATTTCATAAAAATTTGTTTTAGGATAACTTAGTTTCAATTTCTAGAACATGTTGCATTTTTCTAGAATAGAAAATTCATGTGCACGTCATATAGAATTAGGTTCATGAAATGCACGTCATTTAGTGATTATTATTAAGTTCATTTAATTAGAAATTGCCTGTCATTAGAGTTAGGTCATTTGATTAATTAGATTGCATATTTAATTATTGCATTTCTCTAGAAATTACCTTTACTCGTGTCATATAGTTTAGGTCATGTTACCATATCATATCAACTCATGTTAGATTAATAACATTGCATCGCATGATTCTCATTGAATAAATGAAAACAAAAAAAGATTGAGTGATTGCTTGTTAATTAGAAATCATATCTAGGATTGCTGATGCGAGTTTTGATCTAACAACGCAGATGCTTTCGTTGCTTTGAGGTAAGTTTGTACTTTATTCATTGCTTTCTTGGGTGTTAAATTGATGGATTGCGCACCCGCATGATCACCTCACATGTTAGAGAAATAAATTTAAAATCAATTCAAGCTGCTTGCCAAACATTTTTTCTAAAGAATGGTACCGAAAGGGCATTAGAGAAATCTAGTGTAACCAAGTCCCCGTACCCATAATCTCTGGTTCGTAGGAGTAAAGTAAATATCCCGTTGTTTTACTTAGGTGTCTAATCGACCTACCCTAAACTGATTAGTGGCGACTCCTAGATAATGATCTTTTGCATGTTAAATCCTTAAGTCGCGATTTGGTATGGGCTTGGGAGAGCCCGAGCTAAGCTTAAAGGCTTAGTAGTCCATCAACCTAGTTTTAGGTGGCACACCCGAAAAATTGGGTCGCGACAGCTTGGCGACTCCGCTGGGGACTTGTGTTAAAACACTTAGTGGACTTAGGCCAATTTTTCTTTTCTTTTGAAAAATTATTTTGTTTGGCAGCAACGATCCCAGGTACGTCCCTAACATTTTTAAGGTGTTAAATGTTTTTGCATATTGGGAGGTATAAGGGGAAGTGTTTGTTAACCTTTGTTTTGCAAGGAGGTGTAGGATTGTATGGTTTATTTTCACATATGAAGTGTTGCTTTATATTAACTGTTGTGCATGCCTTGCATCTTGCACTACACTTTTGCACACACAACCTGCCGCCGGACCTGGGCCGCATAGGATTATTTAGGATGGTGTTGAGATGGATACCACTCCGACCGCATGCTCGTGGTACGAGTCGCTCATCTCAATTCCGAAATTTCTTTCATGGTGTCAAGAGTACCCACCTCGGTCCGCATGCCTGCGACCCGGGTCGGCTCTTTGACCAAGCCGGAGTCATGAGGACCCAACATAGTCCACAAGCCCGTGGCTAGTCCGATCATCCTTGTGGCTTCACCTTGCTAAGCCTTATAGATTAGAAATCGAACCACTTACCATGCGCATGTCTATGTGATTGCCGTCGATTTATCTTGGTGAAGTAAGTCTTCCATCCCTATACTAATGCAATTTACTTACTTTGTCCTACTCTTGGTTCCTCCATGACAATCTAGGTCAATCATTGATTTAATTCATTTGTCAATTAGAAATGAAATGAGGAAATTGTCATGCAATGAATCATTTAAAAAGAACTTTGGAGAATTTGTTTTCAATTCATGTTTAGGAAACTTGATCTTGCTAGGGTGTCTATTTTTTCTAGCTCTCTTTAGGAAACACCCCTCTTGTACGAACTTTTCATGAATAGATAAAAAAAAATGGAAAAATCAATTAGATCATTGTCATGGATTGACTTTTTATTTACCCTCATGCTTACATGTTCCCATTCATTTGAATTAGGTGATTATGGATCAATCTCGCTCACCCATCCGTTCATGATCGAGAGCTAAAATGATGGATCAAAAAGAGCTTATCTCGTCAAGCAAAAGTGCTGCGATCTATCTTCAGTGAGAAATTGTGACTCCAAGAAGAGAGTCAAGAAGACCTTTCGAACCGTCTCATTTTCCTGAGGTAGTCGAATTTGATGCCATCATGAAGAGGCTAGCGATATATCTAGATGGAAGAATATCTCGCCTGAAGGGTTCGCATTACAAGATCAAGCAGGGTGAAAAATTCAAGTACACATGATTCATGGTCCTAAATAATTCGATCTCCTCATTTAATTAGGGGCATGCACCTTCCCCTGCGTGGGAATTTTTATCGCTCTTTAGGGATTGGTTTTGTTTTAAGGACATGATAAGGTACACCAAACCAGTCCAATGACGATATCTAGCCATGAAAAGAAAATATCATCCACGGAGAAATCCTGAGGGCTGGACTTTCTCATGCTTCCTCCTAAAAAAATTTCAAAAAACACTTCATTGTTTTTTTTAAAAAAAAAAAATCATTTTTCAAGCAATTTCCAAAAGCATGCATTAGGTTACCCTTGTTTGTTTTTATAACTCATTTACTTCATGTCTCAGAGCATAACAGAGAGGCATTTGAAAATAATGCGTCAATTTCCAGTGATAGTTCGCCAGTTGATTTGGGAACATACATCCGAAGGAAAATAGACATGAGGGCAAATGATCATTTCGTAGCCGATTGTGATGACATATCCCAAGAGTGAAGAAAATCATCTTGATTCCAAAGTGTGATATGTGGCACATCTCATAACAATTTGTGTGAGATGTCATTCTTGAAGGCCAAATGAAGTTTCTCATTTCCATGAGAAAATAATGGAACAAATCAAAAGAGGATAATCTATCTTGGATGAAATGGATACATTGTGTTCATGAATATAATTAATTCTGGAATTGACATTCTATTCTTTTCCTTGCAGATGATAAATTTGGGGCATGGCAGATTTCGGTAGTGACCCGATAGAGATAAAATCTCAACCTGAGCCAAAATGGTTGTGCAATTTGAATTTACTCTGATGTTGCATAGTATCCTATTCATGCACGTTCTCTTGTGCAGGGGCAAAAGCGGGTCTCCACTTTTAATGGATAGAGACGATCCAAGGACATCCATTGCTGAGTAAATTCTTTTGTGGAGCAATTCCCCTAAATGAGTACTTAAAACCATGTTTTGAGTGCGCAATAAATTGTTTGTTTTGAAGTAACAAACTCTTTTCATGCTTAAAGTTGCTAGACTCTTTTGAAAATGGAATTTTCATATTGATTTAGCTCACCAATTTCATGTGGAGATTTGTCAAGATAGACAATTCAATAGAGTGACATCAATGATTGAGCATACTAAATGAGACGAGTCGGGATGATGAAAGGCAAACCTTGTCCTATACACAGTCCCATATTCATACACTTGTGAGATGAGTGTAGGAAAGTTCATATCTATAAGGTAAAGAGTTCACTCGCAAAAGGTACGGCAACTGAAATGATGAGAGGCAATTCATTGTTCTATCCCAAACACTACAAGTGATCCATTGCTTAACCCTTTTGAGCCCATACACTTATGGATGTTCTTTTCAAATTACCCCTGTCAAGAATCACCCCACATCGGGGCAACTAAAAGATCAAATGGCATCATGAGGTAAGGAAAATGAATTGAAATTTTCTTGCTCTCACTTGCATCAATCTTCAAGTTATGCTATTACATTGAATTCATGTGTTAATTTAAGTGCCTTAGGATGACGAAGAGCATATTTTTCTCTATCCTATACACTTATATCATTTGCATAGCCCACTTGAGCTTGCAGTTTCTTTTCTTTTAAACCCAATTGATGATCATCCCCCACACTGGGGCAAGGCAAAACCCAGTTGATGATCAACCCCCACACTGGGGCAAGGCAAAAGGTAGATGAAGGCTCTTGAAAAGTTCTAGTGTCATTTAAAGTGTAATTGCTTGACACATACATTATGCGCAAGAATTGAATTCAAAATAGAACTAAGGGGCATGAAAAAGCAGTGTGCCTAATAAAAGCAAGGCCGATGCCCATGAAAAAAGAAGTGAAAAAAATGCATGAGAATTAGGGGCATAAAAAGCAGTGTGCCTGGTAAAAGCAAGGCCAATGCCCATAGATGAAAAAAGAAAGTCAAGGTAGGTGACTGTCAATTACAAGAATTGAATCCCCAATAGAGCAGTACTCAAAGAACTCAAATGCTGAGTTTTTACAATCAATGGGGCACTTCATGAAGACAATCCCCAATGGTGAAAAAGAAAACTGGTGGTAATGTCAAGATGATCATCAACTCTCACCTTTTACACACTTTTTGAGCCTAATGATCCTTTCATTTCTCAACCCATGAACCCCACCTATGTTACGTCCATTACAAAGTCTCTTCAGATTAGGGCACTTGAATTAACGTAGGAATTCATATGTTTATAAGCATTGCTCGAAGAAGTGCGAGCAGGATTATTTCTTTCTCATTTTTTGCAGGGTTCTTGACTTATAAACCCGGAAATGATTACAAGACTGTTCATTCAGTAGCCTTGACCCAAAGAGTCCATTTGTTAAGCCGTTGGCCAAATCCACATTATGGTCCTCGTTAAAGATCTCTCAGATTGGTAAAATCGTACCGCTTGCGAGAATACTCGGACCCATGTCGATATGATGACATTGAGTGATTCTCATAAAATAGCCATTCTAAATGAGAGTGAGTGAAAGTCCTTTCTAACCGAAAGTCTCTCATTTAGTATTCTTAAGAAATCCATGTCATGAGTGAAAATTGTCTTGAATGTTAATTCTCTTTAGTAGAAATTCGGATGATGCAAAAGTCATTATGCATGAATCTTGATTGAATTAATAAAAGCTTCAATAGATTTTAAAGTTTGCATTCCAGAATAGCCTTAATTGCTTATCTCTTTGGTGAATGCATTTTTGCTCTAATCATGTCTGACAGATAATGTTTTTTCAAAGACTCAAGAGCTCCTAACATTCAGGTTCTTTTCAAGATGCCTCATGATATGAGGAGATGAGAAACCATCATGAGCATTCAAGGTGCATCCTTAATGTTCCAAAATTTATTTCTATCAGGAGGTGAAAGGCCTCCACATGATATCTAAGTTCCAAAAGACATATTCCAAAGAATCAGAGATATCATCAGGTAAGTATATCTTTGCCCATTCTCGACACTTGACTCGGTCAAGCTGTTCCTTTAAAATTGACCTGGCATGCTTTCGTAGCCCGGTGTCCTTTAAAATTGACCTGGCATGCTTTCGTAGCCCAGAGTCCCTCCTTTAAAATTGACATGGCGTGCTTTCGTAACCCAGAGTCCTTTTATATTATCCTGGTGTGCTTTCGTAGCCCAAGGCCCATGAGACATATCCCTAATGAGCAGAGATGTCACCAGGTAAGTATATCTCTATCTATAACTTAAATACTTGTCATTGTACAGGTATTTTCACTTTAAGTAATTTGACACTCGATGAAGTTGTCCCTAAAGATTTTTCTCCAGATTGCGACGCCGGGCGACCGAAGAATGGTTCGGGTCCTAGCCAAGTAAACCACCGTTTAGGCGACCGTAGAATGGTACGAGTCCTAGACAAAACTTTATTTCCCTATTCAGGTGACCGTAGAGTAATGGTACGGGTCCTGGAAGGTAATAATGCGTGTTTATTTGTAAACACAAGTACATGTTGCATCTCCTACAATCATGTTTTATAGGAGACATATCCCTAATGAGCAGAGATGTCACCAGGTAAGTGTATCTCTATCTATACCTTAAATACTTGTCATTGTACAGGTATTTTCGCTTTTAAGTAATTTGACACTCGATAGAGTTGTCTCTAAAGATTTTTCTCCAGATCGCGACGCCGGGCGACCGAAGAATGGTTCGGGTCCTAGCCAAGCAAAACCCCCGTTTAGGCGACCGTAGAGTAATGTACGAGTCCTAGACAAAACTTTATTTCCCTATTCAGGCGACCGTAAAGTAATGGTACGGGTCCTGGAAGGTAAATCCTCGTTTAGGCGACCGTAGAATGGTACGGGTCCTAGACACAACCAAATTCTGTTATACTAGGTGACCGTAGAATGGTACGGGTCCTAGGAAAGCAGTTTTCTTTATAAAGTCATGTTACTATTCTAGGCGACCGTAAAATGATATGGGTCCTAGGAAAACAAGTTTCTTTATAAAGTCATGTTATTATTCTGGGCAACCGTAGAATGGTACGGGTCCTGGACGTATAACATCAATCTATCTTGAATCATTTTACCCTCCTTGAAGGTAAGATATTTCGGGTAGATTCTTTTGACATCTCAGTCTGGATCTGGATGTCTTAATTCTTGTCGTTGAACATTTCACTTTGGATGTGAATGTTCTTCTCGATCTCAATGTTTCGATTTATTACCTGTTTGACTCTTCAAGGAGCCTGAGTGAGAGTTGGGTACTTGTGAAGTAAATAGGAATTTATCATGTACCTTAAGATGCTTTACCACACTGACTGGTAGGTAATTGCAGGTATGTTCTTTCCTCATCATGCATTTGCATTAACATTTCCATGCATCATATAAATTGCATTTTAAAATGGGATTCATTTTCCAACAAAAAAAAATCAAAAATCAGAAAAAATCAACAAAAAATCATTCAATGCATATGCCTAGTCAAATTTAGGTCTCAATTTATCTTTGAAGGCAACCTCTTCGAGCTCACCTCCAAAGAGGGGCAGCTGTTGACACCTAAATTTTGACGGCCCATTTTAGAAAATTAGGGGTTAATTTTATTTTATAATTCAATTGCATAGCATATAGTGTTAGGTGCATTTATTTTTAATTTACATGTTTTGCATTTTTATTTTCTTTAGGACTGGTGGTCAATGGCTTCGAATTAAATTTTTGGATTTAAATTAACAGGCCGGACTAAGCCCATAAAATGAGAAAATCGGCCCGAGGCCGTTTCTTTTAAATGACAAAAATTATTTAAATAAAGATTTCGTGCGATATTATGATATTTTGAAAATTATTTAAATCGCATTTGAATCATATCTTTATCAATGGATGATGATGAAATCGGCGTAGAATATTAATGAGATAAGGATTTTTGTGATTTGGATGATATAAGGAATTTTCGAAATATTTTGTTAAAGATCACATATTTTTTGGCTATAAAAGGTGGACGTAGGGTTTAGTTTTAGGAGGCCACATATTGAATACACGGCCATTGAGAAAAAAAAAACTCTTTCATTGGGGTTTTTCTTTCAAGGACTCCACAAATAAAGAAGAGAGGTGTGACACGAAAGTGAAGGGAGAGAAGGCTCGAGATTGGAGAGTTCGGCCACGATCACCCCTGCCCTTGCGTCATCTCGCTCCCTGATTGGCGTTGTGCCTATGTCGCTACCGCATGCTGGTTCAAACGTCGCTCCTCGATTGAATATTGCCACTCGATGCTCCTCGTCGCCCATCCAGTTTCTAGTCATCCAACGAACTCCCGCGATATCAACAACGCGATGAGCAGGACGTTCCTCTTGGAGCCCCTTCGGCAAAGTCCAATCTGATCCAAGCCCCGACAACGAAGCCTGCTGTCCCTGCTGCTTTCGCGAGCCAAGGATCTGTTAAAGATCCCTCTTGCTCGTGACGAAGAGATCGCTGCCTAACTGAGTTAGCGACCTTTTTGTGCTTCTATTTTGCGGGTTTTCGACGAGTCTTAGTCACATTGATGATCTGCAACTTCCGACTCTCCGATTGGTTACGCTCCTTTTTGTCGTTTGTCCGTAAAGATATCTCCGCTTGCAGCAAATCTTTGAAGTCAAGTGCTCTGGGGGAAGATAATTAAAAAAAAACAGCAAAAGGGTGAGACCCATTCACGAAGGAAGTATATGCTCGTGGACTCCCATCAAATTAAGAGCCATCACCACCTGCGCCCCATGGCCTCATCATCACCATCGCATGCAGAAGACGCCAATGTTTTATAAAGAAGTGGTCAAAGTGGATTGCCAGTCAAAGTATCAAGTCTTCAGTGGAAACTTGGACAAATATAAATTAATGAAAAGATTTTGATATCAGGGTCGAGGTATGCATCTAACTTGGTGGCACACCAACGATCCCTAAGCTTAAAGGCTGCCGTCCAGTCCGTAGTTGCGAGTCGCCATCCCAATTTGGAAAAGTTATTTGCGCGATATCGAGAGCAAGGTAAGATTTTTGATTGATTTGAGTTTTTTCATATTTTATTACCCGATCCATGGGATTGTGATTTATTTCGAATATTTGTTCGTTATTGCCATATCCAAAAATATTTTGAATTTTCATGAATTCGGGAGATTAATCCCTAATTTCACAACGTGCATACGATTGACAGTCCGATTTTCGCGCCCGAAATCCGACTCGCAATCGCACGGAAAAATCGCTAATCCGATCTCACGCCCGAGATTCGATTCGCGATTTTGTTTAAGTTTGGCCAACCCGATCTCATGCGCGAGATATGGTTCGCCAATTTTTGGATATCAATCTTATCTTATTTGATTTGCTGTGTGATTTTATTTTCATAAAAGGAAAAAAATCCAAAAAATTTGAATTAGGATTAGGTTTGTCTTTTTATCTTGCATGATTAGAATATGGGTTTTATTTTGAGTCATGAAAAAGAAAAAGAAAAAGTGCATTCATTTAGGATGTTAGTTTTTTTTTTTTTTCTATTATTATCTAAATTGCATGTTTAATTTTAATTTCGAATTTCATAAAAAATTAGGAATTAAGGCATTACTTGCACGTCATGGCATTTTAGAATAAATTACGTGTTTTATTTTAAGTCTAGATTGATTTTTGCATCTTAGGATAGAACTTGCTAGGTTAAGATAAGATCTTAGTTTAAATTAGGATTTAGTCTGACCCGATCCTTAATATAAACTAGATAGAATCTTAATCTAGATAATTATATTTTGCATTTTCCTTAATTTCGAATTTCATAAAAAATTGTTTTAGGATAACTTAGTTTCAATTTCTAGAACATGTTGCATTTTTTCTAGAATAGAAAATTCATGTGCACGTCATATAGAATTAGGTTCATGAAATGCACGTCATTTAGTGATTATTATTAAGTTCATTTAATTAGAAATTGCCTGTCATTAGAGTTAGGTCATTTGATTAATTAGATTGCATATTTAATTATTGCATTTCTCTAGAAATTACCTTTACTCGTGTCATATAGTTTAGGTCATGTTACCATATCATATCAACTCATGTTAGATTAATAACATTGCATCGCATGATTCTCATTGAATAAATGAAAACAAAAAAAGATTGAGTGATTGTTAGAAATCATATCTAGGATTGCTGATGTGAGTTTTGATCTAACAACGCAGATGCTTTCGTTGCTTTGAGGTAAGTTTGTAATTTATTCATTGCTTTCTTGGGTGTTAAATTGATGGATTGCGCACCCGCATGATCACCTCACATGTTAGAGAAATAAATTTAAAATCAATTCAAGCTGCTTGCCAAACATTTTTTCTAAAGAATGGTACCGAAAGGGCATTAGAGAAATCTAGTGTAACCAAGTCCCCGTACCCATAATCTCTGGTTCGTAGGAGTAAAGTAAATATCCCGTTGTTTTACTTAGGTGTCTAATCGACCTACCCTAAACTGATTAGTGGCGACTCCTAGATAATGATCTTTTGCATGTTAAATCCTTAAGTCGCGATTTGGTATGGGCTTGGGAGAGCCCGAGCTAAGCTTAAAGGCTTAGTAGTCCATCAACCTAGTTTTAGGTGGCACACCCGAAAAATTGGGTCGCGACAATGTTTTAATCACGTTAGAGTCACGTAAAAGATTCGATTCCAACAATTTAACAAATTTTAGGATTTAATTATACTTTTTGTAAGTTTTAGGATTTTCAGTATCCTTATTATTTATTTATTTTTTTTGCTTGATGGGTTTGGAGTGCGGCTTTTTACTTAAGACTTTATCCATCCCCTAATTCATTGTAGTGGTTTTAGTGTTAATCTGCAATGCGTGATAACCGATATTTGACCTCAAATTTGTGCATTACAATCTGTATGTTGTCCAATATTCTCATGATACATGATAACCCACCAATTATTGATTCAACTAAACCTAAATTGTCCCATGGCAATATTTTGTATGTTCGCTATCCTCGTTCGATGATCATTTGTGGACTTTTGGATGATGGATTTTGCTATTGACAGTTTTGAGAGCTTGGATACTACCTAAATACATAATACATCCTCCTGCGACTTCATCCAGCCTAAAATAGGTCATCTGCCATTAGGCATTCTAGTTTGCTATAATCGCCTCCTCCTCCTTTGACATGCTCTCTATTTAATCCTGGTTCTCGGTGCTGCTCTTGCGCAATATTAACCCTTGCTCACTGCAAGAAATCACATGCAAACCTCATAAGACAAGGCCCTCCATTCACATTATTGTCAAGAAAATTATCCAAAAAATCTTAAATCTATTTTACAATGATCAATTTAATCATAAATTGACTAGAAATCGCTGACATTAGTATAACACCATTAACACTGTTAAAATCATAGCATCATTAGTCATGGATAACATAATTATATCATCTATACTAGAACCAGTACATTGTTGTTAATTAAATTATATACTCTACTGGACATTCTATCTCTATTCCTTTGATGTTACACAGTGAAACCGCACAAGACATTGGCTATTCCATCATACCAAAACCCAAACAAACAATTTTGCCGTTGTTCCATTATAACCGCAAGATATCCTACTTTAACCGATATTTAACCAAACGTGTGGTAAGAAAAAGAACTGATATCAACAGAGCCGATTTCAACGTGATAAGACAATTATTTGGCATTCTCTAAATTTGTAACAAAATAGGGATGTGCTTTCCTCCATCCTAGATTGGGGAGAGGAAAGGATTTGTTAAATTAAGAACTAATATCTTGAAAAATGCCAAATTGATACACACTTAGCAAATTTACCCTCCATTAGCTTCCATGAAATTTTACCATTAAATTATTGAATTGAATGATACATGACAATTGATGTAGCAAGTCCACATGAAAATCCAAAGGGTTAATACTATGAAAAATCCAAAACTTGTACATCTCTGAAAATTTTACCTTAAACTATTTTTTAGGTCACTAAAAGTCCCAAATTGGTACATGCGTGACACATTTACCCTCCGTTAGCCTTCGCCAAATTTTATCAGAAAATTGTTAAGTTCAATGACACTTGATAATAACTCAATTAACATGACAAGTTCATACGAAAATTCATGACACTCTCTTTATTTTTTTCAATTAGCCCTAATTTTAAAACAAATAGGGCTCATTCTCTTTCTCTCCCTTAGAGCACAAAAAACCCTAGATCATCTTCCTCTTCGTCAAATCCTTCGTTGTCGTCTTTGGCTGAGGTCATGGAAATTGTGAACACCAATTAGCGAGAATTCTTAAGTGACACCTTTAGTAAGGATCTTTGTTCTTATTTACCTGAGGACGTTGCCTATGATGATTGGTCACAGTGAGTTATGGATTTTGACATGCACTTGCCATGTTAACTGAGTTAGCTAATGGATGGTAAATTTATCACGAGTATACCGATTTGAGGTAAATTTGTCATTAATGTATTAGTTTGGAGTTTTTCGTAGTATTAACATTTCAATTAATATCTCAAGTTTGAGCGATGCATGAGACCCAACCCGATTGGAGGGGATATATCAATCCTGATTGCAGTAATAGATTTTCTTGGGCAGTTAATTTGTGAGATATATATGTAAGATTTCTTTAATCGGCAATGGTGGACTCATACATATCCAAGAAGTCCAAGAATTAAACTCTATAGAGTTTTACTCCCGGTGAGTTATTTATTTATTAACACTTTGGGATTATATATAATTTAGATGTGGAAAATATTAGAACATGTGAACATTTCGATTCTTTAATTATCAATTGATTATTTGTTGTCAACTCTCATCGAGGAAGCAAATATCGATACTTGAATCAAATCATGTAAAACCTCCAGTGTCTTTGATTATTTATCTTTTATTTCTTCCGATAATTTCGTGAGGATTCAAGTATAAGGTCCTGTCAGTTTTCTCATTAAGTTTAAGAACGGTATCTTTAGCTAAACCTTTTATTGGTGCACCGTAAATGCCCACATCACCCAGTGAATAAATTTAGAAACGAATAATTGTTCAAAAAAAAAAAATTAGAAACGAATAATCTACGGATTAGACAGATAGAGGGGAAACACGACAGGCGACACGACCGTGTCTATTCCGTACGACGTCCGGAGCACGGGGTCTTAACGCAGTATGGGGTTTCTCCAGTGATGCGTCGTATTCCGTACGATGCGTCCTGAGCAACCGCCCAGCAACGAGTCTCTCACGTCTGCATGTCTCTTCACATCTCAACACAATGCTGTTCAGCGGGAAACCCGATCGCAGCGTCCCCCTTAACGCCACAACCTCCAGTAAGCATGTCTATATAAACCCATGCGATCGATGGGCGTTACCTCAAACACCATCCCACAAAATTCGAAGATGCTTCTTTTCCGTCGCTATCATAAGACAATCTTCCAGGTTTCTCTCTTTTGGTCTTGCCATTTGCACTGCTGTGGTGCGGCCCTGTCTCTGTCATCGGAAGATCCCAAGAAGCCTGTATATCTCTCCCCGGTGACGACGAGCATTCTCCGTGGCGACTCCATCCCCCGTTGGGAGGTCTCTCTTGACTTGCCCGCTATGTGCAAGTTTGCCGCCATCGCAGCCATGTATTGCTTCCGAGCCCTCGCTGCCTTTGCAAAGAAAACCCACAAGTTCACAGGAGAATCTCCTTCCTGCAGTTTGATTTCGACCACCGATGAGGCTCTGAGCGCTCGCTCTGATCAATCCAGCTCCTTCGAGAATGATCAGTCACAACTCGGAGCGCTCGCTCATTCCAGCACTTCGATTTTGATCCCCGATGAGGCTCCGCGCACTCGCTCTGATCAACCCAGCTCCTTCCAGATTGATCAGCCACGGCTCAGAAAGCCCACTTCTTCCTGCACTTCAACTTCGATCCCAAATGAGGCTCGGAGCGCTCCCTTTGATCAACCCAGCTCCTTCCAGATTGATCAGTCACAGCTCACCAGGCCGGTCAATGACAAGGACCTCAACCGCCTCAGAGAATTCGGCGGCATCAACAGAGTCGCCTCGGCCCTTCAAACTGATGTCTCTATGGAATTAGCAGCAAACCGGATGACGTCACTTGCAGGCAAAATGCAGGGAAAACTACCAAAAAAGTCATAAATTTATTACATTGGTACCGATTCAATCATAAACTTTTCAATTGGACCAATTTAGTCATACACCTTTTAATATTTGTACCAATTCAGTCTGTCTGGCTAATTTTGACCGTCGGTGCTAACGTGGATGTCGGTCGGTGGCCGGACGCTGATGTGGCAATTTTTAAGATTTGTTTATTATTTTTTCGAATTTTTTATTAATTTTTTTTCTTTTTCCTTTTCTTTTCCGACGGTGGCCGACGAGGGCCGCAAAGCCCTCACTTGCCGCTGGCGAGGATCGTGGCCCTCGCCCGGCCTCTCCCAAGCCGCTGACGAGGTGGCTTTGCCCGAATCTGAGTGAGGCCGGCCTCGCCTAGGCCTTGCCGCGGGCGAAGGGGGCCTCACCCACAGCTGGCGAGGCCATGGCGGCCATCGCCAGGGCAGAGGTGAGGGCTGAGGGCCATGACCCTTGCCGGCGGCTGACGAGGGCTTCGTGGCCCTCGCCTCCGCCTTGGCGATGGCCGCCATGGCCTCGCCAACCGCGTGCAAGGCTGCCTTCGCCCGCGGCAAGGCCTGGGCAACACCGGCCTCACTCAGATCCGAGCAAAGTCGCCTCCCCGGCGGCCTGGGAGAGGCCAGGCGAGGGCCGCGACCCTCGCCCAGATCCAGGCGAAGCTGCCTCGACGACAACTTGGGAGAGGCCGGGCGAGGGCCGCTACCCTTGCCGGCGGCAGGCAAGAGCTTCGCAGCCCTCGCCCAGTGGCCAAGGAGCCTCACCGGAGGCTCGCCGGCCACCGCCAAAAAAGAATAGGAAAAAGAAAAAATAATTCAAAAAAAACAAAATTTTAAATTGCCACGTTAGCGTCCGGCCAAAATTGGCCGAATGAACTAAATTTGTACCAATATTGAAAATTTTAGGACTAAATTGGTCAAAGTAAAAAGTTTAGAACTGAATTGATACTAATACAATAGGTTTATGACTTTTTTGGTACTTTTCCCGCAAAATGCATTCAGCATCAACACTTTTAAACCACCCACCAAGTTTCTTCGACTTTTTGCTCGAGGCTTTCAAGGATCTCATACATTTGAGGGAAAATCTCAAATAAGAACCTGAAGTTGAGTTATTTTCTCAAAAAATGACCTAAAGTGGACACTGTCTCAAATAAAGACCTGGAGTGGCTAACTTACTCTCAATTAAGGGCCTGAACTTCTAATTTTATTCATAGCCAAGGGTACTTTTGTCCAAGAACATTGTTGTTTATTTTTTGTCTCTCTCTCCTTCTTTCTTCATCTTTCTCACTCTCACCTCCATTATCAGCGCCTCCATCAGTCTCTGTGTCATCTCGTTGTATGACCAAGATTGGGTTTTCTTCAACATGAGCCATTACAACATAGTCTAACTCGTTGAAAATTTTAAATTTCGCTCATCAAAATGGTTTGTAGACAATTCCACTAAGCCGAAATGAGCTTTCAAAAATAAGTTTTTTTTATTCGCAAATTCTGATCTCAAAGCTATAATATGAATATGCTTTTGCTGAGACTCAACTTCTTGTCCAACTCCCAAGCTATGCAACTAATCCCTTTGGCGACGTATTTCTCTCACCTCGAGAGTGCATCAAACTCCACTTATTCTGAGCCTTCTGCTAACCCTGCAACTGCAATTTTTCTTGTTGTTTTCGGTCCTGCTTGCCAACAACAGAGTAGCAATATCCAAGCATCGCCAGATCGTCTTGTTTGACTAACTTATGCCTCTATTCAATTAACACTTGGTGATCAACAATTTCACGCCAAAGAAAAATTTTGTTGCAGCTGGCAACTATTTCAACCTCAACAAGAGTTTGCCTCATCAATTTCAAATTTGGGTTTGCCTCTTTTGCGTAAATTCGATCCCCCTTCCCCTTTGCAATGCCAATGGCTCTTTGCAGGAGTGGGTTTCGACTTCCACGCCCTACAAAGAGGCAGCGCAAAAGCCTGAGAGTAAGAGTTAGAGTAAGAATAGAGTAGGACTGACAAAAAAAAAAAAATAATGCCAATGGCTCCTTTCAATAATCCCTAGTCTGGAGACACCCACTCACACTCTTGCCATTCTCATCGACACAGCTCTTCTCCTCAATCGATACCCCATCTTGAGATTGATCATTAGTCGTATCTGACATCATTAACTGTAGAAACTGTTGTACTTTGTTGCCCCATTGCCGGCATTGACAAGTCCTGTTTGAGCTCTCGACCTCATCGACCACTATCCCTGATAAAAAAATCCAGCATCAGCGTCGTCAAATGGAGGTCAATCCAAGCTTTAGGCTAAGCACAAGTGAGCCGAGATTTGACGCATCTTGAGGAACTAAGGATTTTAGCATCCGAGAAGGTGGCCAATAACAAATAACTCCAATCGACTTCTTGTCACTAGGACCAACTACGTGATGACATGAAGCTCACGAGGTTGCTGGTAGGGGCCCTAATTATGGTGTTGAAGAAGGGCTGAAAAACTGAATGTATGCATGAGTTGTGACTTAGATAAATGGCCAAGAGTTCAATTCATTATGATTGCCAGAGAAATCACGGAGATTGCAAATTTGATTTACTTGGATGTCTACCCAACCTCACGTGACAAGATGTTTATAAGCTATCGTGGTTTCCTTTAAGGAAGAGTACTTGATTTTTGCTAGTAGTTGTGGATGACTACTTGAGGAAGACTTGATTTTTGCTTGGAAACAAGTTTAATACTGTCGTTAGGGTCAAGCAATTGAAAGTTGTTGACACCTTATTTTTAGTCAAGGTTTCCGATCATGATTGAGTCCATTTCTCGGCAAAAAAATGTCAATTTTTCATTTCTTTCTTTTGCATTATCATTTTTAAATGATTTTCTACTTATTTCCAACAAAAACCTGAAAAGTCAAACATTTAACTTTTTGGTCAACTTTTTTATTAACCCTTTGACCAAAAATTAACCCCGAATCAAAAGATGACTTTTTGTATAAAAAGAGGTCAAATGATCTTAATTTCACTTTAGCCAAATTAATTTTCAAAAATTTCAAAGATTTGACACAAAAATCAATCTTTTAATCAACTAAAGGTTAACCACTTGGGTTTACTCCAATGGCCATCCTTCCAACTTGGAAGGGGGAGGTAGGGGATTCGAATCCCCACTTTCTCGGGGGGGTTGGGGTGGGGATGAATTAGTTTCAGGAGTGGGTTTCGACTCCCACACCCTGCACGGAGGTAGGGCAAAAGTTTGAGAGTGAGAATTAGAATAGGAATAGAGTAGGACTGACAAAAAAAAATATCAACTAAAGGTTAACTTTTAGTCAAATGTTTGACAAAAAAAAAACAAAAAATCAAAAATCCTCAAAACACTTCATTTTAGGTCAATTTGACTTTAGCGTCAAAGTTTTTACAAAAATCAATTAAGAACCTCGTTTTCCCGAATTTTTCAATTTTAAGTTCGAAATCGGCCAAAAATAAAATTACTCTCGTTTTAGTCATAATTAGACTTAGTTCCTTTTATGACATTTAATCTAGGGACTAATTCTCATCCATTTATTTATTCAATTTCGAAAATCGTCGTGTCAAAAGGCAAATTACCATTTTTAACCCTAATTAAGGGGTCTAAATCAATCCTTCATGATTTGCGAACAAACGCTTGTATTTCACTCATTTTCTTGAGATAAGTCCGAATCCGGGGGTCCGTTTTGAGAAATTCACTCAAGAAATTCCCAATTTAAAGAATTCTACTCTCTTCAATATAGGAAAGTTGAGTTAATAAGCTTCAATTGAGGAAATTCGAGTTGACCCATTCAAAATTAATATTTAATTTCATGAATCAGGGTCCAATTTCAATATTAGACCTCGATTTATTATTAACCTAAGTCTTGTGACTTCAATTTAAGATCAATTTGGATGCAATAGACTATCCTAAGCATGGGCAATTAGATAAATAGGCATCTCGCAACAATAATTGAATTTAATTTCAAATAATTTGCAATTTTGATCAAGGAATTGCAAAATTGCCCGTTTTGACCTATAATGCTCAATTATGTGTACCCATGGTCTAGGTCCACTATTTTTGCGATAATCAATCAATTAGGCCAATAAAAAACCATATATTGCATTTACAAGGTTTAAGCGGCTTAATTTGATTAGAATTTGATCTTTTCTCCTCAAATTGGGTAAGTTTTCTTTTCAATTTGATTTTTGAGGGACCAAATTGCACGAATTTTGAACCTCTAAGGATTACTTGACCAGAACCCGCCAAGAACCGGTTGAACTAATGTGAACTGGCCCAATTGGTCTGACCGGTCGTCGGCAAGGCAGGCCGGTTCGGCCCCTTGCCGACTAGTTCTGAATCGTTGGCGACTGGTTCCTAGATCCTCATCATGTGTATTTTGTCCCTACATCCTTATATTTTCAAAAAAATTGCAAAATGACCCATGGATTTCGCAAATCTACGATTTTGCCTCTAATTAAGCCCTAATTGTGTTTTCGTTTTAACTCCCGATTTTTGCAAATCAAAGCCATCCAATCAATCAAAGGACACATTCTAGGTGGGATTAGCCCTTAATGGGCTCAATTTGGTCATTGAATCAAAATTTTGACCATCAGATCGGACCAACGGTCAAGATTTAACGATTAGTCTAGGGTATAAAAGGATTTTCCCTCCAAAATCTAAAGGGGGGGCTCATTTGACATTTTCAACTCCAAACTTGCAGAAAAAACTCTCTCTCCCTTAAACTTTCCCGTCACTCTCTCTCGTCCCTCTCTCTCACGCGCGGATCTCCCCTGCCGCCGCTCGTTGGAGCACCACTGGCGACGCTCTATCGTCCGCGGCATCCCTCAATCTTTGCTCTACTCTCCCGTCGCCAGCGCCACTCTATTCGATCACTGGACAACCCCATCCGGCGGCTTCTTTGCTGCTGCATTGAAGACCGGCATCCATGCCGGTCTTGATTCCGATTGGCTCATCCGATTGAACCAGCCCCGTTCGACGACCACTGGAGCCTCCGATCATTGTTGATCAGTTATCTAGGAAGTCCTCGATCTTGCTGTGGTCAAGGATATGTGGATTGGTCACCAGAGGATCTCTAGCGGCCTCTCCTTCAACTGGCGTTCAAGGCCGTTCTATTTGGACTGGTTCTGTTTAGTTGTTGAACCGGCGGTCCAACTGCCGATCTGAGCCCTTGGCGAGTCCACGAAGTCTATTCGGAGTCCCTAGGAGGTTCCTATCGTGTTCCGGTGACTTGTATTCTGTCTAATCGCGCTTAAGTTCGAAGAAAATCACAAAGGTAATCCTCTTAATCTCGAATCCAATCAAACGAGATCGGCTTAACCGATCGAGGCTAGGATTCAATCCTAGGTTCTTGATTTATGCTCAGATCTGATGTTCAAATGCTATTGGATGATTTGCAATGAGTTGATGATCATTAATAATGAACTTGAAGTTGATTGAGCTTGATTTGTCTTGATCTGCAATTTTGTAACTCTGTGAAGTGACATTATGTTCTGGCTGAAATAAGGTAGTAGACGAGATTTTATGGCCTCGAGCCTTTCTAGACATAGAAAATAGACTTCACAAGCTTCAATTTGATGTCGCACGCCCCAAGTGGACATCGTTCGATAACTGAAAAATTCCTCTAAAGATTGTCGATTTTGCAGTAACTTGAATGTTGATATGCTGTTCTGATTTGTTGCGATTTTCTGTATTTTAATTTTGTACCGATCACTGTATTTGGATTCTAGAAAAACTTTCTTCATGAAATTTGCACGAAAATTTTGAAGTTGTTTTGGTTAGGTAAAATAGCCAAAATTCGTCAAAGAATCAATCTGACCTGCAGTAGGTCCGATCTAAGTTTGCTTAAAATTAAGGTCCTAGACAAGTCCATTTGACATTGCATCTTTCATGAGATTTGTAATACATATTGTGAGTGTTCTAACAAGGTATGTTTCATGCAAATTGAGCATCGTTTAACATGTCAATTGCATGCGTGAAATCGTTTAGGTGCTACTGTAACTTGTGCATTTTATCATGCGATTTTGTTTGGCTATTTTCGTGTAGACTCATGTAAACCAATTTAGGTTTAAGTGTCTTCATGAAAAAATTTGTGACGATGAATTCCATGTGTAGGATTTTTCCTGAGATTTATGGACATCATTAGATCATCAAAAATTGATTATGTTCTGTGATGGTCATGTTGAATTAGGGTCTTATCATGAACCTATCTAAACCCATTCGTTTGGGCCCCTTAAGGGCCAAATCATGCATTGAGTCTTCCCAATATTTGAAGCACGTGTTACAAGCTTCACATCCATATATGGCATGTCATATTTGAATCTCATTTGGTATGTTAAAATCATGCATCATTTTGGCCAATTGCAATTGAAATTTGTTAAGCATGCCATTCTTAATTTTAAGTCACTTTGCAATGTTAAGGACTTGTGTGATTTCTTTGCACTCTGACTTAGGGTTAAATGTTTTACCCTAACCTTTGTCGAATTCAATCTTTTGTCGCGTGCGAGTTTCATGCTTTTTACGCATTGTCTAGGTGGTCTTAGAGACTATTAAACATGCATCATATTCTGTTTTGTATGTGGCTGAATTGAGTGTTCATGATTATCAATTTTCAACCATCAACTATACCTCAGTTGAACTTGAACCCTCTTAAGAAGTCTTAGGACTCGTCTAGATATTTCCAATGCTACTGATTTTGTGTAATTTGCATATCGTTTGACCTGTTTTCCATTTTTGTCAAGTTAGGTTAAAAAACTTAGGCAAAATTCTGAACCCCTGTTTTACCCCAGTTTAATCTGACTTTTTTTGTTATGTGCGATTTTCTAGTTAAGGAATCTTAGGTCGGGCCCTTAACAAACTTTGATCATCACTCTTTTATTTATGTTGTGGTGGAATTTTACATTTTTTAGACTTTGTCTATTAGGTCAAGTCTCTGTTGTTATATCATGTTACCTTGCGGTTCCGCTAATTTTCTGATGCAATATTGCACGTTGTCGAATTTTTGTAAATTCCTACATAGCTCTTCTTAGGAAAATTTCTTCACAAAAGTTATTCCTTATGGTGTTTTCTATGCTATGTAATTTTCTTGGGACAATTTGTTCATGGGTTCCTTTCCAATTGTGTGGATTTTGTTTGCCCGGTTCTGTGATGTTTTGTTACTATTCCTTGCTGTGATTTTCTTCTAGAATTTTTTAGGTCAATTTTCATATTAAATTTTTTTCACATGTCTTCATGGAATTTTTTTCTCACTTCTTGAACTCTTTGCACAAAAATTTTCAGAAAATAAAAAGCATTTTAATGTGTTTTTCTGACCGTTGGAATGTCAGGAACTTGTCTGAATTTTCATGTTCTTGTGGATTTGAACTTGATTTAAGTGATGCTTATGCACACACTTTTCATGTTATGTTTGAATTCCAAACCTTCGAACCATGCTCTTGGTTCAATATTGATGTTGTCTAAAGTTTGGAACATATTTAGGGCGTCTGCAAAGCTCGATCAGAGTGCACAAGATACACATAAGTTAGCCTTGAAGATTAAATGTGTTCCATAACCGTGATGCATCTTTGTTATATCAATTACATCTTTGCTCACAATTCACTATCAATTGTTCTCCAAATGACTTTTGAGCATCATTTGAACTTCAGTAATCTTTGACTTGTCTACTTTTATTAAGTGCATGTGATTGTGATTGGCACCTGTTGAATGAATAAGTGATCCAATATTGACTTACTAAAATTGTTTGATTGTTCGAGAACCAAGGCTCATGGGCATGCCTGCATTTTTTTTCCTGCTAATGAATGTGGATTTTAGATGTATGCTTAGGTGCTATGCCTAATTCCGTGGGATAACCTTGGGATTCACTTAGAACATGTCCTATGGACTTATAAGCGTTAGCAGTCATGCGAGAACACAAATAGTCACTAATGGTTGAAATTCATGAAAATGAATTGGGATAGGATTTTAGAGGGATTGACGCATGAATTGCAAAGGCTGACCTCGACACCCTATTTTTTTCATTTCTACATATCATTCCAATTGTTTGATTGTTTTTGCTTGCCATGTACTTGTGAGTGTTTTGCAATGAATGGTTGTTTCTTTTCTATTCTATGTACCTAGTCATAGTCTTAGATTAGGAAAAGAATAGGTCCCTGGACGTGGAGGTCCCTCAAGACATGGAGATGATCGAAGGTCGATGTCCATTCTGACCCATTTGCACCCAATATATGTTTCGAGTTATTTCGTATTGTATAAATACCCGACGAGTTGCAAGTTTATTTTTTTGTTTCATATTTGTTTCATTGCTTAGGGTTGTATGTTTACTTACTGTCTTGTCTTTCAATTTCAATCGCTTGCTTTCTTTTTCTTGCATAGAAATAGAGTTGCATGAAAACAATCATCCATGCAAGATCATCTTAGGAAACATGACATACCATTAGGTACTGAAAAGGCACTAATAGAAATATTAGCATAACCCAAGTCCCCAAACCTAGAATCTCTAGTTGCGTAGAAATCGAGTGTCCACTTCTGACTCTCGATTAGGTTTTCTAGCCGACCTTAAAAAAACGAGGCTAGTAGTAACTCCCGTATTTTTTTAGGTTGTTCTAAATAACTAGATAATAAATAAACCTCTCGTGAGGGGTATGGGTCTCGACGAGACTCACCGTAATTTAGCATACCCACTATGGAAAGTTCCTAATGGATGGGGTGATGACATCCATGCGAAGTAAATATTATTGGGAGGGCTACTATGGTAAAGGTACCCCGAAATTGGATATCCACACTCGATCTCCTTTTTTGAGGTGTGTCACTCGTGTACATATGATTTACAACACCTTCCACTATCATGCGAGGTATGAGCTTGGGAGAGCTCGCGACCTTATATGAGGGAACTCACAATGGTTCATCCCAAAAGGCGAGGTGATGACGTCTTTATGGATGCGAATCGTAAGGAAACTCTCATGGTCAAGTACCCATAAATCCGACATTTTCGTCCCCATCCAAGGGACCCCAAGGGAGTCGAGTCGTGACAAAAGTTTTAATCGAAAAGGAGATTGGTGAGACAATCAAACACATGAAGACTAACAATAGTATGGAGTCATGCTTAGAGCTATTGAATGAATTCTACATGGAGCAAGGCATAATGAGACACCACACTAATGCAAGTGAATCACAACAGATTGCAGAGTTGATGAGCAGAATATTACTAGAGATGGTCCATAAAAATGCTTTCTAGTGCTAACATATGCACTTAGTACAGCAAGCTGCCCACGAGCTACCTGATGAATGGATCTTCATCAACTGTGATTGGATATCGGACTTTCAAGTGGTCAGGTAACTTTGCTGATTATTTTGTTATTAGAATATTTAGTTGTATGTATTATATTTGAGTGAGTGATAGCAAGCTCAGTAAGAGGCCAAATAAGTGAATGTTTCTAGGCTATGTACAATATGAGCGGGGTTATCGATTATGGTGCCCAAAAATTAAATTCACCTATAATCAGCAGATAACTTATATTTGATGAGTCTCCAATACTTCTAGACATGAGTGTTTGTGATGGTGTTTATACGAATCTAAATAGTGTTCAGTGTAAGGTGAAGATGCAACCAAAACTCCTAAAAAAGGAAGTACTAACGTGATAATCAACATAGATAAAGCTTATAATGAGGTGGAGCCTATAGAGCCAACAATTTTTGTAACTGTTAAGTTTGACAATATGAATGTTCAATCTTCTAACAAGTATAGATGCAAAAGTGGTTTTGCATTATTTGTGGTTGAGGAGGTTGTGTGGAAAAATTGTTGTGGAGTAATAAAAGTGCATGCGCAATTGGTGTTCAAATGAGGTCCACGGTTCCGACAAAGTTCAAGTGATGCTTAGACTCAAAAGATGTCTCTGGCGGTTTGAGCCCATGAGGGGTTGTGGCAAAGTAGCATTGAAGTTCAGATTCCAATGAAGTGATTGCAACTTGGCTCAAACGTCGAGCTAAAGTGAAGATTGTTGAAAATATGCCTCGAGTTTAAGCCCGAAAATGAAACTTTCGTAATTTGAATAATTTCCTAATTTGAGTTGGTTCCCTATTTTAGTTGTTTCATTGTATGATAAGGTTTCCTAAAATGGGTTTTCTATTTTGGATCCACTCTTGTCTATATTTAAGAAGGGTTTTCTTTGTGAAGAGTATCGAAAAGGAGCTTGTGTTCATGAATTACATCCCATAGTGTTTGAACCAATGAAAAATATTGTGGTAAGACTGTGTAATTCCTTTTTAAGATTGAGATATTTATTTCGTAAAGAATTGTAAATTATGAGAGCTAAATATTATGTAAGTTATTGAGTATAATTGAGAGCTGTGAAACACTAAGGCCGCATTTGGCGATTGGAATAAAATTCAGGATATGATAAAATTTATCATATCCTGTGTTTGGTGCCTACTCAAGATAGGATAAATTCGAATATAAATGGGATATATGCCGGATAAAATTATTTTATAGAGAGGTGGGATAAAGAATGATAGGATTTCTAATATCTATAATAGAAAAATTATTTTTCTGAAATAAAAAATTTATTAAATTAACAAAATTGAAATTATATTTCAATATAAATAATATGTGATTTCTAATAGAAGAAATTCAAAACAAAAATTTATTTTTTTTAATTTAATCATATTTTTATTTATATATTCGAATTTAATTTTATCTTATAATGTAAATTCAATGTATAAATATATCTTTATTACATAGGTGTTTTAGTGTTTTAGGTATATTAGTAAATTTTTCTATTTAATAAAATTTTATTAGAGAATGATGGAAGGGGAAGAAAGAAATAAAAATGAAATTAATTTCAAAATAGAGGACAATACAATAAAAAAGCAAATAAAAATAAAGTAGGCAAGTATTGTGAGAGATTTTTATCATCTTCATTTGTAAAATTTGTAGTTCATTTATATTAATATGCTGTTTACACTAAACAATATTTATGATATGATGTGATCATATTCGATTTTAGTATAATCAACAGATAGTGGATAAAATATAACAAAATCTCATGAATTTTATATCTTATCATATCCAATCCAATCCCAGTTAGAATTTCAGACAGCCAAACAAAGCTTAAGAGTCTTTGAGTGAGTCGAGTGTGATCTATAGTGGCACTAGGTATAGCCCTCCCATAGACATAGGTTATGCTAATCGAATTATGTAGATTTGGCATTTGATTTATTTCCTTGTGCCATTCATTTATTGATCTATTGCTTGCTTTCCGCAACATTATATGTGTAAGGGACGAAGAAATTTTTTTGCCTTAAGAGTTCTAATTTTTCGCATTATCATATATTGCGAGTTCATACGAGGGTTACAGCGAAACTGAGGGAGGTAGCGGAAAACGTGTTTCCACGAAAGCCCGCGATTGAGTTCATTTGACGGGCTTGGAACGGGAAGGCAACGAAAAGTCAAAAGATATGCAGAGATGGGAGACCCACCGGTGCTGCGTTGTTATGGATGGTTTGCAACTCGTGCATGGAGTATATGATGCTCTCTATGTAAAAGAAACATAATATTTTAATTGGTGTGGCATAAATTGCACCTTGCAAGGTTGTCAACAAAGAGAATATTGCCCTGTGTTGATTTAGGTCAAGTTAAATCGACGATTCGTGCTGACCGTTCATCGCGAGAACATTGGCTAATGATATAAATCACTTCGTATCATGGGAACACGATATCAAATATGAGTTATCACACGTCATAACTGAAGATGTTGGGGGAAGAATACGTAATACTGTTTGTTATAACTAGAAAATCAATTCGAGAATGTTTTAACGAAATAAATAAGAATTGGAGGTGATGTACAGCTAATCGAATCTTTTTAAGACGATTAATTCCTACCAACGGTGCTAAGCAACTTAACGAACTTCGCCTCTTAAGATACAACACCTCGAAAGTATTGGTATCAACACTATACAAACAGGACTATCGAATAATTCTTGAAACTGGCACACTTATAAAAACTTGAAAAGAGGCAATGTAAGTTTTTTGCTTCTTTTGGTTCCTTAGGGAATGAAGGATTTCAATTTTATTTATAGAGTTTTGGAATTCATATACTACATGAATCAAGAATTAAATAGATACGTGAATTTAAGAGATATATGAACTCAAAAGATACACTAACGAATGAAATTCATGAATGAAAACAACATATACTTTCATTGATCCATTAACCTATCATAAATACAATAATAAAAACACGGGATTGACATTAATACCACTAGAAAGGGCTAGGGGATGGATCGAATCATGCGTGAAAAGCCGCACTCCAAACTCGTGGTGTTAAATGGGTAGAAAACCCATTTATCGACCCATATTTACTTAAATGGGTCGTTAATGAGTCAGTCTTTTTTTTCGCAAGACACCCACGTGGGTTTTGAAAATAAAAGGAATGGGTCTTAAATGGGTCTATTATATACCCATTTAAGACCCATTTACTAACCCATCAAAATAAACCCAGTAACCCACTAAGGCCACGCCCACGATTGACGATTCTACGTCTACGACCTCCTCTTCGCTTTCGATTCGCCGCCACCTCCATCGCCTCGTCGCCGCTTGCCGCCGCCCATCGTCGCCTCGTCGTTGCTTGCCGCCGCCCATCGTTGCTTTGCCACCTCCCATCGTCGCCTTGTCGTCGCCCATCTCTAGTGGCCGAGGTTTTCCGACAACTCAATCGTCGTAGTGTCACCACCAGCGGTAGGGTTCGGGTCGGCGAGGATGGAGGAGAGTCGCTCGTGCTAGTCTGCAGCGGGTGTTCCAAGAAGGAGGGAGGGAGTCGAGGGACGTCAATCGACATCTTCATTCGACATCGAATCGGAATCTGCAAACCCTAAAAGCAGCACTCGTCTGCTCACCGCGAATGGCTCTCACTTCTGGAACTTCCAGGTGCTTCTTCTTCTTCGTTTTTTCTTTTTTCTATTTTTTCGGTTCCTTTCCGGTCTTGGGTTAGATGGTACATCTGTTTTGGTCACGATACTTCGTTCGCCGGTTAGTTTAAGAGTAGTCGTGGATAATTTGTCCTGTGCTATCTCTACTTCTAGCGATGCTGGCGAGACGTAATTTTGGAGTGCCACGTTGGGTTCACAAAAGTATGTCCGCAAAGTGTGCTGGGAATGGGAACCCTTTGTTTTCCGTTGGGCAATGATCTGACATGTTAGTTAAGATGAGCTCTCCTGCTGAAATTTGATGCGTTGCTGATGTTCTGCCATTTGCATGATTGATTCGCAAGGTGACATTTCAAACTGCTAGTGGAAGTTTAAGTCTTCTTTGGTGCCTGATAAGAGATTGCGACGTCCCTTGATAAACCCTTTGCTTAAATCCGTCCTCGATGTCCCATTACTGTTTCCACCTTTAGAAGTTTCAATGGATCATGGTCGTGTGTGTATTGTGTCTAATTGGATTGTCAAGCTAGGTGTTTGCTTTTAGTTCTTAAAGAATACCGGCTCTTCATGGATGATTTAATTTCCTGTTGATTGTATGAAGTAGTATTGGACACATAGGCAAAAACCTATATGGGATGAAATGGCTTCTTGGCTTGCTTTTCTCTTTGGTCAGATTCTTTGATAGATGCTAGAGACTTGGGTTTTTCATTAACATCCATGTTCCATGTATGAACTCATTCTTTACCCTTTATGTTAAATTCATAACATGCAATCCTGAACCTGTTCTAATTTATGTTTTCTCCAACTAATTAGTTGACATGTCAAGAGATAACGAGGATCGAGAAGAATATTCAACTACGGAACAATTCAAGAGACGTAGAGTATGACTGCGATGCAGCTGCTAAAAAGCTAGCCTGCTGGGTGAGTATGGCTCTTTAAACCTTTGACTGGAGTTTTTTCAAACTTGCCCTAGTTATAAATCTTTAGGAAGAGCATTTCTCTTATGAACATTAGAAGTCCATTCAAACTGTTTTCGTGGCCATGGTACATGCAATTGTGGGAACATAATTTCTATCTGTCTAATGCTAATTGACCCCTATCGAGTGACGGAACTTAATAACTTATCTAGGAGTGGTTCCAGGATGAATATCCTGGTACTTCATGAACCATGTTATCACATTCGAACCCTTATTTGCATGTGAGGTTGTGCATTCATGTGGTACACAAATTATTTAATGGTACTTGACTATAACATCTGAAAATATGGCAGATCTCAATCCAAAAGTGTGACAAGGATGGAGACAACAGGCTTCGAGTGTGCCACTCGGCTTGTCAATCCTACAATAGAGCGTGTGGAGCATCCCTTGACTGCGCAGACCTAACCCTTTTCAGTGGTGAGACTGAACATGGAAGCCAATGCACAGGTTCTGATGAAACTGCTCATATAAAAGGATTGGCCATGCAGGGAAGAAGCTCAAAAGCTCTGGAAGCCTTAAAACAAATGTTTGTATTGTATAGGTAGCTCGGAATTTTCTTTTTTGTAGCGTCACAATTCGGCTTGTAATTTTATCCTAGGGTCTAATTGTAGGAAAGGGCAGCACGCGGTGCACATGTCTGAGATGTAGGTCCTTTTTCCCCTCATTTTTAATTTTTGGCTCAGCCCAACTGCGTTTGAGGAAAGTTGGGTGAGGCATCTTGTGATATTGCTACAAAGTTGGGTGAGGCATCTTGTGATATTGCTACCTGCTGTTACTGGTCAGGCATGGTTTCTCTTAAGAGAGGATGAATTCATTCTTTTCTTTCCTTTGTAAAGAGTTAAGAGGTTATCTTCCAGATGGTTTCACATCAGTGCCTTGGAGATAGACAACAAATACTTGTCTGTCATCAAGTTGATAATGGCAACAATTGATCTATGGGAAGAGTTCGACAGTATTAGGAATAGTCACTATGAAAGAGAGCTTATATTAATGGTGCAGCATTAGAGCAAAACTTAATTAGGTATGCCATGTCCAATGCAAATTCCAGCACTCCTAGTCACCACCGACAAAACTAAGAACGAAGGAAGAGTATGCATAACAGGCAACATGTGCATTGGGCACATTTTACTAGGATGTATTAACCTCTTTGGACTGTATTGAAGGGAATATGGTTCCACATAGCGACTTATCTTAATTTTGTTTTTTGGGACTTCTGTCAAGGATTAGGTGCTGTGGATCCAGACGTGTTGGGTATTGTGTATCATCAAATGTGGACTCCACACACATTATGCCACATTTATTTTAAAAACAAGTTTAAATGGGTCATAAATGGGTTGCTTAGCATTTATTTTTTTTTTGGTCGGTGGATGCTTAGCAATTTAATGGGGGGTTTTAAATAGGTTGACGGCGAACCTCTCTGGATGTAGAAGAAAAAAAGGAAAAGAAAGGAAAAGAAAAAAGAAAAAATAATTTTTTTTGAAAAAGTATAAAAAATGGAAAAATTATTGATTAGATTTGTTTTGCTTGGAAATATTTTAGTAATATAATCTTTAAAAAAAAAACATAAGAATAAGTTTTCCTAAATTTGGTTAAATATGAAAATATTTTATTAATATGGGTCGGGTCGGGTATGGGTCGGGTCGGGTATGGGTCGAAAAATTTGTATTAGGCATAAATGGGTCATAAATGGGTTAATGGGTCAATTTGGGTCGGACCATTAATGACCCGACCCAAACCCGACCCAACCCACCCATTTATCACCTCTACTCCAAACCCATACGAATAAAGAAATAACGGAAGAAGAAATACTCCTTCTAGAAGGTCGTCTGGATCAGATGAGGGTCGAAGACTGAGGGCCCTGTTGCATCTAACAATAATTCTTAATTTATTTATTTTGTATAAAGGAGTGTTTAAACCGTGTCTACCTACATTATTCTTGGATGTTTCCTTCCGCCCTCATTTTTGTATCGTTTCCCCTCTCATGCAGAAACATCGTATTGACGAATGAGAGAACGTGAGAGTGGAGAGACACATGCAGTACGATATTGCTCTCTTTCGTAGTAAATGCTTTTGTTTAGACGTGCGGACCCCTCAAGTGCCATAACTTGGCAGAAGGGGATACTTAAGTGCCATAACTTATGAAAGGTACACTTAAGTGCCAAAATCGGAGTAAAAGGGATCACTTGAGTGCCAATCCGGCCAAAGTCCGGCCAAAAGGCTGACGTGGCTTTTTTCCGGCGAAGCGAGCCCAAAACGACGCCGTTTTGCTCGCTGATGTGGCCAAATAATGCAAAAATGGCGTCGTTTTGGGCTGATGTGGTAAAAAAATAAAAATTAAAATTAATTAAATTAAATTAAAAATCAAATTTAGTTAAAATATTTAAAAATAATAATTTTAAAATTAAATTTAGTTAAAATATTAAAAAATAATTATTTTAAAATTAGAAAAATTTTAAAAATGTAAAAAGGGGGGTGTGGGGGGGGGGATATATGCGATCGCCTCCCGCCCCCGGCTGCCCTTCCGACCAGCCGCCGTCAGCCCTCACTCCGTGGCGGTTCATAAAAGGCCGATCCCCCCTCCCCCTTTTTTTAAATTTTTCTAATTTTAAAATAATTATTTTTAAATATTTTAACTAAATTTAATTTTAAAATTATTATTTTTCAATATTTTAACTAAATTTAATTTTTAATTTAATTTAATTAATTTTTCATTAATTTTTTTTACCACGTCAGCCCAAAACGATGTCGTTTTGCTTGCTGACATGGCCAAACGGCGTCGTTTTGCCTTGTCGGAAAAATGCAACATCGGCGTTTTGGCCGGACTTTGGCCGAAGTGGCACTTAAGTGATCCGTTTTTCTTCGAATGTGGCACTTAAGTGTACCTTTCGTAAGTTATGGCACTTAAGTGTCCCTTTGTGCCAAGTTATGGCACTTGAAGCGTTTTTATCCCCTTTTGTTTAGGAAGACTTTTTGCTCGAAGACTTTGTCGTCGTCTCTCCAACTCGACCGGCAGGACTAACTATTAAGGCTAAATGCATCACCAGCTCTTGAATTTTCTTGATCACGACGATTCGTTCAATTTTCTTTAATAAATAAGAATATGTTTGTTGATGTAGACTCTAAAGTCAGCTTCTGACGGACGAGCAGCCGACTTGGAATCTCTTTGACTGGTTGCACATTCCTTATTTTTCTAGGCAAAAGAAAAAAATCAAAATGCATCAAGAGAAATTCAATATGCCAGAACAATAAGAAGAATTGAGTTTAACCCAATTAGCCTTCCTAAACCTAATAAGCTGGTCTCTGTCCACAATTTTCCTCACGAGCTTCTAGCTATTCGATCCCAAGTAGCTGTAAGATTGGTGTATCAGGGACCCAAATGCATTTGACGACCCAACCGATAGGCCAAGATGCAGCCGCAATCCCAACACACGCCCCATTGTCCCCAGCTCAATCGCGCCATGACAGCGAACTGCTTCAGGAACTCGATCATCACCACCTGGAGGACTACCGTCACAAAGATGATCCCGAGGAACAGCTTGTTCTTGTGAATGCCCTCGAACACATTCTTCTTCTCGAGCTTCTTCACGTTGAACTCATTGAAGACTTGGCACAGGATGAATGCATTGAATATCATCGTCCGCTTCACCGCCTCATCCATGCTGAAGATCGATTCGCCCTTGAATTGTAGAGTGAGGAGGACGGCCACTTGGTAAATTGCTTGTCCTACCAGATTCCTCCACATGACGTTTGTTATGAGCGGCTCGGTGCGGCCCACAGGGGGCTTTTTCATGAGCTCCTCAGCGGGTAGCTCTGTGGACAAGTTGAAGGCCCCAAGCGTATCCACGATTAGGTTCACCCATAAGAGCTGGAAGGCCGTCAAAGGGACGTCATCGGAGGAGACTGCGGCCACAAAGTTGATCAAAATGGCTGCGATGTTCATCGTGAGCTGGAACTGGATGAACTTCTGGATATTATCATAGACACATCGACCCCACAGCAACACCTTCACCACGGAGGCAAAGTTGTCGATGATGATATCTGAGCTCTCTTTGGCGACCTCGGTGCCTTGGATGCCCATCGAGACCCCAATGTCGGCTTCCTCGAGGGCCAGTGCATCGTTCATGCCGTCCCCCGTGACTGCAACCACATGGCCATTCTGCTTCAGGCATTGAACCATGTGGAGCTTATCGAAAGGCGAGGATCTCGCCAAGACCCAGATATTCTCAACTCTCTCCATGGAATCGTGGAACTCAGCTCCTTCCACAATGGTCTCGTTAGAGGTATCGTCTCTGGGAGTGAGAATACCGCACTCCAAGGCGATGGCCTTGGCGGTGAAGATGTTGTCTCCCGTTACCATCATGATTTTCACTCCTGCCTCCTGACAATCTTGGACTGCGCTCTTCACATCGGGACCACAGGTGTCCTTAATACCAACAAGTCCTAGTAATGTCAGGCCGTCCTCTTGGATCTTGTCCCCGTCTTCTCTTTCTAGGATAGCTTCCTCGGAGATTTGTTTATGAGCGAAAGCAATGCACCTGAGGCTGCTCGCCGCCATCCCCCGGATAATCTGCTCGAATCTCACCCTTCCATTTTCATCCAAATCTTTCACTCCCCCCGACCCGTCGTAGAAGCTTGAGCACTTTGCCAAGACCATCTCTGCCGCTCCTTGCCAGTGCACATGGAATTTGCCGTCCAAGCTCTTCTTTATTAGGACACCGCTTCTCTTCTTCTGTGAGTTGAAGGCTTCGACTTGGATGACTTCACAGCACTTCTTTGTCTCGTCCGTGTCCATGCTCAATTGAGCATCCGCCCATGAAATTATCGCTTTTTCAGTGGGACTATTGGAGAACTCGTACTCCGATCCCAAAAGCAGCCTATAGACGATGCTCGTGGTGTTCAAAGCAACTCCGTCCTGAATCAAATCCAGGACAAACTTGGAGACAGAGGAGCACATGTTTTCCGCCACAGAATCTTGGCCGACCCAAAATTCCGTCACTTCCATCTCGTTCATCGTGAGAGTGCCGGTCTTGTCAGTGCAAATAATGGTGGCTGACCCCATTGTCTCGCAGGCTGAAAGTTTCCTTGCCATCACCCGATCCACCATCATCCTCTTCATCGAATGAGCAAGAGTGATTGTTACCGCAAGTGGCAAGCCTTCAGGAATCAAGACCACCACGATTGTCACTGCGGCTGTAATGTTGCTTACCACGGAGTTCATGATATGGTCACCCATCGTTTGGCCTGGAACGGATTCCCGTTTCCCATGCTCGTCATGTTTGTTTCCCTTGAAGTAGCAAATTAGCAAGACCACAAGAACCAGAGAATTGACCGCCAAACCGACTTTGGTAATTGATGAGGTGAGCTTGTTGAGCCGAGCCTGTAAAGGGGTCTGTTCGCTGCTGTTGCGGTTGATTGGCCTCATCATCTCGCCCCCCTTTGTGTTCTTCCCGACCGATGTAACCAGCATCCGAGCAGACCCATGAGCGACCTTTGTTCCAGAGAACAGGAAGGGATTTTGATTGCTCTTCTCTTCTATGCAACCACTCTCCCCGGTCATGCTTGATTCGTCGACCTAAATTGACATCAGAATGAGACGATAGGATGCGGTCAGAAAATGAAACCTCAGTAAATATTAACACAAGAAGAAATGGATTATGTTTAAGTATACTTTTTTCCAGTAAATGTTTTTAACAAAGTCGGTTCTCCTACGACTAGAACTACGAATTAAAACCACTACTTTTCCTTTTTGTCGTGGAATTAAGATTATAAAAATGAAGAACTGTGCAGTATCAAACATAATACAGTATACATGTACATTACTTTAGACTAATTACTCAATTAATTAATCAACCTGGGCTTGAACTTGGTAACACTAATACTATATATTTTTGAAGAAACTAACAAGAGTTAATAAGCTAATCTTATGCAAACAAAACCAGTACAAATTCTCGTCCGTACCTGCAAGGAGTGCCCGTCGAGTAACAACCCATCTGCTGGGATTTGATCATTGCTCTTCAAACAAACGACATCTCCGACGACAATGTCGGATATGGAAACCTCGCACGGCCCTCCCTTCCTTATCACATCGATGAGAATATCACTGCTCGCCCCATACGATTTATCGAACTGCCAGTTCTGCCGGTAATTCCTCATGGTCAACACCACGATCATGAGGAAAACTGTGAAGAATGGGCTCCCGCCATTGTACCAGCCTTCCTTGAGCCCGTTCTCCTTGATCGCAAACCCAGGCGAAAGCCCAGCGCAAACAAGAAGAATCATGAGCGTGAGGTCCTTGAAAGCCTCGAACACAAAGTGGAAGAAGCCCTTGGGGTGGCTTGAATGTGTTGACGCCAAATGTGTTTTGCCTGCAAGTGACATCATCCAGTTCGCCGTTAATTCCGCGAGAGACATCAGTTTTGAGGGCCAACGTGACTTCGCTGACACTGCCGAATTCTCTGAGGCAGATGAGGTTCTTGTCCTTGACCAGCTTCGTAAGCTGCGACTGATCAATATGGAAGGAGCTGGGTTGATCGGAGGAAGCGCTTGGAGCCTGATCAGGGATTGAATTCGAAGTCTGGAAGAAGCTGGATTGATCGGAGCAAGCACTTGGAGCCTGAACGGGGATTGAAATCGAAGTGTGGGAAGGCTCAAGCAGTCGAAGTTGTGACTGATCAATCTGGAAGGAGCTGAGTTGATCGGAGCGAGTGCTCAGAGCCTGATCGGGGATCAAAATCGAAGTGTAGGAAGGAGCAAGAGGTCGAAGCTGCGACTGTCCGGTCTGGAAGGAGCTGGGTCGATCGGAGTGAGCACTCGGAGCCTGATTGGGGATTGATATCGAAGCATAAGGAGGAGATTTTCTAGGGAACTTGTTGGTTTTCTTTGCGGAGGTAGTAATGGCTCGGGAGCAATAGATGGTGGCAAAGGCCAAATGCCATAGCTTCGCGAACTTGCGCATAGCAGGCTCGTAGCGGCGGGAGTCACCACTAAGAATGCTCGTCATCGCTCGGAAGAGACGCACAGTCGTACAATGCAAATGGCGGCACCAAAAGGAGGAAAAACTCTGAAGTTTGGTGTTTCGTTGTGCAACGTTCGCATTTAAAATACCATGGATTGCCCTGTACTTTATATACGTGCAGGAGCTGACCGAGAGGGTCACCTTCACTCGCGCGAGGTTGTCAGGAATTTGCCTCATGCAGAGCGTCGACCTCCTGTCTTGCTTTTTCCAACTCATACGAAAAGAACGACTGGGGATAAGTGAGGCCCGGTAAGTTGCTATCGATGTTTCCCATGCACCTTCTGGTCCGATGAAAAATGGGGCCCAATCCACGTTTGGTGGTGAGATCAGGCTTGAATCATCGTCTAATGTGGGGCACGAATTCCGTTTGTCTTGGTTAAATCATCAATCGAGGGGAGGACACGTGTACGTGGGCCCGCCTCTTATCCGTCCCTGTGCCCCTAATGCTTGGTCATTGCCATGTTTTTTCTTACGCGGCGTGTGGCCAACTGGCCATTGCCCCTTACTTAAATCCGGCGGGGCTCGTAAAATTTCGTTCTCGTCTTCGTTCTCACCAAGCAATGCAATATTGACCACGGACCTACGGGCCTTTAATTTCTCCTGTTTCCATCTGAATCAATCATTTCTGACTTGGCATGACTCTTTTCTCTTCTTGGAGAAAATACTTCCCCCTAGGCGACCTCAGAGCTACGAGGAAAGTTCTTAGCAAAGTACCTGGAATTCCCCGAACCATCATCTATCCATCCTAAAATACCGGCCACTTCGTCGTTCCAAAACCCAAACGAACAACACTACCATCGTCTGTTCCATTATGGCCCTAATACTGCAAAAATGACGGTACCATTATTTATTTACCATCAATACCGGTGCCACAGTGACCCAAATTCACTTATACGTGGATTTGGCAACCCAAGCCGTGGAAATCAAAGATATTGAAGGCCATAATTAATAGATATCGAAAAGCAAATCCAGAGGGTATTTTTGTTTTATTACGGAATGAAAACATTGTGACATGTATGTTGAATTTGGAAAAAAAAATTATAGTTCGTTTTAATGGCATAAAACTGTTCACACTTTCAATACTTCCAGCCAAAACCCACAAAAAAAAAAAAAAAAAAGGCATGCAAATTTACATGCGGGGTGAAAATAGCTTCCCTTCTTAAACGATCCAAAGATGCATGGACTCCTACTTCAGATATACATTAAATTTTCCATCTGGCAAACTAATGAATTTGCTCGAAATCACATATTTGGAAAGCTAGCTTTTGTTTTGGGGCAAAAAGAACTCAGTTCACTAACCCTCATTCAATTTTTAGCTGCTATTTTTTTTCTCTTTCTGATTGAAACGTACGAGTTTTTTATTGAAAAAAATTTAAATATCATTGTCGTTATGCCCTGCTAACATGCCATAGGTTTTGCGTCGGTCCCATTAGTCACGTTTTCCGACCCCCTTACGTGTGTGAAAATCTAAGGGGTGAGTCTTTTTATCCCTTCAAGTATTTTTTTTTCCTTCCTTTTTGGAGTTCTTTTTTTTGGTCATATTCTATTCATACTCTAATGTTCACTCTCAGACTTTTGCCCAGTCTCCTTGCAGGGCGTGAAAGTCGAAACCCACTCCTGAAACTACATTGTCCCCACCCCCAACCGGTATGTACGCCAATTTGAAAATTATCTCAGCTAAAAGGTAATATCCTCACCAATGTGATAAGGAAGGTCGGAGGCAGCAGGTTTCCACATTCAAGATCGTCATCGGAGACGTCGTTTGTTTGAAGATTGACAATCAAGTTCCGGCAGACCGACCGTTCCTAGAGGGGCACTCCCTGCAGGTGTGGACGGCAATTTTTGCTGGTTTGACTGCATTAGATATGCATATTAAGAGTGTGTTTGGTTGGACTTTTGGGGAAAGCCTTTGAGAAAATGTAAAGGACTTTAAGTTTAAGGAGTTTTCCAAAATGCAAATTGTGTTTGGTAAATTCTAATAAAAAAAGTCCATTGTGAAGTACCTTTGGGAAAAATAGTGTTTGGAGAAATTTACATGTACAAAAGACTTTTATAATAAATAAGAAAAAGAAAAAAATAGTTGGACGTTGAAGGGTAGTCGGCCGCCGGTCATCGAGGGCCAACAGTTGACATCTTAGGTTGCAAGACCTCAAGCGACTGCCAACGACCACAAGTCCTTCCTCATCTGTTGTTCCTTCCTAGCCGTTGAGTCCCATCACTGCAAGTCCCTTGGCCTCCTCCATGCCAAGCACCTCCCCACCACCCTCGCCTGCTACCCCAACACCCTACCCTTGACCCCTCTATCTACCCCCCCCCATCACCTATGCCTCTCTGGCCATTGTTGCCGTCACCCACGGGAGCATCCTCCGCTCTCTCAACCTCTCCAAGTCTCAGTTCTTTACCGCTGCTAGGCTGCAAGCGACCCAGATCTAGGTTGTCAGAGGTCACGCAACTCAATTTTGGGTCACCAAAGGTCGCGAGACCTCTAGGTCATGCCGACAAGACTTGTGGGGGGTTGCCGAGGTCATGCGACTGGCCAACGACCGTCACCGCGACCACACCAGCCTCACACCGACCTCTATCCAGCCTGTCGCCAGCCCCTCACAGCTCCGCACAAGCTCGCCGACCAACCTCAATGGAGAAGAAGGTAAAAAGTCACGAGGACAAAACCGGAAAAACGAAATGTCAATAAGGATATTTGTGGAAGAAAATTTTTTGTCTTATCCACCCCGCAACATTCTGAGAAGGCTGAATGCCAAAGGCAGCCTCACACTTGTCTTGGGCTTTCAACCTTCTAAACCCGCACTTTTCCTCAATTATCTTTACAAAAGAAGTTCTCAAACACTATTTTTTAGCCCAAACAACTTTGGATGCCTAAAGTGGCTTGAAAAAGCCACTCTCAAAAGCACCCTAACTCACGTTGGTTTCCTCTAGATAGGCTGACGTCATTTGCGCCAGGGATTAAAGCCACTATTCTTGCCTTACGCTGCGAGCTGGTATTTTGCTTTTGCATCTTCGCGTTTCTTGATCACTTTCGGGGAAGCCCGTTAAGCAGCTGTCACGTCCCAATTTCCCCGTCCCTCGATGTCGCTGTACATCTAAAAACTGCCGTGTGCAGTTTAATTGGCTTATTTAGCTCTTGTATCTGCATGTTTTTTGACTTTTTGTTCACTCCACGTCCAAAGCCCGTTAAATTGCTCAAACGCGGGTTTACCATTTCAGGGGGCTTCGTTTCGTGGAAACACCCCCGCCCCCCCGGGGGGTTTGAGCTTTACCCAAATATAACAATACAAGTTGTTTCGGTGGAAGTTTCGCCAAAATTGATCCCATTATGAATTATCTCTTATCAAAAGTCTTTCTTTGATTTTATTAAAAATAAATAAATTCTATGATAATTCCGGATAGAAAATATCGCAGTAAACAAGAAAATCGTAAACTTTACTTCAAACAAAACTGTACATACAAACCGTGCAAGAATTTAATTGATGACAAAGTTTGGAAATACAACCGATTCAAAATAGCTAAGCATAGACAAACTATGTTGAAATTTAATCGATGACAATACTTAAGAATGCCAAGATGCTACACATGAATTTAATCAATGGCGCGACACCCAAGATAAAGATACATGCCGAAATTTAATGGACAACAAGAGTTTGAAAACTAAAAGTACAATGTAGGAAAGTAAAAATAAATTAAAGATAGTAAATTTATTTGTTTGTGCGCCGGAAACCTCCAAAGAATACAATGTGGTCACTTAAAACCTGCAATCGATGATTATAAACGGAGGTTACAAACAAAAGTTACAAAAAGAGATTACATATAGAGTTTACAAATAGTTATTGAAAAAGAAATAACTTTCTAGTGGTTACAAGATATTATAACAATCCTAACATAGCGGCAAAATAACCAACCAGTGATTTTCCTCTTGTCAATTGCTTGTTGTCGATATCAATGACTTTGTCAATCAACTTCAGGTTCTCATTAATAACTTCATGTTGTGTGTCATCAATCACTCCATTAGTAAATTGTTGATTCTCTTTTAGTTACTAATATTCTATTCATAAATGACCAAATTCTACTTTAATCGACTAAGTCTATTAAAAGTTAATAAAAATCAAAAGTCGGATATTTTTTAGTGCAAATAAATGCTTCCTTTAAAAGAATTAAATGATTCATCGATCATTCAATTCTTTTACATTAGATAATTAAAAGTCATCACATGCCCCCTTTGTCATTAGCAAATTTGATTTTTTTCTTGCCGAATTTTGTCTTGGTCAAATTCATCATATGACTCATATTTTTCCATGAAAGGCGCATTCATTATAAAGACTTCACGTGGTTATCGATCTCTTTCCTTATGTAATTACTCATACATAGGCACTTTTATTGCCAATTGAAATAAATCGATAAAATTTTTAGCCTTCGAATTTTCTCATCTATTGAATTTCAATCCACTAAAAGCCAAATGTGTAAATTCTCTTTAAAAGTGAAATAAGGCATCCATTCCAAGCCCACTTTATCAAGCAACCCAATCTATTGATTCATTGTTCAGCTACTTAATACAAACCAAATCTGCAATAGATTCATCAGGGACTGACCTATAGAATTAGGTATTGAACTATGTTGCCATTTGTTCTAAAGTATGAACAAAATTGGCCGCCAAAGTAATGTACCAAGTAAAAGCAATGTTGGATAGTAATGGAGGGAGCAATCTTAACTTCCAGCAATCAACTTGAGATGCATCTCCACATTGCACAGCAAATTGACTAACATGCTCAACTATCGATTGATTGTCTTCGCTGGAGAAGAGGTGGAAAATAAATATCTTGAGGCCTCTGGATAAGGAATTGCATCCATCCATGGGTATGGTTTTATGTATGCAGGATTGACGTTCCCAACATTGTAGCCTAGATGTTGCATTGCTTGATCCATTAGCATCTGACATATCGATGGTACTGATCAGGAACTATTTGACTAGGTTGCCCCTTAGGTAACTGTGGTAGTCTAACCTGATTGTGATTGCTACATTAGGCCTTTGGGGAACATACCTTGGGTTAGGCAGAACCAACACTTCACCGAAAGGCCCTTTACCATCCTGTCCCCCTAGATGGAGAAGGTGGTCTACCTTAATTATTAACAGTATTGAGCCTATATGGAGCAGGTGCTACGTCGAGTTGAGAGCATACCCCTTGCGATGGGTTTATTAAACAATTCAATTGTTTAAGACAACCTAAAAAATAAGACGAAAGTCACCACCAGCCTTGTTTTTGGAGGTTAGCTAGAGAGAGAGAGGAGAGAGAGGTGAGAAAAGAAGAGAGAGTGTTGACACCTAAATTTTGACGACCCAATCATTTATTTATCACATAAAAATTAGGGATTAACTTTTAACCCCTAAACAAAATATTAGAATTAAATTGCATAACATATAGTTTTTGAAGCATTTTTTTTGCATTTGCATTGGACCGATTGACGATAGATGAGTGTTAATTTTTCCAATATTGAATGATATGACAAGAGATTTTCCTATATTCAAGTAATATACACCGACGGATATTTTTTTGGGCAAAAAAGAATGTTTCGGGTGGAATATTAGAAAAATATAAAAGAGAATATTGCGCGTGAGTGCATATATCTCAACGATATATTCAGGAGGCTATGTGTGAGCAAAAATTGATTTCATGCATATTGGAAAAGGAAATTTGAATCTAATATGGATAATAAAATATGCTACAAAATCTAAGTCCCTCATCTATAAAAAGGGTTCACGTATGGAGGACAAAGAATGCACTATTTGGTAACCATCCAAATAGTGCATGATTCTAATTTTTTTTGTTCTCGGGAGGAGTTTGGGAACAGAATCGCGTTTGGTAAAATTTTTGTTCCCAAGAACAAATTTGTTTCTGGGAACAGATTTGAAGTAGAATTAAAAATTAAAAAAAAAAATTGATTCTTGTTCCGTGAACAAAAAAAAGTGGAACTCTTCTTCCTCTGCTCAGACGTTCTCTCCCCTCTTTTGTTGCCGTCTGCCACCGTCCGCCGTTCGCCGCCGCCATTCGCCGGTCGCCGACAACCAGTCTGGCGAGCTCACCAGGCTAAAGCGAGGTCCGGCGAACTTGCCAATGGCCAGGTGGGCCTCGCCCAGCCCTACCGGTGGCCAGGCGAGCCTCGCCCAGCCCCGACGAGGCTCGAGCTCGCCAGCGGTGGGGCTAGGCGAGCCTCACCGGTGGCTAGGCGAGCCTTGCCCAGCCCCGGCGAGGCCAGCCTGGCCATTGGCGAGGCTGGGCGAGGGTTGGGCGAGCCTTGCCCAACTGCTAGTGAGGCTCGGCCGACGAGGGCTAGCCTCACCAAGGGCTGGCGACGCTCTGGTGAGGTCGCCAGTCTGGCAACAAACCATAAACGGCTTAAAATAATCAATGAACACGGTCACAAACACAATTCTATTCCAAAATCAGAAATTTTGGACAGTTACTAAACGGCTTAAAATGCTTAGAAATTATTCTCGGGAACAGAATAAAAAATAATCATTTCTGATCAGAATCTGTTTTCGGGAATATAATCGATACTAAACGTGCCTGAAGAGGCAAGACATTGATGTAAGTGGGGAGACACGATTCGTAAAAGAGAGCAGGGAGAGTTCTTTTATTTTTGGGGTCAAAGTCAATAATGAGGGTTTGCTTTTCTAAAGGGGTGCAGAGAGGAGCTGTAGAGAGTAGGGGTGAGCGGTTCCTGGTTCCTTACAGGTTCCGCCTGGAACCTGGAACCTACCCTCGGGTACAGGTTCCTAATTTTTTGGAACCTGGAACCTACTCTTCAAAACCAAGAACTTGGAACCTACCCTGTCATAGGTTCCGGGGTCGGTTCTAGGTTCCAACAGGTTCTTTTTTCTTTTTCTTTTTCTTTTTTTTTTCATTTTTAGTTTAAAAAACCGATAATGAGCATGGTACACATTTACATAAATGATTGGCAAAATTAGGATCCCTTGGTTAGGAAAATTGTCTAAATAATATACAAAATTGACTAGGTGAAGCATACCATGCAACAGCAAGGAGAAGTTGCCTCCTGTTATATAGTTATATGTAAGGAGCTTCTCATCTTTTGAGTAGTAATACGCACGAAGTGGAATGACATTCAGATGCTATCCTACCCTCTACACATTCTCCATCTGTTGCTCAAACTCTCGTTTCTCCGCCACCACTTCCTTAAGCCTTTTCACCACCGACAGCTGATAGTGAGGGCTACACTTGAAAAGCTCCCAACATACTTGCATATTCGGCAGGGCATTCTCGCTGAAGAAGATGGCAAGATAACAGAGGTTAATATCGGGAATCTCGGGTTGACAGAGAGGAGCAACTTGTTGGAGAGGTTGCTGAAGACAGCTAAGGAAGACAATGATAAGTTCTTCTTGAAGCTTAAGCAAAGGATTGAGATGGTTAGGAATTTGAATACCCCAATCAACTTATGCGCGAGAAATGGACAAATATTTTAACCCACTTCTAATCCAACTTTGCACCTATAGAGAAGTTCAAATGAATGAGGTTCAGTGGATTAACATTAAAGGAAAAAGTAATAGCTAATTGTAAAACTATCAAAAAACAATTATTCTTTTCATTGCCACTCAAAGGGAGATACTTTTGAGTTCCTAGAATGGTTATAGTCGATGTTGATGGACTCTTGGCCCTGAAAAAAATGCTCAATTATGTTCACCTTTATTAGTAGAAAAAGAATGCTCTACAGATAATATGAACCGAACCACCTTTATTCATGTCAATTGAACAAGCAAGATGCTAAGCTTCATTCTATCCTAAGTGAGGTGGCATGAAAACATGCCTTACCAAACCTCTTCCACTGATTGCGATACATATGAAAGCCAACAACATCACCAAATAATATATACTGCAACTCATCACTGAATGGCCACTTCAATTGATTTGAGTTATGCTGTAGCAAAACCTTCAGCTTTTATGACTGAATTCATCATAAGACCCCAAGTTTGCTCATTATCTCCTCTCCAAAATAGTAACTTGAGAAATCTAAAAGCAGTAGTAGTAACCCCTTGTGTTTGAAAAGTTTCAAAACATGGTCCAATACAGATTATGGCACTGTCTAGTAAGATGATCTTTGTTTTAAAGCCTTTTCATGTCAATGAAAATATTCTCCTAATTATCCAACACACTCCTCAAATAGCAATCATCTATTATGGAAGAAACAAAATAGCAATCACCCACGGTTAAGGAGGAGGCCAGATGTGCTTCATTTCCTTTCTTTTCCACAAAACTTTACTCTTTTCCAGTCAACTGAAAAACTCAACATATCAAGCTTGCCTACAAATTTGTATAAACAGAAATCGTAGAAAGAAGACATTTGTCTGAAGATGCTACCACAGTTATCCAACTTTTATTAAAGCGTTGCTCACTATTCTAAAAGTGATGCCCGACTCACATCAAGTGCATATAAAAAGATTAATTCAGCTGAAAGAAGACAACAATGGTGTTAGAGAAAACTCCTTTGTTATTTTGAAGTTGACGAAACCTTTCTAAAGTCTAAATCTGAAGATCTAAAGACTTTATCGTCAAAGTCTAAAGACCGACAGACCACCAGATGTTAATCTCAAAGTCTATCCTCACTAGCAGTTCCATTCTGAAGCATGAAGATTTATCCAAACGCAGGATTATTGTTTAGATAAAGATTATCTTCAAAGTTTCGTTTCGTATGGTCATTGGAAGATCTTATAGCTGGAATTTACACATATTTGATTGATTATTCCTATTGGAAACTACTTCGATATGAAGATCTTTGAAAGGCAACCTAAACTTAGAAGGTTCTACTTATGGAAACTCAAGATCCTGATTTGTATGGGCGAGCAGGATTGACGGGCTTTTAACACAAATTATCTAACGACTCGAGATCACCTTAATTGATTATGTCCAACGGGTAGATTAGAGGAATTCCTTTGGAAAGTGCCAACGGTTGAAGAATGCATGAATGAGTATTTAAGGGTTGATTCTTTGGTTGTTCGATATGGTGCTTGAGAGAGAATTCTAAAGTCTGAAGCCTTCTTGGTCTCTTGCTTTTTCATTCAATTGAGTAAAACATTGTATACAAAAGAGAGAAACTCCTAACGTGACTATGTGAGAGTTTGATAAGACTCGTCACCATGATAGTCAAGATCTCAAGCTGTAACAACTCTTTTGATATCTAGTGGAATCCAGCCAATAGGCTGTCAGCGAAGAGAGTGGACGTAGGTTTGATCTAAGCCGAACCACTATAAACTTTGTGTTTGCTTTCTCTTATCCCTGAACTTCTTACTCATATTTGCTAATTGTTTATTTACTTAGAGTTGAAATACGATTTATATCTAGTATCTTCTAAAATCAAAACACTTTCTTTAAGTCTTGCGAAAATTTTTGATTACACCTATTCACCTCCCTCTAGGTGTATTCTCTAGCCTCTTTCAATTGGTATCAGAGCCTGTGTGCGTATTTGTTGAAGTGTTTTACTTCTTAAGATAAAGATCTATGGCTAGTATTTTGGCTTCAGAACTTGTTGAAGGTCAAAGCAACACCAGACCTCCTTACTTTGATGGGAAGGAATACAATGTATGGAAGAACAAGATGAAAACTTTCCTGAAATTGAAAAATCCCCTGGAATGGGATGTGGTAGAAAAATGAGTTATTCCTATAAATCATCAACTTCAAAAAGAGGAAAGGAAGTGGCAGATGCTAGCGAGATGACACAAGCAGATATAACCAAGAGACAAGCTCTTGATGCAAAAGCTATTTATTCTTTATATTATGCCTTATCTCCTACTGAGTATAATAGAATTTCATCTTGTGAAACAGCGAAAGAAGTCTGAGACAGGTTGCATGTTACCTATGAAGGAACTGATCGAGTTAAAGAAACAAAGATCAACATTCTTCTTGAACAATATGAAGCTTTCAAAATGAAGCCAGGAGAATCCATCACTAATATGTTTAGTCACTTTACAAAAATTGTAAACGGTCTTGCATATCATGGACAGCCAATCTCAAGGCAGATGAAAGTCAACAAGTTGCTGCGAGGACTCTCCAAAGACTGGAATCACATTAAGACTTCCATTAGAGAAACACAAAGGATCATGCCTCTATCTGTAGATGAATTAGTGGGCACACTTCAATCTTATGAAGTGGAGCAAATCAATGAGGAAGAAGATCCTAAAGGTAAGAAGTCAATCGCTTTAAAGTCCAATGATGATTCCAATGTTACAGATTCAGAAGATGACCTGGATGATGAAGAACTAGCACTCATGATAAGGAAGTTCATAAAGTTAAACGGGAAAGGAAGAAAGTACAATTAGAGGAAGCAGAGTACTCAAAGATCTCAAAATAAATCAACCGAAGACAATGAGTTTAACAAAGATGTGACTTTCTTCGAATGCAAGAAGAAAGGACACATAAGACCCAACTATCCTCTATTGAAGAAAAAGAAGGGAAATACAGAGAAATTCAAGAAGGCTCTCAAGGCAGAGACTTGGAGAGACACTGAATGTGAAGAGAGTGATGAAGAATATGCCAAAATTTGTTTAATGGCAAATTCAGAATTAGATTCAAACTCTGTAACAGACTCAGACTCAGATTCAAACAAGGAAATCGAGGTTAGTAATTTTAAAATCCCTATTAAAGTTTCAAAGTATATTGATGAACTTTATCTTATTATCAAGGTATCTCTTAAAAGAATTTCCGAATTGAAAAAGGAAAATTCCATACTGAGGCAATAGGAAATTTCTTGGAAAGCAAAATTTGAAAATCTAAACAAAAACTTTAATGTGTTAAAAGAAAATGCAGATTCTCTTTCAAAGGAAAACACCTTTTTGATAAAAGATATCTCAAATATTTCAAAGAAGTTTTCAAATGAATCTGAAAAGCTAGATAAAATTCTTTCAATCCAAAAACCTTATTTTAATAAATCAAGTTTAGGAATGACACCGGAAACTATTACTTTAATTGACTTTCCAAAAGTGAAAAAAAGAAATAAACAAAGACCTACTAAAACTTTTTACAAAAATCATTTTCAAAAAGTTTTTGTAAAACATATTGGCCGAAATGCTCTCAAATTTTTAAAGTATAACAACTCAGAACATTTCGAGAAAGATTGTCCTAAAGTTTGGAGACCTGTTAAGAGAGATTGAGCAAAGATTGTTTATGGAACTAACTCCCCAAGACCCAAGAAAATATGGATACCAAAGAAAACTTGAAATCTTCTCATAACTGGAGATCACTATCAAGAAAAAGATCGAATGGTATTTGGATAGTGGTTGTTCGAGACACATGACAGGAGATTCAAACTGCTTTATAAAGCTTACTCAAATAAATGGTGGAAAAGTTTCTTTTTGTGGAAATAGCAAAGGGAAAATTATTAGATGTGGAACTGTCAAGATTGGAAATCTCACAATCAACAATATTTCCTTGGTGGAAGGCTTGTACTATAATCTACTCAGTATAAGTCAACTGTGTGACATTGGATTCAAAATCAATTTTCAAGAAGACATTTGTTCAAGAACTAGTAACAATTTGTCTCAATCTTCTACTGGATGAAGACATGAAAACATCTATCTACTTGACATTAAACCAAAAAGCTCTTAGTGTCTAATTTCTATTCAAGATGAAGAAAATCTTTGGGATAGAAAGCTTAGCCATGTTAATATGAAGCAAATAGCCAAAATTTCCTCCAAGAAGCTTGTTCGTGGACTGCCCAACTTAAGTTATCAAAAGTCAGAATTATGCACACCATGTGTTTTGGGAAAACAGGTAAGAAATTCTTTTAAATCTATAAATCAAGTTTCTACTAATCGTGTTTTGCAACTTCTGCATATGGATCTTTTTGGACCAATTAGAACACAAAGTATTGGTGGAAAGAAATACTGCTTAGTAATCGTGGATGATTATTCTTGTTTTACATGGGTATTCTTCTTAGCAAGTAAGTCTGAAACTTTTTCTTATTTCTCAAAGTTTGCTAAGAAAATTCAAAATGAAAAAGGATATACCATAACAAACATCCAGACAGACCATTGAGGTGAATTTGAAAATTAAGACTTTACAAATTTCTGTGATGAATTTGATTTAAAACATGTTTTCTCTTCGCCATATACTTCTGAGCAAAAGGGAGTTGTGTAAAGAAAGAATAGATCATTGCAAGAAATTGCAAGAACTCTTTTAATTGAAAGTAACATTTCTTCTCATTTTTGGGCTGAAGCAATTTCTACAGCTTGTTATATCATTAATAGAGTATTTTTAAGGCCTATTTTAGAGAAAACTCCTTATGAAGTGTTTAAAGGAAAGAAACCAAATGTTTCCTATTTTCACGTATTTGGTTGCAAATGTTTTATTTTGAAAAATGCAAATGATTGAACTGGTAAGTTTGAAAAAAAGTCAGACGAATGTATCTTTCTTGGCTACTCAACTTCATGCAAAGCATACAAAGTATTCAACAACAAGACTCAATCTGTTGAAGAATCTATGAATGTCAAGTTTCAAGACTCTACACCGAATCAAATGGTAGAGACTCAACTTGAAAAAACTGAACCCGCACGAGATGTTACAAAGTCTACTTCTCCCACAGAAGCTCAAACTCTTGAGATTCAACAACAAGAATAACCAAAAGACTCAACAGAAGCAAAGGATGAGCAAACTCAAAAATTAACCAGTAATTGGAAGCATAAATCTAGTCATCCCAAAGAACTCATCATTGGCAACATTGATGATGGAATTCGTACCAGATCCAAAAGACGAGAAGAGTCTAGTGTTTTGGCATTTATTTCTGAAATTGAACCCAAAAGTATAAAAGAAGTCTTAGCTGATAAAAGCTGGATTGAAGCATGCAATAAGAACTTAGATAGTTCAGCATCAACGATGTTTGGAAATTAATTCATAAACCAAAAGGTAAATCTATTATTAGAGCTAAATGGGTTTTCAGGAACAAAGTGGACGAGAAAGGAAAAGTGATAATGAGCAAAGCAAGAATTATGACTAAAGGATACACTCAAGAAGAAGGGATAGACTATGACGAGACCTATGCACCAGTAGCGAGGTTAGAAGCAATTAGATTACTTCTTGCTTTTGCTTGCTTTTAAAATTTCAGGTTATTCCAAATGGATGTAAAGAGTGCATTCCTCAATGGATTTATTCGAGAAGAAGTCTATGTGGAACAACCACCTAGTTTTGAAGATCCAAGAAAGCCAAATTCAATTTACAGACTGAAAAAAGCTTTGTATGAACTGAAGCAAGCACCTCGAGCTTGGTATGAAAGATTAAGTAATTTTCTAACACAAAATGGTTTTGTTAAAGGGAAAGTAGATACTACCTTGTTCATTAAAAAGGAAGGTAAAGATTTTCTACTTGTTTAAATTTATGTTAATGATATTATTTTTGGTTCACCAAATGAAAGACTATGCAAGAAATTCTCTAGATGCATGCAGGATGAATTCGAAATGAGCATGATGGGTGAGCTAAATTTCTTTCTGGGATTACAAGTAAAACAGTCAATAGAAGGAATCTTCATTCACCAAGAGAAGTATGCAAAGGATCTCATCAAGAAGTTTGGATTGGAAAACTGCAAAAAGACAGAGACTCCTATGTCAAGCTCTTCAAAGCTGGATAAAGATGAAGAAAGAAAGATTGTGGATCAAAAGCTATACATGAGCATAATTGGATCACTTCTTTACCTTACTGCATCTAGACCCGACATTTTATTTATTGTTTGTATTTGTGCTAGATTCCAATCAAATCCCAAAGAATCTCATCTTAGTGTAGCAAAGCAAATTATCAAATATGTTGCAACTACTTCAAAGCTAGGTCTATGGTATCCCAAAGAATGAGACTTTACTCTCCTTGGATATTTAGACGCAGATCTTGTAGGATGCAAAGTGGATAGAAAGAGTACTTCGGGAACTTGTCAACTACTTGGCAACAAGCTGGTATCATAGTTTTCGAGAAAACATAGTACTGTAGCTCTTTCAATAGCTGAAGCGAAATATATAGCACTTGGGAGTTGCTGTTCTCAAATTCTATGGATGAGGCAACAGTTAAGAGACTTTGGAATTGAAGAATCATGCACTGAAATCAAATATGATAATACAAGCACCATCAATCTCACAAAGAACCCAATTCTTCACTCAAGAGCAAAGCATATAGAAATACGTCATCACTTCATTAGAGATCATGTTCAGAATGGAGAAGTCTTGATTCAATTCATTGACTCGAAGAATCAACCGGCGAACATATTTACAAAGCCATTGGATAAAAACTTATTTGAGTCTATTCGTGCTAGACTGAACATTCTATCCTTTGCCAGGTAAAGTCTGAAGGTGTTCAGACTCAGAATTTCCAGATGCTAAGATTGTAAGTAAATTTCTTCCATTTTAATGTGATGTTATCTTTGGATAAAATTTTGAAAAGGTACGTTATCTTTTTATTTTATTTAGTCATATTTATTTTTAAGAAGTTATCCTAATTGACGATTGTTCATTTTCAAAAATGAAGTTATTATTTCGAAAAAGGCAGTTACGTTTAAGGCAGTTTATTATTTTCAAAAAGGCAGTTTTTACTTTCTAATTGTGACGCTTCGTATAACTGCTTTATATATTGTTGAAACTCGTCTTCTTCATTTACGCTCACTTTTTGAAACCCTAGAATACTGTGATCTTGCTGTTTTCATCTACTTGAGTTTCATCCAAAAAGTTTAAACCTTTTTCGAAAGAGCAAGTTCGAGAAAATTCCCCAAGACTTTGACAATGTCTTCTCAAAGAAAGTCTTCGAGAATCGCAAGTCAGGGACCACAGCGTATGCGTGAGGGACCTACACATTTCGATCTAACCGAGGAAGAAGATTCTCCTCATCAATAGCAACTGCCAAGACAACATTCTCAACCGCGCCAACAAGCAACACAAAATCCTCCTCCACAGCAAGAAGAAGTTATTGAAGATGTTGAACCTATAAGGACTCAAAAACCCCAATTTATTTATAGACTGTATTCGAACTTGAAGAAGGGCGGTTCTGCTATGAACTTTATCGATGAGTTCTTAAAGACGCATGGTTACAAAAATGAGACTTTTTTCTTGAACACCATGGAGAGACTAGGAATTGTGCCTCAAGGTTGGCAAAATGGACATTCAAGAATTTTCCCAGTGATCCAAGTGTTGGACAGCCAGAGGACAAAGACGACAATGAAAAGTTGTTTGCTAATTTTCAGCCCAGGATGGGCATTGCTGCAAAGGTTGGTGGTGAAGGGATGAACCTATTTCATCCAAAGGACCACAAAAGATGTTACTTGAATTTGCTGAAAAAAGGGGTTATGAACCCTAGGAGTGTGGATTTCGACTTTCTTGATTCTTTAAAGATTAATTTGAGAGAAAAGCTTAGTTTGCTTCAACTTGAACATTTTTGCACCGAGATGACTGTCGCGTATCCCGAACTTACTGCCTATTTTTATTCGAATTTTTCATTTATAGATGCGAATAAATTTAGTTTTTCTGTAAGGGATAAAGAATTTGTAGTTGATGTAGATACCTTGGTTGATATAATTGGTGTGGAAATAGTAAGATTCCAACCAATTGGTGCATCTTATGCCCATGCTACCTTGTCCATAGTGAATGACAGGATGGTCGAAGGTAAAATTTCTTATTCAAGGTTGAATGCCCACAACATTCTTCTTCATAAGGTGGTCATTAACTGCATCAGGCCAAAGTCTACTTCAAAGACTGATGTCTCTCGTTCTGAAGTGAAACTAATGTACGCAATCAACAGTGGTTGCAAGTTCTCTTTGCCTCACACAATTCTCATGTACATGTATAGATATGTGGTGAAAGACAAGGGACGGCTCCCTTACTCTGCTCTCGTCTCTCGACTATTCAATCATTTCAAGATCAAACTCCCTGCTCTTCTGTGTGCTAGAACCATTCCTCCAATGGTTATTAGTGTCAAAATGGTTTCTAAAATGAGACTGAAGGAACTGAGCAAAGAGTTGGAGCACTTTAAGGAGAAGTCCCATGTGAAGGCTAAGCAAGACTCTTTTGCAAAAAAGAGGAAGGGAAAAGAGTCTATGACAGAACCTGTGAAGAAAATAAGATGACGATGATCTCACTATCTCATCTCTTGCCCTACAAAATCTACAAAGTCATGTAAGCCCTGCCAAGATCAGAGAACAAGAAGAAACAGAGAGAAGAGGAGAAGAAAGGAGAAAAGGAGAAGAAGAAAGAAGAGAAGAAGAAGGAAGAAAAAGAGATGAACAAGAAGGAAGAAGAAGCGAAGAAAGAAGGAGTCACGATGACTCTTTTGAACCAACACTGGCTGTATCCGATGATTCGGAAAAGACAAGGAGTGACAAGACAGAAGAACATCGCTATAGTGCCGAAGCAAAGCTTGAAGAAGAACATATCTCTCAACCTGAAGGCATGAAGACAGGGGGAGATGTTGAAAATCAAGGTACTTCTCCACCTATTTTTACTAGTGATGTTAGTAGATCTCCACCAAACCCAGAAACGGTCTATGCCTCTCAATTTCCTGAATCAAACTTCGAGGCATACACTCCTACTCATGGAGATAGAACAACTGATGTTCCCCCTCATTTTCAAACTCCTGCATCTACTTCGGCTGGTCCTAGCACTACTAAAGATCACTCTGCAGACCTTTAGCGAGTGATGGAACTTCTCTTAGAATTGAAAGGACAACAATATGCTTTTGAGTTTGAAATGAAGCACATGATGACTGCCTTCAAAGCATCTACCGACTTTCTTCAAGATCAGATTCAAGCCCTCAAGCAAGAACAGGCAAAGGGTGTGGATATCCAACAACTTAAGGAGTCTCTGCAGAAGCTTGAAGACATTGTCAAGTCCATGGGGGATTTCCAGCTCGTTCGTATCCCCAAACAGCCCTAATTCAAACCAATTCTTTTAATCGTTTTTTTCTCCACTTTTTGCTGATGACAAAAAGGGGGAGAGTGCAGATTTGTTTTTATTGATTTTGGACTTGGACTTTACTTGACTTTGCTTTACTTTCTGTAGACTTTTTGATTATGGTTTGGTTGATGACATTTAACTTTGGATTTTGATAATATTTTGATGCTTGCAGCAGTGGTTTAGTTTGTGATATTGCTTATAAATGGTTTGTACTAACATATGTTCTGTGGTTGCAGGATCAAAGTTTTTATATTTATAAGATATTATATATTGCATAAGTACTCTTTTGCAGGTCAAAAAGTTTTCCAAAATCTGCAGGAAAGTTTTGTCATCATCAAAAAGGGGGAGATTGTTAGAGAAAACTTTTTTATTGTTTTGAAGTTGACAAAACATTTCCAAAGTCTATGTCTGAAGATCTGAAGACTTTATCGTCAAAGTCTGAAGACCGACAGACCACTAGATGTTAATCTCAAAGTCTATCCTCATTGGCAGTTCCAAATTGAAGCATGAAGATTTATCCAAACGCATGATTATTATCCAGATGAAGATTATCTTCAAAGTTTCGTTTCGTATGGTCATTGGAAGATCTTATAGTTGGAATTTACACATATTCGATTGATTATTCCTATTGGAAACTACTCCGATATGAAGATCTTTGAAAGGCAACCTAAACTTGGAAGGTTCTACTTATACAAACTCAAGATCCTAATTTGTATGGGCGAGCAAGATTGACGGGCTTTCAACACAAATTATCTAATGAGTCGAGATCACCTTAATTGATTATGTCCGATGGGTAAATTGGAGAAATTCCTTTGGAAAGTGCCAACGGTCGAAGAAGGCATGAAGGAGTATTATAGGGTTGATTCTTTGGTTGTTCGATACGGTGGTTGAGAGAGAATTCTAAAGTCTGAAGCCTTCTTGGTCTCTTGCTTTTTCATTTAATTGAGCAAAACATTGTATACAAAAGAGAGAAACTCCTAGTGTGACTGTGTGAGAGTTTGATAAGACTCATCACCGTGATAGTCAAGATATCAAGCTGTAACAACTCTTTTGATATCTAGTGGAATCCAGCCAATAGGCTGTCAGCGAGGAGAGTGGACGTAGGCTTGATCTAAGCTGAACCACTATAAACTTTATGTTTGCTTTCTCTTATCCCTGAACTACTTACTCATATTTGCTAATTGTTTATTTACTTAGAGTTGAAATACGATTTATATCTAGTATCTTCTAAAATCAAAACACTTTCTTTAAGTCTTGCGAAAATTCTTAATTACACCTATTCACCCCCCCTCTAGGTGTATTCTCTAGCCCCTTTCAAATGGAACATTGCTTTTCTTAAATAGAGAGCTTAGACATTGTCTCACCTCATTTAAACGAAATGGTGGCTTTATGAATTCTGGTAAAGGGAGGATGATGTCGGTGCATGTTTCAAAGAAAAGAAGAGAGATGATGAACTTGTCTATGATGGTGAAAGTGAAAAACAATTTCCGGGATTTTAAAAGCTGAAGTCATTTTCCTCATTTTTGGGTGCAGCTTTTCCTCTTGATGAAAAGTTTTTCACTTAGACCAACTAACTTTCCAGCATCAAACACCATAATAATATGAACGCGCTTTTTTAACAATCATTATCAAAGAAACAAGCAGAGCCAACAAAAAAACAAGCAAAATTTTCACGTTGTGCTGATAGATAGCCGCCAATGTGATCAATATCAAACAGCATGAAGAAACTATACTATCCCATTTAGTACATTCGAATCCTCATTCAAAAGTCCCCCCAAATATCAGCACAAAAGATTCTCTCCACAGCCCAACATCAGCCACAATAGAGAGAAGGTGCCCAACAATTCATCAACAGTTGTGCAACACTTCCCATAATTCAACCATAGCTCTCACTAAGCAACATGAACAATATCAATCTCCATGCAACATAACCAATCTAGACCCTAAAGCGGATTCCACATAAATCCCAACTACCAAGGAGAAGCCGGAAGAACATAAAACTCACCCGTCTTGCAAACATTAACCTTCTACTTATTAGGCTAAGGCTGAGCAAGCTCATCCTTTGCCTCACGAGCCGCTTTTTTCGCCAAGTTGGTCTAATGCCTCTTCCCCTGCGTGTGTGCCAAGTAGTTCCCCTCGTTGTTGTGCAGCGTCAAGCAAAGCTTACACTCATAATTGCAACCACTGAAACAAGCCAGTGCCGCCATCAGCCCCGTAAAAATATCAAATTGACGCAAAAGCCCAGTTATGGGGGATCGATTACTGAGGGGGGAAAGGAAGGGGGGAGTCTAAACCTGCCAAGGTGGTTGCACATGAAGTAGGGGTCCTTAGCAAGATCGATGGTCTCAAGGGTGAGGCGAAGGCACTCCTCACGACGGTCGATGGCTTCGTTTTGGGCGAAGGCAACGCCCCCGCTTCCGGGCTTCGAACCCCACTCCCGAGCTTTGAACCCCACTCCCGATCCATTCTCTCGTCGTCGTCGAGCCTGAGTTAGGGTCGAGGGAGTCGAGACGCTGGAGTGGATAGGGAGAAAAGAGTGAACGAACTCTGAAACTAAAACTGAGGGAAGTCGCGAGAAGAGAGGGGGAAGAACAGAAGTGAAAACCAATTAGGGTCTTTCTGTTCCGATTCTAATTCCTGTTCCACGATCCAGAACTGAATCAGGAACCGCCAGTTCCCAAAAAAATAGAACTGGGAATCGGAACCTCCCTCCTTGAAACCTGGAACCGAACCGGACCCTGCAGTGCGGTTCTCCAATTCCTAGTTCTACCCGGGAACCACACTCACCCCTAGCAGAGAGAGGGGATGTGAGAGAGAGAAAAAAAAAAGAAGAAAAAAGGAAAAAACAAAAAACAAAAAGAGGAAGAAGGAGGAGGAGCAGTCATCGATGCGCTGCTTCAACATCGCACCCCGATCGCCAACGTTGCCAGAGCTCCAAACACTGACCCTTCGCACTCGCTGCCACCGCTGCCCAAGCCGGTCACCGTGCCCTCCGTGCCCGCCACCACTGCAGCAACTTGAGCCGGTCACCACGCCTCGAAGTCCGCTGATCGCTGCTACAACCTGCGCCTCCGTCCCTGCTCTGCCGGTCACCGCCTCCTCGCTGACCTCCTACACTCACCGCTTCCACCCTTCGTTGCTATCGACGCCGCCACCGCAGTAGCTCGCCCAAGCGCTGGCGCCTTTGCCGCCACACCTCCTACTACTATGTGCACCAACAACCACGAGCATCGCCATGCCTCCGCCTACAACCCAATGCCACAGCTTGCCACCACTGTTGACGCCTACAGCCCGAGCCCCCTCGCCGCGTGACTTGCAGCGCCTTCTACCGGGCTCCGCCGTACCTCCACCCCTACACTCGTCGCCGCCCTATTCCCTCACCAGAGCTCCGAACGCCGGCGCACTCCTGCATCTCCGACGTGTCTGTTCTAGACGATCCCAGCAAGAAGCCAACACCTTTCCAAGAGCTATTATTCAATTTCTAGCGAACCCACAATCACATTCCAGTCCTTCCCATTGGGATTTGATTCAGTTTTGCAAGTTTGCTAAAGATGTCTCTTACGGACAACAAGCTCTTTGTCTTCTCTGGTGAACATCTAAGCGTCCGTCCCACACAGTGGCACCATCAATGGCCAAGAGTTGGTAGAAGAGAAGAAGACAAAAGTCAAGTGGTGGATTGAAGATTAAAATAAAGAAGTCCAAGAGCATTCCATCGCCCGTGGATAAGCTGAAGTTCTCGAATAGAATTCCAAAGTACTCGGTCTTGTGGAACACGTCCGACATTACCGAGCTACCGTGCATGTGCTACCAATCGTCGGTCTTCCGACATTACCAATATTGCTTTTTTCATTGCTAATACAACACAATCGGAGTTTTTCTCATCTTGCCAATTGCATTGTGTGGCCCTATCTGTGCATCTCTTCCTATCGCTAAAGAGTCGTGACTCCTTCTGCCCCTAGGCCACCTCAAATCGCTCGAGCAATGGCCCTTATGAGGCAAAAAAATATCTCCTTTCGACAATTCGATTTTGATCCAAGATCAACCCAGCTCCTTCCAGATTGATCAATCAGAGCTCGTAAGGCTGGTCAATGACAAGAGCCTCATCCACCTCAAACAAGCCGGCGGCATCAGGAGAGTCGCGTCGGTCCTTAAAACTGATCTCTTTGATGGAATTAGCCTGCATGGTAATGTTTCTGTTCCTCCCAAGTTTTGTTCTTTTGTTCCCCAGAACAAAAAAAGAACAAAAATCCGTTTGGTAACACCAAGTTATTTTTCTGTTCCCCGGAATAGAAAGTTAGCCCAAAAATAGATTTGGAGCAGAAACGAGAAACAAAAAAAAAAGTTGCTTCTTGTTCCCAAGAATAATGTATAGAAATAAGCCAATTTTTTTTCTTTTGTTCTTCTCTCTTGCCACAGCCACTTCCAATAGCTCGGAGCCACCGTCGACCATCGACCAACCGCCGTCCGCCGCCCGCCGTGGCCGGCGGTTATGCAGCGGCTGCCAGCAGTCGGCGATCCGTGAGCAAGAATAGAAAACGAATAAATATAAAAAGAAACTATTGAGTTACCAAACACATTTCTATTCCAAAAATAGAAATTTTGTGTAGTTACCAAACACGTTCTTTTACTCATAAATTATTCCTCGGAATAGAAATAGAAAAGAACTATTTCTAAAATAAAAAAAAAAAGCTCTTCCTCAGCCAAGAAGCATTGTCATGCACAGCCTTAACGTCCATGTATAAAATGCCAATTGAATTTCTGTAAACAAGGCCACATAACGTCGTCGCGCGGGGCGAATTCTTTCTGGCTTCAACTTCTATACCTGACCATCATGAGTTCCTCCGGCTCCGACGACCATCTCCCGAAGCTCCCTCACGACGCTGTCGTTGAGATCCTGAAGCAATTGCCGGTGGGATCTCTCCTGCGGTTCAAGTCTGTCTGCTGGTCGAGGCAATCCACCATCGACGACCCTCGTTTCGTGGCCCTCCACCTGAACTGCTCCGCTCTCCATGCCTCCAATTGGCATCTCACGGGTCTAGATTGGCGCCATGATCCTGAACGAAGGCTATGCTCTCTGTTCTCCGGTGACTCTCTCGCCCAGCCTTCCATGTCCCAAATTGAAATCCCATTTGCTGCTCATCCCAACTATTAGGATGTTGTTGGTCCGTGTGATGGTTTGATCTGCGTCATGGAACTTTCCACAAATGGCTATGGCCAGTCGATATATCTGTGGAATTTATTCACCAAAAAAGCACAAGGCGGTTCGTCCTAGGAGTATATTTGTTTCCACGGAGGCTGCTTTCGAAAGTTTAGGGTTTGGCTTCGACACTAGGCCTAATGACCACGAGATCGTGAGGATTCTCTATATTTTTTACGATCAAAGCCTTAAGTCCATATTTATTCACTCAGTCCAGATTCCTGGAGAATTCTGAGGTGTGAGGTTCCTGCTCAGCTACAAACGTGTGATTTTCTTGAATGGGAATCTACATTGGTTTGCCGCCAAAGGTAAATACGAATTGGTAGTCTTGTTCGATGTCGTAGGTGAGGTGTTTGATGAAATGGCTCTGCCGGAAGAGATTTATGACCAAGTCGGCTTAATATTGTCTGGAGCAGTATTGAATGACTTGCTGGCTGTGTTCACTAGTCGTGTAGAGCCAATTGGGTTGTTCTGTTTGGGTTATGAGAGACTATGGTGTGCCTGAGTCTTGGACTAAGCTGTATGCTTTTAAGGCTAGTGGAAGGGTTCACGTGGAATGGCGAGCTTTTTATTCAAATAAATTGCAAAGAACGAGTTTCTTGGAATCCAATCACGGGACAATTCGCAAATCTTCCATTATGGTTGACATGTGATTTGGTCACCATCGTAGAGAGTCTCATTTCATTATAGATATGATTCAATTGATGTTACCTTTACCGGTACAATAGGTTGATTCAGATTGCGGAAAAGTTGAAAGTGGCATATGAATTGAGAAGATATTGTTTTATTCATATACGCTCTAGCCACAAAATGGTGAGCAAAGGAAGTGAGGTGGTGCCATCTTACTTTTGGTACTTCTTACGAGCTTTAGAATGCGTTTTCATTTTCACTTTTTACTTTTAGACTAGTAACAGTATGCTACTGAAGACTGCATCTACAGCTTCAGCTCTGCCAGTAGTAGCAGATTTTAGATGATGTGGAAATGAATGACGAAGCTTTTTCAATGCTATGCATCTATGTATTTGATTTGATGCCACCATAAGCATTTTTCAGCTTCTATAAAACCAAACTATTCATAGTTTTGAATTCTGCGTCTTACTCTCTAGGCGTTTCATATAGTGCAACTACAGATTACTATGTTTTGTTTCCTAATCTTGAGACTTTCTGGTAGAATAGTCAATGCATACCTAGTAAGCTTGTTTATTGATCCATGTAGACAATTGCATTAATGCATTAAGGGAAAATTGGAGACTATATTATCATGATATACTCTTTTTTTTTCCCTTGAATGATTTGTGGGTCAGAAGGCTCACTCCATCTTATGCTACACTAAGATCTTTGCATGTCAAGCCATCTGAGAATGTGGTCTGTAGATGAGATAATCTCTCTGCTTCCTCCTTGGAAAGACATCTGCGACAATGATCCTAAATTGCAATTCTCTTTTAAGGTTTGGTGCAATGTGCTGGAGCTCTGCTTCATTAATAGGGATTCTAGTGGTTGGCAATCCCAATTCACCTGGCTCTTGCAAAAATGGGAAATGGCAAAGAACAGCAGAAAGCAATGTTGAAGTTTCTTTGGAATGCCAGCATATAGTTTGTCTGGAAGCCAAGAAATAATCTACTTCATTGCAAGCTACTGCTTCTGCGGGGTGTGTTCTTAGATTGATCAATATTTTAGTTAGACTTCTAATTGAAGGCTGTCTAGTTTCAAGAGGATATACTTAAATTTATCAAACTTGAAATCCGTCTAGTTTAGGGTCTGTTTGATGTAACGCCTTAGATTTGTGTAGTTTGTGCTTGTTTGAGCATAGCTAGGTTGTAATTGTTGTCTCTGTGCTATTGGGCTGCTTGTGGGAATATTCCACCCAATGACCCTCTTGTGTCATGAACTTGATGATGCAATGTATAAACTTAGGGCATGCATGGTAACTTTTCTATTTCTCCCGATTTCTGTTTTTTTGTTCCCCGAAACCCAAAAAAAAAAAAAGAACAGAAATCTATTTGGTAATACCAACTTATTTTTCTATTCCCCGAATTAGAAAAGTGACTAGGGAATAGATTTGGAACATAAAACAAAAAAACAAAAAACAAAAAAACAAAAAAAATTAGCTTCTTGTTCTTAGAAAAAATTTCTAAAAATAAGTTTTTTTTTTCTTTTTCTATTTTTCTTTTGTTCTTCTTCCTTGTTGCGGCCACCGCTAGCCGCTTGCCAACCGTCAGCCACCTCCAACCGCCCACGGCCACCGTTGGCAGTCGACCGTCAGTGACTGCCGGCGACAGTTGCTGCTGCCTGTAGCCCACCGGCCGCCACCCACGGCCCACCGGTCGACAACCGCCATTGTCTGCCGATAGCCTGCTGTCGCCAACCACCGCACAACCGCCGCCTGCCACCACACGACCGCCAACCGTCACTACCGACCGCCACAGCAAGATCGCCGCCCATAGCTCACCGGCCACCGCCCCCACCCGTGGCTAGTGGGCTATGGATGACAATCCTGCGATGGTGGTCGGCGACGATGGTCAGCGGTCGTGCGGCGGACGTGCGACGATTGTGCAACGGTCACACGGCGGTCTTGCGGCGATCGTGTGATGGCCGTGCGGTGGCCATGCAGCGATCGTGCAGCAATCGTACAGTGGCGGGCAACGGCCGGCAGTCCGTAAGTAAGAAGAAAAAGCAAACAAATATAAAAATTTATAATTTTTTAGTAAACGCATTTCTATTCTTTTTCTATTCCAAAAATAGAAATTTTGTATAATAACCAAACACCTTACTTTACTCAGAAATTATTCCCATAGTAGAAATAGGAAAAAACTATTTCTAAAAAGAAATAGTTCCCCGAAATAGAAACGTTACCATGCGCACCCTTAGTGGCGAAACGGATGACGTCACTCGCAGGCAAAACGCATTCGGTGTCAACACATTCAAGCGGCCTGCCAAGGGCTTCTTCCACTTTTTGCTCGAGGCTTTCAAGGACCTCACGCACCTGATTCTTCTTGTTTGCGGTGGGCTTTCGCTTAGGCTTGCGATCAAGGAGAGCGGGCTCAGGGAAGGCTGGTACAGCGGCGAGAGCTCATTCTTCTCAGTTTTCCTCGTGATTGTGGTGTCCACCGTGTGCAAATACCAGCAGAATCGGTAGTTTGATAAATTGTATGGGGCTATCGGTAATATTCTCTTCGATGTGATAAGAAAGGGCCGACGGCAGCAAGTGTCCAGATCCAATATCGTCGTCGGAGATTGCGTTTGTCTGTATCCCGGCAATCAAGTCCCGGCAGACAGTCTGTCCATCAATCGGCTCTGCTTGTGGGTATGGATAAGAACTTGTACTGTTTCGATCGCATTAGTTTCACGTATTAACTCATGTTAGTTTCCTCCATAAATATATAGTATTAGTATTACCAAGTTCAAGCCCAGGTTGATAAATTAGTTAAGTAAATAGTTCAAAGAAATGTAAAAGCGTACGATATTCTATATCATACTCAACACTGTCATTTTCATAATTTTAATTCTATGACAAAGAGCAAAGTAAGGGTTTTAATTCGTAATTCCAGTCGTAGGAGAACAAACTTTGTTAAAAGATTTTACTGGAAAATGTATACTTCAACATAATCCATTTCTTCTCGGGTTAATATTTATTCAGGTTTCATTTTCTTTGTTTCAACTTGAGACTTCGCATCCTAGCGTCACTAAATCATGTGCAATGTTCGTATTATCAATTTAGGTCGACAAATCGAGCATGACCAAGGAGAGTGATTGCGTAGAAGAGATGAAAAATCGAAATTCATTCATGTTCTCTAGAACAAAGGTCGTTGGTGGGGGTGTTCGGATGCTGGTCACAACGATTGGGATGAACACAAAGGAGGGCAAGATGATAAGTTCAATCAACCACGGCAGCAGCAAGGAGACCCCTTTACAGGCTCGGCTCAACAAGCTCACCTCGTCGATTAGCAAAGTCAGCTTGGTGGTCAATTGCCGCACGACCGCCGCATGGCCATCGCAGGATCGCCGCCCACGGCTCACCGACCACTACCCCCTCCCATGGCTAGTGGGCTATGGATAACAATCCTGCGACGGCGGTCGGCGACGATGGTCGGCGGTCGTGCGGTGGACGTGCGACAGTCGTGCAACGGTCGTGCGACGGTCACGCGGCGGTCTTGCGGCAATCGTGTGACGGCCGTGCGGTGGCCATGCGGCGGTCGTGCGGCAATCGTGCAGCGGCAGCCGGCGTCCGGCGGTCCGTAAGTAAGAAGAAAACGCAAACAAATATAAAAATTTATAATTTTTTAGTAAACGCATTTCTATTCTGTTTCTATTCCAAAAATAGAAATTTTGTGTAATTACCAGACACCTTACTTTAATCAGAAATTATTCCCGGAGTAGAAATAGGAAAAACTATTTCTAAAAAGAAATAGTTCCCCGGAATAGAAACGTTACCATGCGCACCCTTAGTGGCGAAACGGATGACGTCACTCGCAGGCAAAACGCATTCGGTGTCAACACATTCAAGCGGCCCGCCAAGGGCTTCTTCCACTTTTTGCTCGAGGCTTTCAAGGACCTCACGCACCTTATTCTTCTTGTTTGCGGTGGGCTTTCGCTTAGGCTTGCGATCAAGGAGAGCGGGCTCAGGGAAGGCTGGTACAGCGGCGGGAGCTCATTCTTCTCAGTTTTCCTCGTGATTGTGGTGTCCACCGTGTGCAAATACCAGCAGAATCGGTAGTTTGATAAATTGTATGGGGCTATCGGTAATATTCTCTTCGATGTGATAAGAAAGGGCCGGCGGCAGCAAGTGTCCAGATCCAATATCGTCGTCGGAGATTGCGTTTGTCTGTATCCCGGCAATCAAGTCCCGGCAGACAGTCTGTCCATCAATCGGCTCTGCTTGTGGGTATGGATAAGAACTTGTACTGTTTCGATCGCATTAGTTCACGTTTTAACTCATGTTAGTTTCCTCCATAAATATATAGTATTAGTATTACCAAGTTCAAGCCCAGGTTGATAAATTAGTTAAGTAAATAGTTCAAAGAAATGTAAATGCGTACGATATTCCGTTTGATACTGCACACTGTCATTTTCATAATTTTAATTCTATGACAAAGAGGAAAGTAAGGGTTTTAATTCGTAATTCCAGTCGTAGGAGAACAAACTTTGTTAAAAGATTTTACTGGAAAATGTATACTTCAACATAATCCATTTCTTCTCGGGTTAATATTTATTCAGGTTTCATTTTCTTTGTTTCAACTTGAGACTCCGCATCCTAGCGTCACTAAATCATGTGCAACGTTCGTATTATCAATTTAGGTCGACAAATCGAGCATGACCAAGGAGAGTGATTGCGTAGAAGAGATGAAAAATCGAAATTCATTCATGTTCTCTGGAACAAAGGTCGTTGGTGGGGGTGTTCGGATGCTGGTCACAACGATTGGGATGAACACAAAGGAGGGCAAGATGATAAGTTCAATCAACCACGGCAGCAGCAAGGAGACCCCTTTACAGGCTCGGCTCAACAAGCTCACCTCGTTGATTAGCAAAGTCAGCTTGGTGGTCAATTGCCGCACGACCGCCGCATGGCCATCGCAGGATCGCCGCCCACGGCTCACCGACCACTACCCCCTCCCATGGCTAGTGGGCTATGGATGACAATCCTGCGACGGCGGTCGGCGACGATGGTCAGCGGTCGTGCGGTGGACGTGCGACAGTCGTGCAACGGTCGTGCGACGGTCACGCGGCGGTCTTGCGACAATCGTGTGTCGGCCGTGCGGTGGCCATGCGGCGATCGTGCGGCAATCGTGCAGCGGCAGCCGGCGTCCGGCGGTCCGTAAGTAAGAAGAAAACGCAAACAAATATAAAAATTTATAATTTTTTAGTAAACGCATTTCTATTCTGTTTCTATTCCAAAAATAGAAATTTTGTATAATTACCAAACACCTTACTTTACTCAGAAATTATTCCCGGAGTAGAAATAGGAAAAACTATTTCTAAAAAGAAATAGTTCCCCGGAATAGAAACGTTACCATGCGCACCCTTAGTGGCGAAACGGATGACGTCACTCGCAGGCAAAACGCATTCGGTGTCAACACATTCAAGCGGCCCGCCAAGGGCTTCTTCCACTTTTTGCTCGAGGCTTTCAAGGACCTCACGCACCTGATTCTTCTTGTTTGCGGTGGGCTTTCGCTTAGGCTTGCGATCAAGGAGAGCGGGCTCAAGGAAGGCTGGTACAGCGGCGAGAGCTCATTCTTCTCAGTTTTCCTCGTGATTGTGGTGTCCACCGTGTGCAAATACCAGCAGAATCGGTAGTTTGATAAATTGTATGGGGCTATCGGTAATATTCTCTTCGATGTGATAAGAAAGGGCCGGCGGCAGCAAGTGTCCAGATCCAATATCGTCGTCGGAGATTGCGTTTGTCTATATCCCGGCAATCAAGTCCCGGCAGACAGTCTGTCCATCAATCGGCTCTGCTTGTGGGTATGGATAAGAACTTGTACTGTTTCGATCGCATTAGTTCACGTATTAACTCATGTTAGTTTCCTCCATAAATATATAGTATTAGTATTACCAAGTTCAAGCCCAGGTTGATAAATTAGTTAAGTAAATAGTTCAAAGAAATGTAAATGCGTACGATATTCCGTTTGATACTGCACACTCTCATTTTCATAATTTTAATTCTATGACAAAGAGGAAAGTAAGGGTTTTAATTCGTAATTCCAGTCGTAGGAGAACAAACTTTGTTAAAAGATTTTACTGGAAAATGTATACTTCAACATAATCCATTTCTTCTCGGGTTAATATTTATTCAGGTTTCATTTTCTTTGTTTCAACTTGAGACTCCGCATCCTAGCGTCACTAAATCATGTGCAACGTTCGTATTATCAATTTAGGTCGACAAATCGAGCATGACCAAGGAGAGTGATTGCGTAGAAGAGATGAAAAATCGAAATTCATTCATGTTCTCTGGAACAAAGGTCGTTGGTGGGGGTGTTCGAATGCTGGTCACAACGATTGGGATGAACACAAAGGAGGGCAAGATGATAAGTTCAATCAACCACGGCAGCAGCAATGAGACCCCTTTACAGGCTCGGCTCAACAAGCTCACCTCGTCGATTAGCAAAGTCAGCTTGGTGGTCAATTGCCGCACGACCGCCGCATGGCCACCGCAGGATCGCCACCCACGGCTCACCGACCACTACCCCCTCCCATGGCTAGTGGGCTATGGATGACAATCCTGCGACGGCGGTCGGCGACTATGGTCAGCGGTCGTGCGGTGGACGTGCGACAGTCGTGCAACGGTCGTGCGACGGTCACGCGGCGGTCTTGCCGCAATCGTGTGACGGCCGTGCGGTGGCCATGCGGCGGTCGTGCGGCAATCGTGCAGCGGCAGCCGGCGTCCGGCGATCCGTAAGTAAGAAGAAAACGCAAACAAATATAAAAATTTATAATTTTTTAGTAAACGCATTTCTATTCTGTTTCTATTCCAAAAATAGAAATTTTGTATAATTACCAAACACCTTACTTTAATCAGAAATTATTCCCGGAGTAGAAATAGGAAAAACTATTTCTAAAAAGAAACAGTTCCCCGGAATGGAAACGTTACCATGCGCACCCTTAGTGGCGAAACGGATGACGTCACTCGCAGGCAAAACGCATTCGGTGTCAACACATTCAAGCGGCCCGCCAAGGGCTTCTTCCACTTTTTGCTTGAGGCTTTCAAGGACCTCACGCACCTGATTCTTCTTGTTTGCGGTGGGCTTTCGCTTAGGCTTGCGATCAAGGAGAGCGGGCTCAGGGAAGGCTGGTACAGCGGCCGGAGCTCATTCTTCTCAGTTTTCCTCGTGATTGTGGTGTCCACCGTGTGCAAATACCAGCAGAATCGGTAGTTTGATAAATTGTATGGGGCTATCGGTAATATTCTCTTCGATGTGATAAGAAAGGGCCGGCGGCAGCAAGTGTCCAGATCCAATATCGTCGTCGGAGATTGCGTTTGTATTTATCCCGGCAATCAAGTCCCGGCAGAGAGTCTGTCCATCAATCGGCTCTGCTTGTGGGTATGGATAAGAACTTGTACTGTTTCGATCGCATTAGTTCACGTATTAACTCATGTTAGTTTCCTCCATAAATATATAGTATTAGTATTACCAAGTTCAAGCCCAGGTTGATAAATTAGTTAAGTAAATAGTTCAAAGAAATGTAAAAGCGTACGATATTCCGTTTGATACTGCACACTGTCATTTTCATAATTTTAATTCTATGACAAAGAGGAAAGTAAGGGTTTTAATTCGTAATTCCAGTCGTAGGAGAACAAACTTTGTTAAAAGATTTTACTGGAAAATGTATACTTCAACATAATCCATTTCTTCTCGGGTTAATATTTATTCAGGTTTCATTTTCTTTGTTTCAACTTGAGACTCCGCATCCTAGCGTCACTAAATCATGTGCAACGTTCGTATTATCAATTTAGGTCGACAAATCGAGCATGACCAAGGAGAGTGATTGCGTAGAAGAGATGAAAAATCGAAATTCATTCATGTTCTCTGGAACAAAGGTCGTTGGTGGGGGTGTTCGAATGCTGGTCACAACGATTGGGATGAACACAAAGGAGGGCAAGATGATAAGTTCAATCAACCACGGCAGCAGCAAGGAGACCCCTTTACAGGCTCGGCTCAACAAGCTCACCTCGTCGATTAGCAAAGTCAGCTTGGTGGTCAATTGCTGCACGACCGCCGCATGGCCATCGCAGGATCGCCGCCCACGGCTCACCGACCACTACCCCCTCCCATGGCTAGTGGGCTATGGATGACAATCCTACGGCGGTCGGCGACGAAATACGTAGTCTGCAACGGTCGTCGACGGTCATATCGTGTGATGGCCATCAAGCAACGTAAATCACCAATATAAAAATATTATCAATTTAGGTTGACCAATCGAGCATGACCGAGGAAAGTGATTGCGTGGAGAGGATGAACAATTGGAATCCATTCCTGCTCTTCGGAACAAAGGTCGTTGATGGGGATGCTCGGATGTTGGTCAATCAGCTACGGCAGCAGCGAGCAGACCCCTTTACAGGCTCGGCGCAACAAGCTCACATGGTCGATTAGCAAAGTCGGCTTGGTGGTCAATTTTCTGGTTCTTGTGGTCCTGAGTACTTCACCGAAACCAAAAAAAAAAAGGACACGAACAAGAAAGAGGAATTCGTTCCAGGCCAAACGATGGGTGACAATATCATGAACTTTGTTTTCGAGAATTATGAAAGAGGCTAGTGAATACACCTAGAGGGGGTGAATAGGTATTTAAAATAAATCTTGGCAAATAAATGCGGAATAAATAAAGGAGTTTAGGGAAGAGAATAAGAACACAAGGTTTATAGTGGTTCAGCTTGGACCAAGCCTACATCCACTCTCCCACGATAATAGCCTTCTGTTAGATTCCACTATGCAATCAACAAGAGATTACAACTTTAAGTGCAAATATTTAGTAGTAGATCACACTATCTCACTAAGTCACTCTTTTGGTATTTCTCTCACGATCACAAACGTTTAAGCTCACGAAAGACAAGTGTATGATCGAATGTCGCTTAGACTTTGGAATTATAAATTCTACGCTCTGTCTCTTACTTGCTCATCGGTCATTGATCTCATTAAATACTCCTCCACTTCCAAACTAGCCGTTGGACAGCATCTCGAAGATCGTCTTCCAATCTACCCATTGGACAAATCTGTGTCTAGAAGATTTGGTAGCCGTTGAGTGACAAAAGTAAAATCCCAAATTGATTTCGCAAAATTGGTTTCCATAAGTAAAGCTTCTTCGTATAGAAAGTTCTTGTCTTCAAGATTTAATTGTCAATCAATTAGATTGAGTCAATCAAATCAATCTTGATGTAGAATCCAAACCAGATCACTAGCCGTTATATCTTCGGGGCTTGAGTTACGTTCTGTCGAATCTGGATGTAAAGCCTGAGTACAATAGACTTTACAATCTGAGTCTAAGTGCGATAGATTTTACAATCTGAGTCTGAACATATTCTGCTTCTAAACAGATTTAGTTTCAGCATAGACAATCATCTGCATAATCTATTACTCAACCATTTGTTAGTAGCATTTGATTTATTTTGTCATCTTCAAAATATCATAAGGGATTTCCCTAAAAATCTCCCACTTTTTTTTATGATAACAAAATAATCTCTGAATATGCAGATGTGTCATCATACTTTCTAAAATATTGATAAATCAAAGCAATGTAATTCAAATCAAAAGATAGTATAAGAAAGCAAATAGATTGAGCATAACAATATATAGAAAAATAATCGCAGCTCAATATCATGCAATGATTAATATCAACCAATCAACACATATGCATATTTATATTCTCCCCCTTTTTTGTCATAATCAAAAAGCGATAGAATCACATAGAGAATATAAAACGATAACAAATATATTTTGCATGAAACATAATTTCCAAAAATCAGCTTTTATAAAATAAATCGAATATTAAAGATATGCAATATAGCTCACTTCGATCATATATATCAGCAACTATCTAATAAAAATCATGGATACATTATAAAATTCATTTACTCTTTTCCTTCCTTCCATAATAATCAAGATCACGATCAATTCAAAAATATTTTTCCATAATTGATCAAAGCTCCCCCTCAATTTGTTGCCTTTTTGAGGTGATCACAATTCTTTTCTTTTCATTTTGGATTCATGTCCTCCCCCTGTCATCATGACAATATTTGCGAATAGCACTAATTGTGGCTTGTGCACGTTGAGCAGAATATTTTTCCAATATTTTCTTCGTAGCAACAATGTCCACAATGATCATTTGCATATTGAAATTCGAGGCAAAAAAAAATATTTTCTTTAATCAAACTCTTCTCGAATTCAACCTGCATGAACTTAACAAACTTTTTGCACACATAAGCTGTAATAATATCCACATAATATATAATGCCCTTTCTTCAAATAAATAAATTGAATAGCATATATAAAATTATCAATTATAAAAATTCAGAACTATTCAACCCTTCGTACGACACATTAGGGATTTCGTTAACAATTTGCAAAAACTTTGCACAAGGAATGGAATGTTTGAGCCTCTAGAAGATAGTATAGAATCTCCACGATTTTCAGATCGAGCTTTCCCATATCCATATGGAAGATTCTTTTGCTACCTGCAAATTCTTGTCTAACAGATAATAATCTTTGCACGTAATACATTCCTTTGATTTATGGATCAAACTTGCTAGATATGAGATATCTTCTAAAAATATAGCAAGAGTATCCTTGAATATGCAATAATCTTTCACGAATAAAGGGATTTCCTTGAGCATAAATCTCAAAATTTATTATTGATGCGTTTTGCAAAAAGAAAGATGATATTTCTATCACGCTCCAAATCAAGTAAAAGAAATATTGCAATGCCTTATATTTCTGAGAAGAAATATTTGCAATATAAATGATAAGCAATTGTCCAAAATCAGGATAAATGCACGTAGAAAATTGCAAGGCTGACTAAAAGAAATATTCTCTTACCCAAGGTATATGTTTGAAATATACCCAAAAAAAAATTATTACCAATCTTCGCATGAGATACTTTCTGATTCTACCAAAATTTGCATAGATTCGCAATCATTCTTGCCTTATTGAATTTCCTGCAATAAACTCATTTCCTTTTTGGTATCCATCAATTTGGATCCTTCCATTTCATTAGAACAAAATATAAAATCTCTATAAATAATCAAATATTCTTTTTTAACTCATCATAACATGTTATTTAAGGAAAGAATATCATGCACAATAATATCTTGAAAAATAAATTCTCACTTAGTCAACGCACAATAAAATCAAAGAGAATAAATTCCTTGAGTATCTAAAAATATTTTATATAATAAATTTATATCACATAAAATAGATTAACACTTTGCAAAATATGACAATCTAAGAGCATAAAATCAAACCAAATAAACTCATTTGTCTCTAAGCAAGATATCAAATCAATCACACGTATCAAATCGCGACTTAAAAAAATAATAATAATCACGCGATCTTTCTTCGATCAAACCAATCATAGAATATGGTCATAATAAAATCTAAATCATTCAAGGCACAAAGAGAATTAAAAATATATGTTTTCCTTATCAAATTCTCTTTCTTCTTTTCCTTTATTTCTTGCAAAAATAACTCATCTTTTCTTTGGTACCCATTTTTTCTTGGGTCCATGAGAGTGAGTAGAGTATGTTGTATTTACCCAATATTTCTTAATATGTCTCCAAACTTTAGGACATTTTTTCTTAAAGTGTTTTGAATCACCACAATTTGAACACTTGAGGGCATTTCGACCAACAGGTTTTGTATATAGCCTTTGAAAATGCTTTTTGTACACAAGTCTAGGAGGTCTTTGTCTAAGTTTCTCCTTGACTTTAGGAAAATCAATTAGAGAATCGCTTTCCTTATTAAAACCAAGTCCCGACTTATTATAGTAAGGAACTTGTATGGAAAGAATATGCTCTAAATTTTTTGAACCATTTGAAAATTTTGTCAAAATATTTGAAAATTCCTTTTTTAAAGAATCATTTTCTTTGACAAGTAAATCTCAACTTTCTTTTGTTTGTAGAAAATCTTTTTGCAAAATTTCAAACTTTTATTTTTGAGAGAGATCCTGTTGCCTAAGCCAAGAATTTTCCTTTTTAAGTTCGGAGATCCTTTTAAGATAAGATTTGAGATTTAAGCAAAGCTCATTTATATAATTTGAAACTTTGATAGGAATTTTTGAATGGCTTACCTCGATTTCCTCATCGGATTCCAAGTCTGTGTCCAAGTCAGACTCTGATTCTGAGTCTGTGTCTGAGTCAGAGTTTGATTCTGAGTCTGTTTCTGAATCAAACTCAGATTCTGAATGTGCCATCAAGCATATATTTCCTTGCTGGTCATCTTCTTTCATGGTTCTTTTCTGGCCATTCTACTTGTATTGTTTTCTTCCACTGAATTTGCTTCCTTTTCTATTCAGCTTTTTGAATTTCTTGAGAGATGAATTTCTTTCCAATCCTAGGTGAGGTGGAGAGATGATTTCATGAGAAATTGTAACTTGTGACGGCTAAATGTCGCGTGAATTATTGGGTATAATTAAGAGTTGTGAAATACTAAGTATATTTAAATGACTCGGTGTGATCTATAGTGGAATTTTGTACAGCCCTTCCGTGGACGCCAATCGAATTTCGTAAATCCAATGTTCTATTTATTTCCTTGTGCCATTTATTCTATTGATCGATCACTTTCTTTTTGCAACATTATATGTGTAAGGGATGAAGAAAAATTTTCGCCTTAAGAGTTCTTATTTTTCACATTATCAAATGTTGCGAGTGTTGGAAATTTCCTATAATATGGGCTTACATTAATTAATTACTTTTCTATTTTAAATAATCGGGTTAATGGATATTCCAATATTTGTTGAACCCTACAGTGATCTGATTGAATTGGATATTGGCATCTATTAATAACGGGTCTAGTTGAGCAGCAAAGTGTAGGCAATTGTGTTTAACTGAAGCCCATAATGGGAATGGCCCAGTCGACACGCTGTTAATTAAGGTTTGCTAGATCCCCTTTCTAACCTATAAAATGATGGGTTATACCTATCAGTTGCTTTAATCCCATTGAAAGCTGCTATACTGAAATAGGTCATAAAGAGGAAGATCTGACATTCTGATAGATCATTGTTTATTAAATTGATCTATTTTCTTCAAGTAAAGTAATGGCTCAAACAAGTACGCTTTAATTCCACTGTGTTTATTGATATCGGTGTTTTACAATCATATATGGATCTGTTTCTTCTTGATTAATTAATTATTCATGTGAATAATTGTTCTACATGTGGTATCAGAGCCGATCATATATGATTGTAGAACCCAAAAATTGTTTTATGAACAAATTCGAAATCCTCCTATTTGAGCCGAATATGGGCATTATTTTTTCGTGTAGATTTTTTGCTCGATTGATCTTGAAACCTTAGGGTTTTTGTTTTACATGCCAATATATTTCCAACCATACATAATTTGCATATTTTCGTTAAGAATTGAGAGAGAATTTTAAATTTGAAATTCTAGGGTTTATCATTAAAAAGTTCTAGAATTTTCAAATTACTTGCAATTGATTGATGTTCGTTGTAAATCGTTACATGGGTATTGATATATATGTTTTAGCATCCTTTTGTTGCATTAAGGTAAATTTTTTGGGCTTAATTTGTGGAAATCTGGATTTTAGTCATGGGAGTGTTAGATCTAAATTTCTTGAAGCTTGAATATGGTTGAATTCTTAGATTGCTCTTGATTAATTAGTTGTTCATGTGATATCTCTCTCTGCGTGCTTGCTATCTTCCACGATCCGTCAGAGCGAATTAGGGTTGCATGCGTTGCGCTGACCGTTTTCATTGTGCAGATGACGATTCGAATGCTAATCTGTGTTTTTTTTTTTTTTTTCGCTTGCTCTCACGTGTGTATTCTATAGTTCGCGATGGATTGTTTCCCCATCATCCCTCTAGGCAGATTGTGTCCATCAGGATGGGAACCGTGGTCAGCTTAGGTTTCCAAATAATTCCCCTAAAAAACCCCATGATTAATCACGGCCCTAAGAAAAGCCCTCGATATCCTATCAACCCCAAAAAAGGATCGGATAAAGAGCGAGATCGAGGAGGAATTTGACGATCTGTGTAACAACCCGAGCCCCACTGTATAATATTGTCTGCTTTTGACATTGAGTCCTCACGGCTTTAAAACGCGTTATGCAGGGGCCTCTCCCAAGCCATAATATTGTCCGCTTTCGAGGCACGGCCCACCGGCCCGTCCTCCCTCACAGCTTTGTTTTCAGCGTAGCGGAAGCGTACGTGAAACGAGTTATGCAGGGGCAAAGGCTCACCTCTCCCAAGTCATAATATTGTTCTCTTTGGGCCCGCACTGGCACGGACACACTGCCATCCCAGTCAAGCCACCCCTCAAGGCTTTGTTCTCAGCGCAGCAGAAGCTCACGTGAAACGCATTACCTGGGGACAAGGTTGCACTTGGCCATTCCTTTCCCCAAACCGATATTGTCCGCTTTGGCAGCCCCACAGTGGGCCTCTCACAGGTTTGTTTTCAGCGCAGTGAAAGCATACGTGAAACTCGTTATGCAGGGGTAGAGGGCCATCCCTCGGGCCTTCCCTCTCCCAAGCCATAATATTGTCCGCTTTGGAGGCACGGCCCACCGGCCCGTCTCCCTCACGGCTTTGTTTTCAGCACCTGCATAACGCGTTTTAAAGCCGTGAGGATTCAGTGTCCAAAGCAGACAATATTATACAGTGGAGCCCGGGTCGTTACAATCTATGCTTGCTGCACTTGATTTCAAGTTTTTTTTTTTTTTTTTTTTGGTGCTTAGGATGGAGATGATTGCCACTAGTAACCGAGCAATCAGTGATCTCTCTTCTCTAATGGTTGAAGAAATAGTTCTTGATTTTCTCTTTTGGAAAAGCGACGATAGTTTTGCTTTGAGTCTGTCTTCGGTATTAGCAACCGACTCTCCTACGTGATTGTGTGATTGTGCGGGGCATCGATACGCAAGCACATAATTGAATAATTGGCTGGATATTTATAGTAGCAATTCATAAGCTTTGCGGCTGATTTTACTCCTGAAAGTGAAAGATGTTCGTAAGCACTCGTTTTGTCTTTCTATGCAATGCGGCATCACTTTCTTATCGCAATTTCTTGAGCTTGAATTAGCTGGGTTCTCCATTATCGTGCTTTCTTTTGCTCGAAAATCATAGAAAGTTTACCGATGTCCATTTTATCATTGGAAATATCGATCACGTGGACAATTTCTTGGATGATAATGAACCAATCGAGTTTTTTTTTTTAAGGGGGACGGGTTAAATGGTTGAGCTGGAAACCTTATGGGTATTCCAGCATAATAATATTGATGAATGGTTCTCGAAGATGTGGAATGTTAGAGTTAGAAAGATGTCAAATTTCGGGAGGATCGGCGAATGGCAGTGATATTGGTGTTTCCAGGACGAGAAAGTGCTGCTGCTGTCTTTGATAGAAAGCTGCCATACACAAGAAAACTTTCCTCTGTGGGGCACTTGGATCGTAGTCGGAGGAATTGCTATCAAATTAAATCTTGAAAGACAGTTTGGCTGTCTTGAATATAATGAGCATTTGAAACTAAATGGAACAATTTAGAGCATCCTAAACTGCTTGAAAGGAGGGAAATACGAGATAGTTGTTAGAGTTGTCTAGGGTGTATGGATGCGCCCACTTGGAAGCAATTCCAATCTGTCCTTCTTCAAATACTGTGTCCTGTAATGTAGAGATTGGGGAGTATGGCATGCCGACTGTAGAACTCCCAAACAAATTCGGGAGCAGCTTTCCTCTTTTAACTATCACGTGTCTTCAACATGCTTTTCTAATGTAGCTAACAAGGAGCAAAGGTCTCTATGCTTAAGCTTTGAACGTTTAGGGGCTTCACTATATTATAGGACATTGGGTATTCTATGTCGATCTCGTTGTTTTGAATTCGTGCTCGTAGGATTTGTAGAGTTTTGTGTTTCGTGTTTTTTTTCCTTCCCCGTGTTGCTTAGGGTGGCAGCGAGCCTGTGTTTTTTTCTTTTATGTTGGATGATTTTCAGGATTGCCCATCGTGTTGTCTGTCAAGGGTTTTGTGGGTTCGTTCATGATCAGCCGGGCCTGGGCCAGAAGCCTTAGTTTCTTATTCGCCTGGGCTTATGTTCTGATTCTGTGCGTGAGCCCAGAATCCTAGACCTGTATAATGGGCATAAGCCCATTTTATTCCATTTAGTTTTGTGCCCAATCGTGGGCTATATTAATAATAGAAACAATGGGCCGGGCGAAAAGAATAGCTTGGGCTGAGTGAAGGTTGAGCCCCGCGAGAGTCTCCGATCCGGGTTGCTCGCGGGTCAGGGCCCGCGGGTGGGTCCGAAATATTATAATAATATTTAAATAATAAAATAATATTATTATTAAAAAGTTGCTTAATTTAAAAAAAAAAAATTTGTGGCAAAAATTGTTGTTGTTTGAAAAAATTCAATATGATCATTGGAAGCACATGTTATAAAGTGTTTCAGATTATTTGATGAATTTTGGGCATAAATTGTTGAAGTTCCTTATTGATAAAAATTAGTATATACAATTACCTGCCAAAGGGGGTTATTGTGTATATTAATTTGAAAATTGCATGAATATAAATTCCAAAATTAAAAGATGGGGATATATGACTCAAAAAGATTTATCTGCCCAAAGGGGATAAATTTTTTAAAGTTATATGTAATTCACCTATATATTGATATATTAGAGATGAATGATGGGGATGTGTGACTCAAAAGGTTTATCTACCTAAAGGGGATAAATTTTTTAGAGTTATGTGTAATTCCCCTATATGTTGAGATAATGGAGATATATAATTTAAAGAATTTGTCTGCCCAAAGGGGATTGATTCTTGAAGATTATATGTAATTCTCCTTTATCATCTCTATATATTGATATCATGGAGATGTATAATTAAAATGATTTGTCTGCCCAAAGGAGATGGATCATTAACAATTATATGTAATTCTCCTTGTTGTTGCTTTATAAATTTCATGCTATGAAAAAATAATGGTGCATTATGCACTCTGCCCAAAAGAGAATTTATAATGTACTAATTATTTTTGTTGAATTACTTATTGCCCATAATTGATCTTATTGCATTATGTGTTACGAATAGTTATCTTTGTTGTAAACAATAATAATGTCACGTTTGAAATGTTAACTGGATCAAATATTATACTATTAAAGTCTTGGTCAAAAAAGGAGACATTGTGATTAAGAATATTAGAACTGAGTTCATGTTGGCTGATCCTCTAACAAAAGGCTTACGACCCATTTTGTTTAAAGAACATGTAAAGAATATGAGTGTCTTAGATTCTTTTGATTTCTTTTGTTAGTGGGAGTTATATAATTTGTATTTTTTGGATATTATAGTTATATGCAGACTAATAATGCTTTTATGATGTCTATTAAAGCATTTATATTCAATAATTGTTGTTATTGATTCTATTGTTATCATTTCTCCTGTTGACTGAGAAATGGAAGTATAAACAGTATCTTTAAACAAATTTTAGTTTAAAGATGACTGGATGTCACTGATTATGAGATCTCATGTTGGATTGTGACATTTGTGTAATTTCATGTTGTTTAGAAATTGCACTAATGCAATTTCATGTTGTTGAGAAATTACATTGAGGACCGATAAGAAATAGTGAATATTTTGATCACATGTTGGCATTATTTCTTACTACACTACTAGGCCCATGATCCATGAAAATATAATACTTATTATATGTGATTATGGAATGTCATGTGTTTTGGTATTTATTTAACACATTGATCCCCATAGTCCTATACTGAGGTTATATAGGATTGGATTGGTTTTGAGATGCCATTATTGGAATATTATTTTTTAAAGTTGTGGCCACATAAAACAAAATTTTCAGTTATTAACCCGATAGTGTCGTTTTCAATATAAAATATTTTTCAAAATAAAATAAGTTAATTAATATAGCTCAAGTGGGAGAATGTTGGAAATTTCCTATAATATGGGCTTATATTAATTAATTACTTTTCTATTTTAAATAATTGGGTTAATGGATATTCCAATATTTGTTGAACCTACAGTAATCTGATTGAATTGGGTATTGGCATATATTAATAACAGGCCTAGTTGAGCAACAAAGAGTAGACAATTGTGTTTAACTGAAGCTCATAATGGGAAGGGCCCAATCGACACGCTGTTAATTAGGGTTTGCTAGGTCTCCTCTCTAGCCTATAAAAAGATGGATTATACCTATCAGTTGCTTTAATCTCATTGAAAGCTGCTATAGATCATTGTTTATCAGATTGATCTATTTTCTTCAAGTAAAGTAATGGCTCAAATAGGTACACTTTAATTCCGCTGTATTTATTGATATCGGTGTTTTACAATCATATATGAATCTGTTTCTTCTTGATTAATTAATTATTCATGTGAATAATTGTTCTACATCGAGTTCATATTAGGGTTACGAGGAAACTGGGGGAGGTAGCGGAAAACGTGTTTCCACGAAACCCCGCGATTGAGTTTATTCGACGGGCTTGGGACGGGGGAGTCAACGAAAGGTCAAAAGATATGCAGAGATGGGAGACCCAATGCTGCCTTGTTATGGAAGGTTTGCAACTCGAAAATGGAGTATATATTGCTCTCTATGTAAAAGATACATAATATTTTAATTGGTGCTGCAGACATTGCACTTCGCAAGTTAGTCAACAAAGAGAATATTGCCATGTGTTCATTTAGGTTAAGTCAAATCGACGATTGGTACTTACCATTCATCACGAGAACATTAGCTAATGATATAAATTGCTTTGTATCATAGGAACACAATATCATATATGAGTTATTGAGCTAAATAAAAACAAGGTATTGACATTAATACCACTGGAAAGGGCTAAGGGATGGACCGAATCATGCGTAAAAAGCCACACTCCAAACCCATCTGAGTAAAGATAAAATGGAAGAAAAAATATTCCTCCTAGAAGGTCGTCTCGATCAGATGAGATCGAAGATTGAGGGTCCTGTTGCATCTAAGAATAACTTTTAATTTATTTATTTTGCATAAACGAGTGTTTAAATTATGTCTACCTACATTTTTCTTGAATGTTTCCTTCCACTCCATTTTTGAGTTTCCGTCTCATGCAGAAGCATCTGTATTGACCAATGGGAGAACGCGAGAATCGAGAGACGCGTGCAATACGCTATTGCTCTCTTTCGTAGTAAATGCTTTTATCAAGGAAGACTTTTTGCTCGAAAACTTTGTCGTTGTCTCTCCAACTCGACCGGCAGGACTAATATAAAGGATGAATGCATCACCAGCTCTTGAATTTTCTTGACCACGACGACTCCTTCAATTTTTTTAATAAATAATAATATGTTTGTTAATGTAGACTCTCATGTCAGCTTCTGACGGACGAGCAGTCGACACGAAATCTCATAAAGAAGTCAAACTGAGATATGTGTGTGTCTGAAAGAGGGACGTGCTTTCACATTTTTCTCGTGGTTTTTGGCTATATTGTTAAGGTCACTCGTCTAAATCCTTATTTCCTCAATGCATGCAATTTTTTTAATTGGAAATATTACATCGACTGATTGCACATTTCCTTATTTTTCTAGGCAAAAGAAAAAAAAAACAAAATGCATCAAGAGAAATTCGATATGCCAGTACAATAAGAAGAATTGAGTTAAAGCCAATTAGCATTCCTAAACCTAATTAACTGTTCTCTGTGCATGATTTTCCTCACGAGCTTCTTGCTATTCAATCCCAAGTAGCTGTAAGATTGGTGTATCGGGGACCCGAATGCATTTAACGACCCAACCGATAGGCCAAGATGCAGCCGCGATCCCTACACATGCACCCCATTGTCCCCAGCTCAACCGCGCCGTGACAGTGAACCGCTTCAGGAACTCGACCATCACCACCTGGAGGACCACTGTCACAAAGATGATCCCGAGGAACAGCTTGTTCTTGTGAATGCCCTCGAACACGTTCTGCTTCTCAATGTTCCTCGCATTGAACTCATTAAAGACCTGGCACAGGACGAACGCATTAAATATTAGCGTCTGCTTCACCGCCTCGTCCACGCCAAAGATTGATTCGCCCTTGAATTGTAGAGTGAGGAGGACGGCCACTTGGTAAATTGCTTGTCCCACCAGATTCCTCCACATGACGTTTGTTATGAGCGGCTCGGTGCGGCCCACGAGGGGCTTTTTCATGAGCTCCCCGGTGGGCAGCTCTGTGGACAAGGCGAAGGCGCCAAGCGTGTCCACGATCAGGTTCACCCATAAGAGCTGGAAGGCTGTCAAAGGGACGTCACCGGAGGAAACCGCGGCCACGAAGTTGATCAAAAGGGCTGCAACGTTCACCGTGAGCTGAAACTGGATGAACTTCTGGATGTTATCATAGACGCATCGACCCCACAGCAACACCTTCACCACAGACGCAAAGTTGTCGATGATGATATCCGAGCTCTCTTTGGCGACCTCGGTGCCTTGGATGCCCATCGAGACCCCAATGTCGGCTTCCTTTAGGGCCTGTGCATCGTTCATGCCATCCCCTGTGACAGCGACCACATGGCCTTTCTGCTTCAAGCATTGAACCATGAGGAACTTATCGTCAGACGAGGAGCTCGCCATGACCCGAATTTTCCCAACTCTCCGAAGCTTCTCCTGCGACGTGTAATAGCGGAACTCAGCTCCTTCCACGGTGGCTTCGTTGGAGGCATCGTCCCCAGGTTTGAGAATACCACACTCCGTGGCGATGGCCTTAGCGGTGAAGATGTTGTCTCCCGTTATCATCATGATGTTCACTTCTGCCTCCTGACAAGCTTGGACCGCACTCTTCACGCCGGGATGGCATGGGTCCTTAATTCCGACAAGTCCTATTAATGTCAGGCCTTCCTCTTGGATCTTCTTCCCGTCTTCTCTTTCTAGGATCGTTTCCCCTGAGACTTGTTTATGAGCGAAAGCGATGCACCTGAGGCTGCTCGTCACCATCCCCTGGATAATCTGCTGGAAGCTCCCCCTTTTATCTTCGTCCAAATCTTCCACTATCCCCAACCCGTCATAGAAGCTCGAGCACATCGCCAAGATAATCTCTGCCGCTCCTTTCCAGTGCACATGGACCGTGTCATCCGCTCTCTTCTTCATTAGGACGCCGCTTCTCCTCTTCTGGGAGTTGAAGGCTTCAACTTGGATGACTTTACAGCTCTTCTTCGTCTCGTCCATGTCCATGCTCAATTGAGCAACCGCCCAGGAAATAATCGCTTTTTCAGTGGGACTACTGGAGACTTCGTACTCCGATCCTGAAGGCAGCCTATAGACGACGCTCGTGGTGTTCAAAGCAACTCCGTTGCGAATCAAATCCAGGACAAACTTGGAGATAGAGGAGCACGCATTTTCCGCCACAGAGTCTTGGCCGACCCAGAATTCCGTCACTTTCATCTCGTTCATTGTGAGGGTGCCGGTCTTGTCGGTGCAAATAATGGTGGCTGACCCCATTGTCTCGCAGGCCGAAAGCTTCCTCACCATCACCTGATCCACCATCATCCTCTTCATGGAATGAACAAGAGTGATTGTTACTGCGAGTGGCAAGCCTTCGGGAATCAAGACCACCACGATTGTCACTGCGGCTACAATGTTGCCTACCACGGAGTTCATGATATTGTCACCCATCGTTTGGCCTGGAACGGATTCCCGTTTCCTGTGCTTGTCCTGTTTGTTTCCCGTGAAGTAGCAAATTAGCAGGACAACAAGAACCATAAAATTGACCGCCAAGCCGACTTTGCTAATCGACGAGGTGAGCTTGTTGAGCCGAGCCTGTAAAGGGGTCTGCTCACTGCTGTTGCAGTTGATTGGCCTCATCATCTCGCCCCCCTTTGTGTTCATTCCGACCGATGTGACCAACATCTGAGCAGACCCATCAGCGACCTTTGTTCCAGAGAACAGGAAAGGATTTTGATTGCTCTTCTCTTCCATACAGCCACTCTCCCCAGTCATGCTTGATTCATCGACCTAAATTGACACGAGAATGAGATGATAGGATGCCGTCAAAGAAAATGAAACCTCAATACATATTAACACGAGAAGAAATGGATTATGACAAACTATGCAGTATCAAACAGAATACCGTACACTTGTACATCACTTTGGACTAATTACTTAATTAATTAATCAACCTGGGCTCGAACTTGGTAATACAAATACTATATATTTCTGGAGGAATCTAACATGAGTTAATAAGCGAATCTAATGCAAACAAACAGTACAAATTCTCGTCCGTACCTGCAAGGACTGCCCCTCGAGTAACAACCCATCTGCCGGGATTTGATCGTGTTTCTTCAAACAAACGACATCTCCAACAACAATCTCAGATATGGAAACCTCGCCCTGCTGTCCCTTCCTTATCACATCGATGAGAATATCACCGCTCATCCCATACGATTTATCGAACTGCCAGTTCTGCCGGTAATTCCTCATGGCCGACACCACGATCATGAGGAAAACTGTGAAGAATGGGCTCCCGCCATTGTACCAGCCTTCCTTGAGCCCGTTCTCCTTGATCGCAAAACCGGGTGAAAGCCCAGCGCAAACAAGAAGAATCAAGAGCATGAGGTCCTTGAAAGCCTCGAACACAAAGTGGAAGAAGCCCTTGGTGGGTGGCTTGAATGTGTTGACGCCGAATGCGTTTTGCCTGCGAGTGACGTCGTCCAGATCGCCGCTAATTCCGCACGAGACGTCAGTTTTGAGGGCCAAGGCGACTTTGCTGACACGGCCGAATTCTCTGAGGCAGATGAGGTTCATGTCCTTGACCAGCTTCGTGAGCTGTGACTGATCAGTCTGGAAGGAGCTGGGTTGATCGGAGGCAGCGCTCGAAGCCTGATCAGGGATTGAATTCGAAGTGTAGGAAGGGTCGAGCGGTCGAAGTTGTGACTGATCAATCTCGAAGGAGCTGAGTTGATCGGAGCGAGGGCGCAGAGCGTGATCGAGGATTAAAATCGAAGTGTAGGAAGGAGCAAGAGGTCGGAGCTCTGACTGTCCAGTCTGGAAGGAGCTGGGTTGATTGGAGCGAGCGCTCGGAGCCTGGTCGGGGATTGAAATCGAAGCGTGGGAAGGAGATTTTCCAGGGAACTTGTCGCTTTCCTTTGCGAAGGTAGTGATGGCTCGGGAGCAATAGATGGTGGCGAAGGCCAAACGCCATCGCTTGGCGAACTTGCGCATAGCGGGCGGGTGGAGAGAGACCTCGTAGCGGATGGAGTCGCCGCTGAGAATGCTCGTCATCGCTCGGAAGAGACGCACGGTCGCACAATGCAAATGGCAACACAAAAACGAGGAACAACTCTGAAGTTCGGTGTTCCGTTAGCCGCTGAAAAGTGCAACGTTCGCATTTATATACGTGCCGGAGCTGAACGAGAGAGGGTCACGTCATTCGTGCGAGGTTGTCAGGAATTTGCCTCGCGCAGCGCGGCGACCTCTGCTTGCTTTATCTAAGTTAAACGAAAAGGACGGGACCGGGGATACGTCAGGCCAGGCCAGGCCCGATAGTCCCTATTGATATTTTCCGCGCACCTTCTGCTCCTGTAAAAGATGGGGCTCGATCCATTCTCGGTGGGGAGATCGCGCTTGAATCATTGTCTAACGTGGGGCACGAATTCCGTTTGTCTCGAGTAAACCATCAATCAGGGGAGGAGACGTGTACGTCCCGCCTCTTCTCCGTCCCTGTCCCCCTAATACTTTTGGTCATTGCCGCGTTGCTTCTTACACGGGCGGGCGGTCGGTCATTGCCCTTCCACAGACCCGGCGGGGCTCGTCAAAGTCAATATGACGTCGAGTTCTACGTGTGCTTTTTGGGCGCATTCCCGATATGCCCATGTTCACAAATGGATATGAAAGCCAAATTTCGTTCCCACCAAAGGGTGGAACGGGCCCTTAATTTTCTCTTTTTATTTCCATATGAATCAATTAATTTGTGACTTGGCATGACTCGATCGCTTCTCTTCTTGGAGGAAAATGCTTCCCCCTACGCGGCCACAGAGCTTCAAGGAAAGTTCGTAGCAAAGTAACTGGAATTCCCCGAACCGTCATCTGTCTATCCCAAAATGTCGGCCACTTCGTCGTACCAAAACCCAAATGAACAACACTACCATCGTCTCTTCCGTTATGGCTTCAGTAGCACCTACATGTCGAGACCAGATCCTGCTAAAATGAGGGCACTGTTTTTCATTTACCATCAGTACTGGCGCCACAGCGACCCCAAATTCCCATATACGTGGATTTGGCGGCCCAAGCCATGGAAATCAAAGATGTAGAAGGCCATAACTAATAGTAGGTATTGAAAAGCAAAATAACAGGGTATTATCGTTTTATTACGGAATGAAAACACTGTGAAATGTTGAATTTGGAAATCTTTTTTATAATTCTTTTTAATGGCATAAAAATGTTTTCACTTTTAATACTTCCAGCCAAATCCCATTAAAATGCGTGTACATATACCCATGGGGTGAAAATATCTTCACTTCTTAAATGATCCAAAGACGCATGGACTCTTACTTCAGAGATACATTAAATTTTCCATCATGCAAACTTATGAATTCGCTCGAAATCATAGATTTAGAAAGTTAGCTTTTGCTTTGTGGTGAAAAGAACTCGGTTCACTAACCCTCATTAACCATTGGGGTGCCACCCTTCCAACATGAAAGGGGGTGGGAGGTTCGAATCCCCACATTCTCAAAAGGGGTTAGAATTGGGACGAATTAATTTCAGGAGTGAGTTTCGACTCCCACACCTTGCAAGGGGGCATGACAAAAGTTTGAGAGTGAGCGTTAGAATAGGCGTAGAATAGAACCGACCAAAAAAAAGAAAAACTAACCCTCATTCAATATTTATTTGCTAATTTTTTTCTCCTTCTAATTGAAACATACGAATTTTTTATTGCAAAAAAATTAAATATCATCATCGTTATGCCTTGTTAACGAGTCATATGTTTGCGTCGGTACCATTAGTCACATTTCCATACCAGCTTACATGTATGAAAATCTAAATGGTGAGTCTTTTTATCCACATTCAAGATCGTCATCGGAGACGTCCTTTGTTTGGAGATCGGCGATCAAGTTCCGGCAGAAATTTAATCGATTAAATTAATTGCCTTATTTGGCTCTTGTATCTGCATGTTTTTTGACTTTTTGTTCACTCATCGTCCACGTCCAAAGCCCGGTAAATTGCTCAAACGCGGTTTTTTTCCATTTGAGGGGCTTCGCGGAAAACCCCCTTCCCCTCCCCTCCCCTATAATAATACAAGTTGCTTGGCCAAAAGTTTCGTACCACGTGAAACGACCGACTATTCCGTGATGAAATATTTTTCATTTAAAAATCACTTTTTGATTTTTATTTAGGGAAACAGGTTCTGTGACTACTCTAGATAGGAAATATCACATAACTTTACTTCAAACGAAACCGTACATACAAACTGTGCTGAAATTTAATCGCCGACAAAGCTTTGGAAAATACAACCACTTCAACATAGCTGAGCATAAACAAACTATGTCGAAATTTAATCGACGACAAAACTTGAAAACGCAATGATGCTACACCCGAATTTAATCAACGACGTGACACCCAAGATAAAAATACATGCCGAATCGAGCAAGGCTGACCCTCGCCCAGCCCTAGCCACCGGCGAAAAGGGAGAAGAAGAACCAAAAAAAAGGGGGGACGAAAAAAGAAAAAAAGGGAAAATAATAAATGGTGAAAATACCCTTGATCACCATAAAGTCATGCCTTTATTTGAAATAGACTTAACTATTTCAAGCTCTTATTTGAAAAGAATATTATCACTTAGACACTTATTTGAAATAAGATCTAATTCAAACCTCTATTTTGAGAAAGTAATAGCATTTTAAGCCCTTGTTTAAAATAATGTTTACTTCGAGCATTTATTTGAGAAAATGATGGCACTTTAGACCTTTTTATTTTTAGAATTTTCCCAAGTATTTATTATGAAAGAGAGTAATATAGTATTGCATTTCTCTCAACTCTCGCGTTCTCATTCGTCAATACGATGTTTCTTCATGAGGGGGGGATTTCAGAATGCGGGCGGAAGGAAACATCCAGGAAACGCGGAGCAAGATCATGACAGATGATTAGTCATCTGCGATTCCTTCATGCAAAACAAATTAATTAAAAATTATTGTTAGGTAGGTGCAGAAAGATCCTCAATCTTGGACCCTTATCTAATTCAAGTTGTTAAATTAATTTCTCGAATTTAAATTTAAATTGATTTGTTAAATCAAATTTGTTTACAAAGATTTCTCCTTGAAGATTTGAATTCGGATGAAGACCCTCTTGTTTCATGGACTTGTCTCAGACGTTTGGAAAAGAAAAAAAGAAGAAGCAAGGGGTACTAAAGGACAAAATATGAGCACATTATTTTTTATTTTATCTATTTAACTTTTAGGAGCAAACACGTCTTTTGCTAAAAGAACAAAGAAAGAAACTCTATCTTTGCTGCAAAAGCTGATCCTTGTTGAAGTTGCACGGCGGTGGGTCCAGGTCAAAGTTGTTGACTTATGGCACACATATAAAGATCCCGTTTGGTTCAGCATTCCCAATGAACTTTTAGCCCCGAAAGTCTCTTGGATAAAATTTTACTTGTTTGATTCAACATTCCGAGGCATCCTTGGCCAAATGCTAGCATTTGGAATGTTTTGGAATGCTGAAAGCCCAAAGCAGGTCCGGACCTGCTTTGGGCTTTCAGCATTTCGAAAATGCAAGTCCACCTTTATTATTCATTCATTGACCTTTTTTTTTTAAACCGATCATCTTCCCCACACCCCAACCACCGTTGATCGGCAACGAAGTTTCATCGTATTTTATTTTTATTTTTTTAAAAAAATAATAATAATCCTTTGCAAATGTAGGGTTCACCTTTTTTTTTTTTGTCATTTTTATCTTTTGACAATCAATAGCCAACTTTTTATAAATACACTAGAATGATCATTAATTAACGAAGATGATTAATACTACAATAATTTTAAAAAAATTATTCAAAGTTGAAAACAAACTTAAAATAACCCTAGGCCAAAAGTTGAGCTTTGCATTTAATCTATAATCAAATTCTTTTAATATAATTTTTAAATAAATTTACTAATATATCTTTTATATTATTCTCAACATGAAAATGTAAAAGGTTATATAGTCATTGTTTTTTTTTTTTACAATTTTAAAAATATTAAAACTAAAAAACTTAATTTTGTTATACTAAAAGGCTTTTCAAATATATGTTTACCAAATAGACTTGCATTTCCTAAAGCATTTTTCAGTTATAATTTACCAAACAGTCTAGCATTTCGGAAAACCCATTTATCTCAAAGGTATTTGCATTCTCCTAAGGGCATTTCCCCAAAGTCGAACCAAACGGGCCCAAAGCCATCTGGGTTTTTCTTCAGAGCGACGAGCACCGCACAAGAAAGAAGAATGCGAGGCCGTACGAAAAGAAATGAACTGGCAGACAAGTTCTTGTTTTGGCGTAAGCTTCGAGTTTGGTGATTTTATATCGTGAATTTCTCGTTTAAGTGAATTATTTATTTATAAATATTTTGGATTTAAAATTAAATTTAAATATAGAAAACTCTCGAGCATATAAATGATTGTAGACTTTGATTCTCCAATTATAGCGAAATATTTACTGCGGGCTCTTTTCGTGGATATATATATCGATACTCGGCCCGAATCATGTAAATCTCTAGTGTTTTATTATTTTTCATTTATTTCTCTAGTATTTTTTGCATTGACTTATTTATAAGATCCTGTCATCGCCGCATATTATATTTCATCACAGGTAACTCTTCTAGTTAGGGTCTTTCTTCTTCTGTTTTTTCTTTACCTAGATGGTTTTGGAGCGTGGCTTCTTCCTGATGATTTGGTCTAATCCCCTAATTCTTTCAAATGGTGTTAATGCGAATCCATGTTCTCATGACATGTGACAATCCATATTTGACACCGTGTTCTCGAGATTTATAACGATTTATATCATTAGCCAATATCCTCAAGACCAACTATAAAGAGCAAATATTCCACGAATTCGACTTATCATCGAGGGAGGAGGATCCCAAGCCTTTCTGGCACTTCCCAGCAACAACGAGCATTCTTAGCGGCGACCACGCCCGCCCCGAGGCCTCTTTGACTTGCCCGCAATGTCCGAGATTACCGAGAAATGGCGTTTGGCCTTCACCACTATCCGTTGCTCCCGAGCCTTCGCTACCTCCGCAGAGAAAACTAAGAAGCTCCCAGTAAAATCTCCTTCCTACACTTTAATTTCGATCCCCGATCAGGCTCCGAGCGCTAACTCCGACCCACCCTGCTCCTTCAAGATGGATCAGTCACAGCTCACCAAACTGGTCGAGGACAAGGACCTCGACCACCTCAGACACTTTGGGAGTGTCAACAAAGTCGCCTCAGCCCTCGAAACTGATGTCGATGCTGGAATCAGCGGTGAACCGGACGACGTCTCTCACAAGCAAAAGGTATTCGGCGTCAACGCATACAAGCAGCCCGCAAGGCTTTCACGGACCTCAAAATCACGATTTGGCCCGGGTCGTGGATCAAGGAGAATGGGGTCCAGGAAGGCTGGTACGACGCAGGGAGCACATTCGTCATGGTGTTCCTCATGATCGCGATGTCAGCCGTGAGCCATCACTCGCAAAACCAACAATTAGATGAACTGTCTCGAGTGAGCGGTAATATTCTTACCGATGTGATAAGGAAGGGTCAGCGGCGGCAGGTTTCCATATTCGAGATCGTGGTCGGAGACGTTGTTTGTTTGAAGATAGGTGATCAAGTCCCGGCAGGCGGGCTGTTCACGGGCACTCCTTGCAGGTATGGATGACTATTTGAACTATTGACCGCATTAGATTCTCATATTAACAAATAGAAAGTCAATTCAAAAGTTTAAGTTTTTTTAATGAACTATTTAATAATAGTATCAAAGCTTATGGTTGATTGATAAGCATTCCAATGTGTACTGATGTTTGGTGAATATATCAAAGAATGAATCTCATGACAAACATGGATTTGGAGCATTCTTCATGGTTCAGTGTAGAGAAAGAGACCAAGATGAAGCTGGGACGTGTAGGTTCAGAAACATATATATATAAAGGAGAGCAAACCTAATACCGAATTCATACATGATGAAAGATTGATGATACGCACGTGTGAATTATGTTTTAAAAATCCACATCAGAGAGTGTGGAGCACTTGATATATCCTAGTTTGTCATAATTCATTAGTTTAAGCTTTTGAGCAAAGTTGGATTGAACTAAATATGTTTATGGGCTTGAACTCAAACCCTCCCTTGTTGATCTCTCTATCAGGCTTTTCTTGTGTAACATAATCATGGTTTCCCTCTACCTATAAAGGTTAAACTTTTATGTTAATATTTTTGACATGGTTAGAGCCAAGTTCTGCCCCTTCACGTATGCACCGCTCTCATTAGTCGAATTTTGCTTATCGCTTCTAATCCAACTTGCACATGATAGAAGTGTGAAATATCCTAAGTTACTTGAGAGTGTGGTTTATATACTCTTTATATACATGTGGTCTTTTTAAACTTTTAGGTTGAATTTTCTATCATTATTTCACGTTGGCTTTCTCCATTCATATATGGATTTAGTATTACCAAGTTTGAGCACAAGTTAATTAGTCCAAATAAATGTATAAGTGGGTAATATTCTGTTTGATACTAGGCATTTGTCACCTTTCATTATCTTTAATTCTATGACGAAAAGAAAAATTAATAGTTTTAAGTCAAAGTTTCAGTCGTGGTAGAACAAACTTTGTTAAAAGTTAAAACACGCTCCATTGTTCGTGTTAATATTTATTCAGGGTTCATTTCTTTGTTTAAAGTTGAGACCGGAACGCATTGTATCGTGTCACCTTAGCGTCACTAATTCATGTGCGACGTTTGTATTGTCAATTTAGGTTGATGAATCGAGCATGACCAGAGAGAGTGATCACGTCGAAGTGAATAGCAATCAAGAATTCATTCATGTTCTCTAGAACGAAGGTTGCTAATGGTTCGGCTCAGATGCTGGTTACATCGATTGGGATGAACGCCGCATGGGGCGAGATGATGAGCTCCATCAGCGCAACAGCAGCGAGCAGACCACTTTACCGGCTCAGCTCAACAAGCTCAAATAAAGTGTGGGATAAAAATTTTACTTTTGTGAATTAGAATTTTGATAGATTCGGAGATTTGATTACTTTACATTAAATTAACATCATTTCAATACATTTCTCTTACTTTGAAAAATATTTTGCAAGCAGTTTTTTTTCTTTAAACCCAAATTCCCTGACATGTAATGGGTATTCATGCGGGTGCGCAATCAGATAACGTAACACTCAATGATAAAAAATAAATATATAAATTACTAAGAATAGGGTTATCCTCAATGCAAAGAAAAAGATTACCTTGCCGTGGTTAATTTCTCTAATATATACAAAGTGTTAATTAAAAAATGTCTGCGTAGCCTAAATATAATTTTTAAATGCCTATGCAATTCCAAATAATTATTTTTTAGGTTTTTCCTTATTTATGAAAACTTAATTATATGCAATTTTAACCTAAGCTTAGCATGCATGAATTATTAAACTGTAACATAACCTACTTTTAATGATGGACAAAAATTATGAATTAATCTACATGACATGCAATCCAGTTTATATGATATATATGCATGTTATTTTGTGATTTTCTTTTGAGATTAAAATGGGAAATTTCCTCAAATATGATATTACCTAATTGAAATTAGGAAATAATATATATTAAATCCTACTCTAAATTAAGCAATTTCTTAAATAGCTACGCAGTTCCTAAGTATGCAATTCTAAACTAAGAAACGCCCATCCTAACATTCCATGCATTTTATATATATTTCTACAAAATAGGAAAGCTTATTAAAAATAATTCAAATATCGAATCCAACTCAAGAAAGGAATTCAACATTATTGATTACCTAATCTTAATTCTTAAAGATCAAATTCCTAAATATTCACTCCAAACCAACGTTAGAATCGTATAATTCAAATTATTCAATTAATATATTTTAATTGAGTTTAGTTTAGGAGATTACCTAATTGAGCTTTAATTGCAACGAGATCAGCCACGATGTTCTTGGGGATCATCTTCGTGACGGTGGTCCTCCAGATGGTGATGGTCGAGATCCCGAAGCGCGGTTCACTGTCACAGAGTGGTTGAGCTGGGGACAATGGGGCGCATCTGTCGGGATCGCAACCACGTCTTGGCCTATCGGTTGGGTCATCAACTGCATTCCGATCCCCGATACACCAATCTTACAGCTGCTATCGACAAGGAAGAAGCTCATGAAGAAAATTGTGCACAGAGAACAATTTATAAGGTTTAGGAATGCTAATTGGGTTTAATCAAATCTTCTTATTGTGCTGGTATAGTGAATTTCTCCTGATGCAGTGTGATTTTTTTTCCTTTTAACTACAAAAATAAGGAATGTGTCCATGTAATTTTTCGAATTCAAAGAAAGCATTCATTGAGAAAATAAGAAATGAGACAAGTGACCTCAATATAGCCAAGAACATGTAGAACAAAATCATGAGAAAAATGTGGAAGCACAAATAGACTGATACAAATTACGTACATAGATTACGTCGAGGCAATGAACAAATTCATGATGCATATTAGTCATATTTCTAATTAACTCAAATTAAGCCGCCCTTATTTTCGGAATTCGGAATGCGAACGTAACAACATCAATATCGAATAGTGAAAGAGGTTTAATCACACACGGACACATACTTCAGTTTAACTCCAAAAAGTCTTCCTAAATAAAGCATTTATTAGGAAAGAGAGTAATAGAGTATTGCTTTCTCTCAACTCTCGCGTTCTCATTCGTCAATACGATGTTTCATCATGAGAGGGGGATTCCTAAAATGCGAGTGGAAGGAAACATCCAGGAAACGCGGAGCAAGATCAGGAGAGATGATGAGTCAACCGTGCGATTCCTTCTTGCAAAACAAATTAATTAAAAATTATTGTTAGGTAGGTGCAGCAAGATCCTCAATCTTTTACCCTTATCTGATTCAGGTAACTCTTCTAGAAAGAGAATTTCTTCTTCCGACTTTTTCTTTACCCAGTTCCCTAACTCTTTCGAATGGTGTTAATATGAATCTTGTGATTTTCGTGATAATCCATTTTTCACATCATGTTTCCGTGATTTATAGCAATTTATATTATTAGCCAATATCCTCACGACAAACTGTAAAGTACATATCTATTGGTTTCACTTAACCTAAATCAGCACAAGGCAATTATCCTATATTATTTATCACCAGGTGCAAATTCAGATGCACCAATAATATTTTTTTGTTTTTTTCTATTTCTTTTTCGTGAGAGCATTTTATACTCCGTGTAGGAGTTGAAACCTTCCAAGAAACAACACGGCGTTGGGTCTCATCCTCCCTGCATATCTTTCGACTATTCGTTGACTCCCCGTCCCAAGCCCCGTCAAATGAACTCCATCGCGGGCGGAGCTTCGTTTCGGGGAAACACGTTTTCCGCTAAGTCCCTCGATTTCGCTGTAACCCTAGTTAATCCGTTACACAAATGACGCCACCATCTGGTTCAGCTCAAGTTGTATGAAGATATCATCTCAAACATCATTCCACAAATTCGACTCATCATCGGAGGAGGAGGATCACAAGCCTTTCTGGCCCTTCCCAGCGACGATGAGCATTCTCAGTGGCGGCGACGACGACGAAGATGACAACGTCCGCCCCAAGGTCTCTCTCGACCTGCCCGCTATGTCCAAGTTTGCCGAGAAATGGCGTTTGGCCTTTGTGACCAGCCGTTGCTCCCGAGTCTTCACTACCTCCACAGAGAAAACTAACAAGCTCCCCACAGAATCTCCTTCCTATTTAATTTTGATCCCCGATCAGGCTCCCAGCGCTCGCTCCGACCAACCCAGCTCCTTCAAGATGGATCAGTCACAGCTCACCAAGCTGGTCAAGGACAAGGACCTCGATCACCTCAGACACTTTGGGGGTGTCAACAAAGTCGCCTTGGCCCTTGAAACTGATGTCAATGCTGGAATTAGCGGCGAACCGGATGACGTCTCTCACAGGCGAAGGGTATTTGGCATCAACACATACAAGCAATCCGCCAAGGGCTTCTTCCACTTCGTGCTCGAGGCTTTCATGGACCTCAAAATCACGATTCTTCTTGTTTGCGCCACGCTTTGGCTCGGGTCAGGGATCAAGGAGAATGGGGTCAAGGAAGGCTGGTGTGACGCAGGGAGCGCATTCGTGATGGTGCTCCTCATGACCACGGTGTCAGCCATGAGCCATCACTGGCAAAACCAACAATTCGATGAATTGTCTCCAGCGAGTGGTAATATTCTCATCGATGTGATAAGGAAGGGTCGGTGGCAGCAGGTTTCCATATTTGAGATCGTTGTCGGAGACGTTTGTTTGAAGATAGGCGATCGAGTCCCGGCAGACGGGCTGCTCATCGACAGGCACTCCTTGCAGGTATGGACGACTATTTGAACTGGTTTGACGGCATCAGATTCTCATATTAACAAATTGAAAGTCAATTCAAAAGTTTGAGTTTTTGTAATGAACTATTTAATAATGTGTATTGGTGTTTGGTGTTTGGTGAATATATCAAAGAATGAATCTCATGACAAACGTGGATTCGGGGCAACCTTATTGGTTCGGTCTAGAGAGAACCAAGATGAAGCTAGGCATCTAAGATTCAAGTTGAGACCTATTGATTCAAAAACATATATATATTAAAGGAGAGTAGACTTAATACTGAACTCATACATGATGGAAGATTGTTGATACACACGTGAATTGTGTTTTAAAAATCCACATCAAAGAGTATGGAGCACTTAATTTGTCATGGTTGGTCATAACTCATTAGTTTAAACTTTTGAACAAAGTTGAGTCATACTAGATATATTGATAGGCTTAAACTCGAACTCTCCCATAATGATCTCTCTATCAAGCTTCTGTTGTGTAATACAATAACGGTTTCCCTTAACTATGGGCTTAAACTTTTAGGTTAATATTTTTGACATGGTTAGAGCCAAGTTCTGCCCCTTCACGTGTGCGCTGCTCTCATTAGTTGAATTTCACTTATCGCTCCTAATCCAACTTGCACATGAAAGAAGTGTGAAATATCCTAAGTTACTTGAGAGTGCGGTTTATATACTCTTTATATACATGTGATCTTTTTAAACTTTTAGGTTGAATTTTCTATCATTATTTCATGTTGGCTTTCTCCATTCATATATGGATTTAGTATTACCAAGTTCGAGCACAAGTTAACTAGTCCAAATAAATGTATAAGTGGGTAATATTCTGTTTGATACTAAGCATCGTCACCTTTCATTATCTTATTCTATGACGACAAGAAAAATTAATGGTTTTAAGTCAAAGTTCCAGTCATGGTAGAACAAACTTTGTTAAAAGTTAAAACATACTCCATTTGTTCGTGTTAATATTTATTCAGGGTTTATTTTCTTTGTTTAAAGTTGAGACGAGAACGCATTGTATCGTGTCACCCTAGCGTCACTAAATCACGTGCGAAGTTTGCACTTTTAATTTAGGCCGACGAATCGAGCATGACCGGGGAGAGTGATCACGTAGAAGTGAACAGCAATCAGAATCCATTCCTGTTCTCTGGAACGAAGGTTGCTGATGGTTCGGCTCGGATGCTGGTTACATCGGTTGGGATGAACACCACGTGGGGCGAGATGATGAGCTCCATCAGCCGCGACAACAGCGAGCAGACCCCTTTACCGGCTCAGCTCAACAAGCTCACCTCGTCGATTGGCAAAGTCAGCTTGGCGGTTAATTTCCTGATTCTCGTTGTCCTGCTGATTCGATACTTCACCGGAAACACACAGGACAAGAACGGGAACCAGGAATTTGTGGTGGGCCAGACGACGGGTCACAATATCATAAACTTTGTGATAGGAATCATAGCAGACATGGTGATGATTGAGGTGGTCGCAATTCCCGAAGGCTCGCCACTAGCGGTAACGTTCGCTCACGCTTATTCAATGAAGAGGATGATGGCAGATTGGGTGATGGTAAGGAGGTTGTCGACCTGCAAGACGATGGGGAGGGCCACCATTATTTGCAACGACAAGAGCGGCACTCTTACGATGAACCAGATGAAGGTGACAAAATTCTGGATCGGCCTAGACTCCATGGAGGAAAACACGTACTCCTCTGTCTCCAAGAATGTCCTGGATTTGATTCGGGAGGGGGTCGCATTGAACAGCACGGGCAGCTTCTATAGGCCGTCTTTGGGATCGGAGTATGAGTTCTTGGGTAGTACCACCGAGAAAGCCATTATTTCCTGGGCGGTTTCACAATTGAGCATGGACATGGAGGATATAAAGAAGAGATGTGAAGTCATCCAAGTCGAAGCCTTCAATTTGCAGAAGAAGAGAAGCAGTGTCCTAATAATGAAGAGCACGAATGACACGGTCCACGTGCATTGGAAAGGAGCAGCAGAGATGGTGTTGGCGATGTGCTCGAGTTTCTACGACAGGTCGGGGATAGCAAAAGATCTGGACGAAGACGAAAGGATGAGATTCGAGCAGATTATCCAGGGGATGGCAGATAGCAGCCTCAGGTGCATTGCTTTCGCTCATAAACAAGTCCCCAAGGAAGCGACCAAAGAAAAGAAAGACGGGAAGAAGATTCAAGAGGACAGCCTGACATTGCTAGGACTTGTGGGTATTAAGGACCCGTGCCGTGCTGGTGTGAAGAGCACGGTCCAAGCTTGTCAGGACGCAGGAGTGAACATCAAGATGATAACGGGCGACAACATCGTCACCGCTAAGGCCTTTGCCACAGAGTGCGGGATTCTCAAGCCCCAGGACGAAGCCTTCATTGTGGAAGGAGCTGAGTTCCGCAGCTACACGCCTGAGGAGAGGCTTCAAAGAGTCGAGAAAATCCGGGTCATGGCGAGATCATCGCCTTTCGATAAGCTCCTCATGGTTCAGTGCTTGAAACAAAAAGGCCACATGGTTGCAGTCACGGGGGACGATACAAACAATGCACCTGCCCTCAAGGAAGCCGACATCGGGATCTCAATGGGCATCCAAGGAACTGAGGTCGCTAAAGAGAGCTTAGACATCATCATCCACGACGAGAACTTTGCCTCCGTGGTGAAGGTACTATGGTGGGGTCGATGCGTCTACCATAACATTCAGAAGTTCATCCAATTCCAGAACACAGTGAACGTCGTGGCCCACGTGATCAACTTCGTGGCCGCAGTCTCCTCTGGTGCCGTCCCCCTGAATGTCGTCCACCTCATGTGGGTGAGTCTGATCATGGACATGCTTGGTTCCTTGGTCCTGGTCACGGAGCTGCCCACCAGGGAGCTCATGGAGAAGTTCCTGTAGGATGCAAATTATGTAATCCCTTAATCACCATAACCAGAACAAGAACATGCATTATTGAGTAGAAGAATTAACGCACCTGATTTGGAATCCATCGATCTTGAAGCGGAAACGGAAACACAATGTTCCACGCGCAAGTCCTTCTCCTCTATTGCCCTCCGTATCACTGGCTCAATGAGGCGGCCCTCCTCACGTTTAGCGTTTAGTAAACGCTCCTTAGGTGAGAATACGTGTGAGAATTAGGGTTAGAGGAGAGACTTAACGCTATTTATAGAGTTTCCAGCAAGGCCCCCTCATTACGGGCCAGGCTCAACTCGGCCCACACTAGCCAGCCCATATTAGACTAATTAAGAAACCTTCTATCTCACCTTAGACCAATCCCCGTAAAACGGTAAACGTTAAACGGTAAATTACAATATCAATTAATGTAGTCCATATTAAGAAAACTTTTACATTCTCCCACTTGGACTATATTAATTGAAATCGTACTGTATGTGCGCACATTGGTCTAGAAATAATTCTTAATAGTCAATCATATCCCATAAAGTCTCAAACACCGAATCATGGTGGTAACTGCATGTATACACACAGAGCCTTCCATGGTCACGAGTGTTCTCAACTCTATTGATATGGATCCAATATGGTAGTGTGTCAAATGGATAACATCTTTCATAGAGAGATCTCATTTGTCAGTCATTATTCTCTTACTTTAAGCGTCACAAAAACTTGTGCCACTAGAGAATGTCCATTCTCTTACCTTAAGCGTCACAAAAAACTTGTGCCACTAGAGAATGCATTTATGGTTCCATGAACCCACATATGTCTTGTCTTTATGGTTAACATTTCTTTATATACAACAAGACATATGTACAAGGCTAATAATCGTATGCCCCTAGCCTTCACTCAAGGTTTAAGCAATACCTTGAGACTTAAACAATATATATATATATATATATATATATATATATATTTTCAACATAATAACAAACCATTCAAAAAACAATTTATTGAATGCAAAAGTTGACATATATATATATATATATATATAGATATATCAAAATGTTACTAAATTGTAACAAAAAACAGATGTAAACATTATTCAAAGAAAAATAAAACAGCTCCCACTAAATAACAGCATCCCAAGATGCTCCTAAGCCCATGCTAATGACATGACGCTCAAATATACATGGACGTAGGCCTTTAGTTAGTGGATCTGCAACCATATCATATGTTGGAATATAATCTACTGCAATGTCACCATTCTGTACTGATTCCTTTATAGTCAAAAACTTGACCTCCATGTGTTTAGACCCCTTAAGACTTCTATTGTTATTAATAAACAACACTGCAGAGTTATTATCACAATGCAACTGTATAGGCCTATCCACAAAATCATAAACTGATAACTCCCTAATGAGGTTCCGGAGCCAAATAGCTTGAGTAGCAGCTGTAAAGCATGCTACAAACTCCGCTTGCATGGTAGAAGAAGATATGGACTTATGTTTCTCGCTCTTCCATGATACTACACCTCCAGCCAACATAAATATGTATCCAGTTGTTGACTTCTTTTCATCTTGACATCCAGCAAAATCTGCATCTGAATACCCTACTAGCTGCAAGTCTGGAACATGTCTGTAAATCAGCATGTAATCTCTTGTTCTTTTTTAAATACCTTAAAACCTTCTTGGCAGCAACCCAATGATCATGTCCTGGATTTGACTGATATCTGCCTAGAAGCCCTGTTGCAAAAGCAATATCTGGCCTAGTGCAAACTTGAGCATACATAACACTACCAAGTGCACTAGCATAAGGTACATCCTTTATTTGAGCTTTCTCAAAATCTGAATTAGGGCATTGTAAAAGACTCAATTTATCACCCTTAATTACAGGAGCAATTCCTGGTTTGCAATGCTGCATATTGAATCTTTCTAAAACGCGATCAATATATGCCCTCTGAGACAAACTCAATGAATGGCGAGAGCGATCCCTGTGGATCTCAATGCCAAGAACAAAAGACGCCTCACCAAGGTCTTTCATGTCAAAATTTTTCGATAACATCCGCTTTGTCTCATGCAATAAACCAATGTCACTACTTGCAAGCAAGATATCATCCACATAAAGTATGAGAAAAATATATTTCCTCCCACTGACCTTGGTGTATATGCACTGATCTACTTTGTTCTCAATAAATCCCAATGAAGTGACAATACTATGAAACTTCAAATACCACTGTCTAGAAGCTTGTTTAAGGCCATATATAGACTTTTTCAATCTACAAACAAGCTTACCTGAGTCATCTGCTGCAAAACCTTCAGGCTGCATCATATAAACCTCCTCATTAAGGTCTCCATTTAGAAAAGCAGTCTTAACATCCATCTGGTGTAACTCCATATCAAAATGAGCTACTAATGCCAATATCACTCTAAAAGAATCTTTAGAAGAAACAGGAGAAAATGTTGCTTCATAATCAATTCCTTCTATTTGAGTGAAACCCTTAGGTACCAGTCTGGCTTTGAATTTTTCAATCTTCCCTTTGGAATCTCTTTTAGTCTTGTATACCCATTTGCAGCCAATAGGTTTACAATCTTCAGGCAATTCAACGAGCTCCCAAACACCATTGTGTTTCATAGATTGCATCTCATCATTCATCGCATCTAACCACAAATCTGATTGAGGAGATGAGATGGCATTCGTATAAGTCACCGGATCAACAACACAACCAATATCATAATCATGCTCTCCTAGGTAGACTAGATAATCTGGTGGTATAGCAGAACGTCTTTCCCTAGTTGATCTTCTGAGTGGAGCTACTTCATCTTCATTCTGAATCTGAGGAGCTTGTGGAATTTCTTCATTAACTGTCTCAACAGTAGGATCTTGGGCCACAACAGGCTCATTTTGTGGCGTAGAAGGCTCCACAATTGTCTGCACAGGATGAGACAATGATCCAGTAATCCCCACCATACTATCATCTTCAATCGTTCGTGAGTGTTGACACCTAAATTTTGGCGGTCCATTTAGTCATTAGGGATTAATTTTAAATATTATAATTTATTTGCATATCATTAATTTTAGGTGCGTTTATTTTTAATTTACATGTTTTGCATTTTTTAGGACGGCGGATGGGTTGAATTAATGGTTTTGAGTTTCAAATTAGATGGACTAAGCCCACGAAAAAGCAAAAATTGGCCCGAGCCCGTTTTCTTTTAATGACAAAAATTACCTAAATCGAGATTTGATATTGCGGTGGTTTTTCAAATTTAAGAGAATCGGGTTGAAGTCTTATCTTTAGTCTTTAGGTGATAACATTTTTGAAAATATTAAGGAGATAAGGATTTTTTGTGATTCGGAGGATATAAGGAATTTTCGAAATATTTTGTTAGGATCACATTTTTTTGGCTATAAAAGGTGTACGTAGGGTTCGGTTTTGAAAAAAAACATTGATACATACGGCCACAATTCAGAGCAAAGAGAACGAGACCACTACGTTCATGAGAAAAGAATAAAATATAGAGCCCACCATTGAAAGAAGCTCACGGCCAAGAGGACATTGGTGCCGATTCTTTATCAAGAGCTCACCTCCACATCCCGCGATTACTTTCTTTCTTCCTCAGATTCACGGACAGCACTTGTTGTTCCCATTCCTGCTGCCATACGTCCAAAAAAGAGGAGGCCACGCACACAATCGATTCACGAGGCCACACAAGATAGAATACACGGTCATCAAAAGTGGGATTTCACGGCCAGAATAGTCAAAAAGAGAGAGGGGGCTTCTCTTTTTATCACGCTCAACAGGGGTTCTATTTTGGTTTTTTGGGACATCTTTTGGTTTTTGGGTCAAGGTCAACCAAAGGGGAGAACAAAAATACTGAAGACACGGCCATTTGAAAAAATCGCAGGATACACAAAAAAGAGCACACAGGAGAGAGAAGGGAAAAGAGGTCTCCCTCTCGGTCACGTTCATCACTCTAAAGTTGTGTTTCACCGTCGACTCCTTCGCTGCTGCCTTGGCGTTTCCAAGTGTCCCACTTGCATCCATCCATCACTGGTGATAGCATTGACAGCAGCATCAACGAGTGCTCCCGCAGTCTTCAATCGATCCAGGACAATTCCCAAACCACGTTGTGGAGTGCGAGAAGAAGCCAACGCCTGCACAAAAAGAAAGACGGCACCCAAGACGAGGGCGTCATTAAGAAGAAACAACCCTCAGTTGATCGTGTAGTGCTCGATACCAAAAGAGAGGAGCCCCTTTGCCGCCGCACCACCTTCGCCGGTGACCCCCCTCGCCGGATCGACAATTGGCTGTCCCTATTTTCCTTAGGTTGTTTTTTCTTTTATTTTTATTTTATGTCATTTTATTTTACTTTTAGTTAGTTTATTGTTTAAGTTGAATATTGTGAAGTTTTTTTTAGGTTATGGTTATCATAGGCATTTTCCATAAGAATTGTCCCTAACGTTATTGTAATTATTTAATTTGACCCGTAAGACGTCGGGTCATTTTTTTAATTATGATAATTTTTGGGGGTTTGTTTATGATATATTAACTGTTAAATCAATATATTTATTAATTTGATCCGTAAGATTTCGGATTAGATTTTTAATTATTTTGATTTCTTGTTTGATGTTTAGGGTTAAAAATAATCGTTAATTTGACTCGTGAGACAACGGGTTATCTTTTCGTTTATTTTAATCCTTTATCTGTTTGAATATCTTGCTTGTTAGATTTAATATTTGTTTTAGAAAATCATCAAAAAAAATCAAAAAGACATTTGGATTAGGATTTCAATTGATTCTAGAATATTTCTAGTTATTTTGCATATCTAGAATAGGGATTTTATTTCGAATTTAGAACACAAAAAAAAATGCATTCATTTAAGTTGTTAGTTTTTATTCAAATTGCACGTTTAATTATGTGTTAGTTTTAATTTCGAATTTCATAAAGAAAAGCAAAAAAAATCATTGTGCATATTAGGTTAGAATTGCATGTTTCATCTTTAATTTAAATCATCTTTTTTAGATAATTTGCATTTTAGATTAGGATAATGTCTCAATTTAAATTAGGATTTAATATGATCTAATCCTTAGTTTAAATTAGATAGAATTTTAATCTAGCTAGATCATTTTTTGCATTCGAATTTCATGAAAAATACAAAAAAAAAATTGTCTTAGAGTAGATTCATTCAATTTTTAAGATAGATTGCATTTTTTTAAAAAATAGGAACATCAAATGCACGTCATTTAGTTTATTTAAGTTCATTTAATTAGAGCTTTCATGTCATTAGATTAAGCCATTTAATAAATGTCACGTGACATATAGCTTGCATATTAAATTGCATGAAGCATGTCATTTTAGTTTAAATAATTTAGTATGTCATTGCATCACATTGCATGTCATTATAATTAGATCATTTAGATTGCATTTAATTATTGCATTTCTTCATGTCATATAGTTTTAGGTCATGTCATCATTTCATGTTTGAATAGTAATAATGCATTGCATAAGTCATGATTTTTAAAGCGGAAATAAAAAAATTGATTGCTTGTTAATTAAGAATCATATCTAGGATTGTTGATGTGAATTCTAAGTTAACATTGCAGATGCTTTTGTTGCTTTAAGGTATGCTTTTTGCATTATTTAATTGCTTTCTTGATGTGTTAAATTGGTGGTATGCGCACATGTATGATCACCTCACATGTTAGGAAGCTCAATTAAAATCAAATCAAGCTGCCTGCAAAAAAAATTTAAAATTGAAAAGAAATGGTACCGAAAGGGCACTAGGGTAGTCTAGTGTAACCAAGTCCCCGTACCCAAAATCTCTGGTTCGTAGGAGTAAGATAATCCTCCCGTTATTTTACTTAGGTGTCTAATCGACCTACCCTAAACCGATTAGTGGCGACTCCTAGATAATGATCTTTTGCATGTTAAATCCTAAGTCGCGATTTGGTATGGGCTTGGGAGAGCCCGAGCTAAGCTTAAAGGCTTAGTAGTCCATCAACCTAGTTTTAGGTGGCTTTTGGCAAACCCCGAAAAATTGGGTCGCGACAGTGAGCAATTACCATTTTCCGCTACATCAAATTCTAGAAATTTTGTAGTCTGAGACTCCACAATTCTTGTACCTCCATTAGGGTTATAAAACCTATACCCCTTTGAATGATCTGGGTAAGATACAAAATAACATCGAGTAGTTTTTGGATCCAACTTACTCAATGTCGGATTGTATAACTTCACCTCTGCAAGACATCCCCAAACTCTAAAGTGATTCAAGCTAGGCTTACGTCCAGTCCATAACTCAAAAGAAGTCAATGGAACCGATTTAGTAGGAACACGATTTAGAATATAAAGGGCTATTTTCAAAGCTTCACCCCATAGAAAATCGGGTAAATTAGTCCTACTAATCATACTTCTCATCATGTCCATAAGAGTGCGATTCCGCCTTTCAGCCACACCATTTTGTTCAGGACTCCTGGGCATAGTAAACTGACCTATTATCCCATAATCTTCTAAGTATTTAGCAAACGGCCCTTTAAGTTGTCCAGCATCACCGTGCCTACCAAAATACTCACCACCACGATCTGATCTGACAATCTTAATAACTTTTCCCAAATGTTTCTCCACTTCAGTCCGTAAAATCTTGAATTTATCAAGAGACTCGGACTTTTCTTTAATCAAGTATAAGTATCCATATCGGGAAAAGTCATCAATAAATGTGATGAAATAAAAATTTCTGCATAAGGTAGCTGTGTACGGTCCACTAATATTAGTGTGAATAATCTCCAACAAATCAGAACTTCGTATGGCGGATTCCTTCTTGATCTTAGTCATCTTACCTCTACAACAGTCCACACAAGTCTCTAGATCACTTTTAAGAGTAGGCAGGATATCAGCCTTTATTAGCCTTTCTACTCTTTCTTTGGAGATGTGACCAAGACGTTTATGCCATAATGCATAAGACTGTTCCTTAGGTAGAGGTCTTTTGGAAACAACCTTTTCAGCTGAATAAGCAACGTACATGTCGTTGGGAGATAAGCTCAATCGATACAATCCATTGGATAAATTGCAACACCCAATCTTATTTGAATTATAAAACATGGAAATTATATTACTCTTTATCTCAAAAGAGTATCCACACACGTCCAAACAAGACACTGAAACTAAATTCCGCCTAAAAGAAGGTACGTAAAAGGTGTTCCTCAACATCATCCTAAAACCAGAATCTAAAATCAAAATGACATCTCCCACGAACTGGACGTCAACACCAACGTTGTTTCCTACAGTGAGCTTTAATTCATCCTGATTTGGCGTCCTTTGGTTTATAAACCCCTGTATGGTAAACGCAACATGATTAGTTGCTCCACTATCTAGCCACCAAGAATTGGTTGGGGTTTCAAATAGATTGGATTCACAAACAAACGCCAAAGAATTATTACCTTTAGGCTTATTCTTAGTTCTCTTGGACAACCAAACCTTAAACTTATTGCAATGTTTTTTCACATGTCCTCTCTCTCTACAAAAGTAGCAAAGAACAGCATAGTTCTTGGTGAATGATTTCTTAGGACCCAGAGTGTTTGAAGGACCTGCACCTTCAGAATTTCCTTTGTAGTTGGAAGGACCAGCAGCTTCAGAATTGCCTTTGTGGTTATAATTCATCAACTTCTTACCTTTGTCTCTAGTAGAAGTGGAAACATAAAGAGCAATGTGCCCTTTATCTTTCTTCAATTTATCTTCTTCTGCCACCAACCTAGCAATGAGGTCATTAACAGACCAGGTTTCATCTTGAGAACTATAATTGGTCTTAATGATCCCAAAGTCAGGAGGAAGAGTATTTAGAGCTTGATGGACGATGAAAGCTGTAGGAAGTTCAATATTGAGAGCCTGAAGCTTTGTCTGCAAATCAACCATCCTCATGACATAATCTCTAACTCCACAAGAACTATCATACTTCATTGTAAAAAGTGTTTGTAGATGTGTCCCTATCTCTGCATTAGGCGACACACGATTTCTAGCCATCAAAGCTTCCATCATTTTCCTAGCATTGCAATCTGCAGGCAAACCACTTTTCAAGTGTTCTTGAATGGAACGCTTCATGGAAAGCAAGCAAATTCTATTGCTCTTTTCCCAGGCAGCAAAATTTGCTTTCTGAGCCTCTGTACTCTCGGCAGTCAGATCTGCCGGCCGATCAGTAGTAAGAGCCATATGAACATCTGCCATCTCCATAGCAAACATAAAATCCTCTCTCCATTTCTTAAAATTCGAACCAGCAAGAACCTCAATAGTGACGGAGTTACAAATTACAGAAAAAGTGACTGAAAAAACAAGCAATGTATATATATAATTAGCATCATGTGAGCAATGTGTAACTTGACACACAAGTACACATACAGAGAGTTACATGCAAAATCACATAATCACCTTTGGGCAGAATACATGATAAGCAATTGTAAATTCCCCACATGATAGCGGTTATAAGAATATATTCTAATCTTCGTGAATTCATCACCTTTGGGCAGACGAACCACTAGGATCAGTCACTCTTCCACCACATAATCATGTATCCCTCCATGAACTAATATATAATCACCCCCTTTGGGAGTATGACTACACATTAGAGCAGGAGACATCCCAATCATTATATGAGACCGAAATTTCTCAAACCCAATTAAGTGTGCCACTTTGGCGGTCACAACTCAATTGAATTATTGAAACTCTCTCATACCAGGGATATAAAATTCACATCTCACATTAACCATACATATGTGATTTTAATTTTAGTGACAGGGGCAGTAAATCACTAAAATCACATATCATGCTAATTACATTGCTTCATAAAAATAAACTTTATTGTAAAATATTGATGAACAACACTCATAAAGATCATGATATAACATACCAGTAACCCAGCACCTGTATTTCCAAAATCACAGAAAAAATACAAGCAAAATACGCGAAAAATACACTAAAAAACACGTATTTAGGGTTTCGTATGCATTTTTATATCCATAAAATCATCAAAAAATTAATATAAACATACCACGACGTAGGAAATCTTCATACGAGTCAAATACCACCAGCCACGCGCCGATCAGAGACTGCACGCGCCCTCACGCGCCGCCTGAGTGCGCGGCGCGTGGAGCCCACGCGCGGGTCGTCAAAGGACCAGTCAAACCGGTCCGACTGGTGGCGGTCCGACCGGTTCCCGGTCCGACCGGTTCCCGGTCCGACCGGTTGACTGGGTTGGGTCGGGTCACGGGTCAGGTCGGGTCGGTCGCCATCCGGGTCGGGTCGGTCGGTTCGGGTCGGTCGCTGACGTCAGCGGGTCGGAACCACGCATGACGTCAGCATCGCTGACGTCAGCAGATCGAATCCGAATCCGAATCCGAGTCCGGGTCCGGGTCGCTGACGTCAGGTGACGTCAGCGCCCGCGTGCGCCGCACGCGCGTCCAGCGCCCCGCGCGTGGGTGCGCGTGAGGGCGCATGAACACGCGTGAGCGCACGTCCTCGACGCCCGGCGGCGCGTGGCTGCGCGTGGGGGCGCGTGGGGCCTCCCCCGGCGACGCGCCGCCCACCGTCTTGATCGTCTCGTCGAGCCCAGTAATAATATGTGATTTAATTTTACTTTTACAGTCTTTAAAAAATTCGAAAATCACAAATTAGGGCAAAATTCAATGCGTTCAAGTTCTAGGGTTATGGAGGCTCTGATACCACATGTAGGATGCAAATTATGTAATCCCTTAATCACCATAACCAGAACAAGAACATGCATTATTGAGTAGAAGAATTAACGCACCTGATTTGGAATCCATCGATCTTGAAGCGGAAGCGGAAACACAATGTTCCACGCGCAAGTCCTTCTCCTCTATTGCCCTCCGTATCACTGGCTCAATGAGGCGGCCCTCCTCACGTTTAGCGTTTAGTAAACGCTCCTTAGGTGAGAATACGTGTGAGAATTAGGGTTAGAGGAGAGACTTAGCGCTATTTATAGAGTTTCCAGCAAGGCCCCCTCATTACGGGTCAGGCTCAACTCGGCCCACACTAACCAGCCCATATTAGACTAATTAAGAAACCTTCTATCTCACCTTAGACCAATCCCCGTAAAACGGTAAACGTTAAACGGTAAATTACAATATCAATTAATGTAGTCCATATTAAGAAAACTTTTACAGTTCCCCCCGTATCAAACTCAGCCGCTTGTAAACAACGTCATGCGGAGGAACCTTGAAGCAACATACCAAATAGCCGTCCTCCTCACCCTACAATTCAAGGGCGAATCAATCTTCGGCGTGGATGAGGCGGGGAAGCGGACGCTGATATTCAACGTGTTCATCCTGTGCCAAGTCTTCAACGAGTTCGACGAGAGGAACCTCGAGAAGAAGAATGTGTTCGAGGGCATACACAAGAGCAAGCTATTCCTCGGGATGGTCTTGGTGACGGTGATCCTCCAGGTGGCGATGGTCGAGTTCCTGAAGTGGTTCACGGACACGGAGCGGTTGAGCTGGGGACTATGGGGCACATGTGTTGGGATCTCCGCCGTGTCTTGGCCTATTGGTTGGACCGTCAAGTTCATTCCGGTCTCCGATACGCCAATCTTCAGCTACTTGAGATCGAAAAGGGAGGAGCTCGTGAGGAAAATTCTGTACAGAAAACAGAAGGAACACTCATTGGGTTTAACCCGATTCTTTCAATTGTGTAGGTACATCGAATTTGGTCTTGATGCAGTGTGATTATTTCTTTTACCTAAGTAAGGATTGTGTGATCAACCGATGTGAGTTCATTGAATTCAACGACAGCATTCATTGCAACAGCAGTATAATTGGATAGATCCCTTACTCCTTGAGAGCCACCCCAAAAGCCCGTAGCATTTTATTTCACTATAGCATTAATGGGTAAGAGAAGACTACAATGGGCATCATAGGATGTTGGCTTCAAATTTGAGCATCAGCACCCAACTCAACTCGAAAATTCGACCACAAATTGAAATCATCTTCAATAAGAAGTTCTAAAGGAGTTCTAAACCGTCTGCTCGACCCAGACCCAATCACCCAATCCTATAAGGAAATCAAACGACTCCTTGCCTCAGACTCTTCTTAATAGAGAAAACATATTAGGAATACGCCCAAGAAAAACAATGTTTTTCACGCATCTTTCATGCTCCGACTCCTCCCTAATAGAGATTTATCCTCTCCCAAGTAGAAAATTTATATTAAACAATTATCGGCTCCGAATATATATATATATATATATATATATATATATATATATATATATATATATATATATATATATATGTTCTCGTAATTATCATCCTTAGTTTTTCCAAATCTGAATCAACATGATCCGAAGTAAGGTTGCAAACCGGGCAAGCAGGTCATGCCTAATGAGTTTTTTGGCACGGGTCAGTAGATCTAGCTCGGCTTATCCGGGCTTGGTATGTCAGTCCGACCTTGTGAAAGAAATTGACTCGAATCAAATTGAAGCGCTTCAGGCCAAAACCAGAAACTCTCTCTTTTGATCAGGCCTAAAATACTGTGCATTCACGGTTTGCTCCTTATGACGCTAGGAAATGAGAGAATTGCCTTGAATTATGAACAAATCATGTCGTGAAGTATGCATGCAACTTCAGATACGAGCAAGAAGAATGACGAAATCCATGAGGCGATGAGTCACCGTCCTATAGCCAATAATGTGAAGAGGAAAATCACAATAAAAAGAAAAATTACCAAAAAAAAAATTAAGCCTATTTGAATTGTGTTGTTTCAGTTTTAAATTTTTTTTATCCATTTAGTTATAAACATTTTGCAATTATGTCATTTCAATTCATCTGGCTAAATCCTAGCCAGTGCCAGCTATCCGACGAAGGCTGACATGGATAATTTTTTAATAATTTTTTTTTTTCAAATTTGTAATTATTTTTTCTTTTCTTTTTCTTTACTTTTTTTCCACGTCTTTCTTCCTCTGACTAGTCGCCGATCTCACCTCACCACTGGCCAGCGAGGCTCAACGTTACCGTTGCTAGGTGAGGATCTAATAAGGGCTTACCTTGCCAATGCTTAGGTGAGCACGACCTTGCTTAGTGACGGCGAGGTTGAGCTTATCTAGTGGTTGGGCAGGGTCGAACTCGCTCGCCTTACCAGTGGCTGGGTGAGCTCGACCTCCCCTAGTGACGACGAGGTCAATCCTTGCCAAGGGCGTGCTAGGTCGCCCTTGCCAACAACTAGGTGAGCTCACCCTCACTAATTAGTGGTAAGGAGAGACTGGCGAGTAGAGAAAGAAGAGAAAAAAAAATAAAGAGAAAGAAAAAAAATAATTTAAAAATTCAAAAAAAAAATATTTAAAATTATCCATGTTAGCGTTGGTTAGCCAAATTTGGCAAAATTGATTGAATCGACACAATTGTAATTGATTTAGGACTTTTTTTGGTAATTATCCTTAATAAAAATGTGAAGTTTTTTTTTTTTTGGTCGAAAATAAAAATGTGAAGTTTAAAAAGATGGAATCGGTACGAATTACACACATGGATTATGTCAAGGCAAGGAACAAATTAATAACACGTCATTCACATTTTTAATAAACTCAATTTAAGACTCCATTTGTTTACCAAAATAAATGAACAAATTAAACATTCTCCGCAAAACTTAAGTGTGTGCATATACATCCCTTTGTGCTAATAATTTAAAATTTATTCTATCATCAAGATTGCTCCTGTAAGTCGCCTATGTGGACCCCGATTCTCAAACGATATATTGACGAAGAACTCGTGGGAAAAAATATATTTTCATAAAATTGCAAACGGTATGATGTATGTGCATAATGAGAAAGAAAACATAACAGTAAGTGATAAAGGGTATTATTGCTACTTCGAGAATTAGCAAGTAAACTTCTAGTATAAAAGGGATTTGCCAAAAAAAAAATTAATTAAATAAATTAGAGTACTGAGAAGGACAGAAAGGGGTACAGGTACGTATGTCTCCATCCCAAAGTTGCATGAAAAGGCGCAAGAGCACCAGTCAAAGGGCAAAGGCAAAAAAAAGATAACGTTGGGGTCTTACACGACCGAATTTGGTCCCCAATTGCTCCCCTACAAAACAAAAAACCAGAACTTTTGTCACCTCCAATGGCAATCTAAAGCGCGAAAGCGAACCCCTCCCTCCCGACTTCCCTCAACATTGCCCTTTTGACGACAGTGATGTGTCAATATCCGCCACCCACCCACCTGTCGTATCGATTCCTATTTGAAAAAGTTCAAGCTCCATTTTATTTCATTTAAAAATTAATGATTTGTGCAAAATTTTATGACCGATTATTCTAAAAGTTGAAATTGTTCAATTAAGGCGTGATTTATTATTTGAATATTCTAATAATTTTAAAAATATTTTTTTTCTTAAGAATGGCCATTTATATCACCTATAAAGCTAAATGAATCACTATAATTCTGTTGCGTGCAAATTTCTCCATTCCTAAACTCCTGTTTATATTTTTGTGAAAGTTTTATTGCACACCGGTAAGATCTAAATTCTACGTAATTGGTCGTCAAACGTTGCCCTATTGCAATATCGTTTTAACTTGTGTAAATTTTGCACTGTCACCTATTCACTCCTCTCTAGGTGATTAATCTAAGCCCTAACACTTGAGACTTGAGAGTAGGAGGTGGAGGTGGAACAAGGGATAAGGTTGTGTCATTTTTGCGAGAAGAAGAAGAGGGAATCTAAAGAATGCCTCATGCTCCTCTTTCTTGCTGTTCTTTTTCTAGAGTTTGGAATCCTTGTGGGTTCGAAGAACGTGGTGGTAACCCTACGAACATATCTTCCACCATTTTCCTGCTCTCTCTACGGGAGTCTTGAGCGTGTCGTGATTCTCTGTCCTCTAAATCAGCATTTATTCGACAAAAGATTGAGCTGAGTGAGGGCCGCCTCACTAGGTGTCGCCCTTGAGTGAGGCCAACCCTTGCCCAAGCAACGTCTGGTCTTGCTAAATCTAGCAAGGGCCGCTCTCGCTTAGGTGAGGCTAGCCGTTGCCGAACATTGCCATGTTGACCACCGAAGGAAACAGGAGCAAAAAAATAAAGAAAAAATTCAAAAATTATTAAAATATTATATAAAAATATCCACATCAATGACGGTTATACCTTTCATGTCAACAATATGCAACTAAAATTAATCGAAAAGACTGAATTGGCTCTATATCAAAAAGTTTAGGACTAAACTGGTATAACTAAAATGTTTAAAACTAAATTGACTCCATTACAATATGTTTAGGGTTTTCTAACATTTTTCTTTAAATTTTTATGGTAAAAAGTTTTAGTTTCGGTGATCGGCAATAGTAACCTAACAAGCATAATTAAGGGTCAATACCATGAAATGTGACATATTGACCTGAGTTGTACCGAAGAATCAAGCGTGATGGTCTCTACGTGTGCTCTTCAACCCGCCCGAAGGAGAAACAGAGCATGAAATAGGACTAGAGTCCGAGAGCACCTTCCCCGAAGGAGATTGAATCATGCAAAAGAAGCGGAAAACCATGACGAAGAAGTCGACGGACTGACCATCCAGAAAGTTTCATCCCCAATCTGGCTTTTTCTCTCCTTCGCGATCTTACCGGGAAAAAAAGATTGCCTTATTCGTATGGTCTCTACGTGTGCTCTTCGACCCGCCCGTCCGCTCCCTCATATCTTGGAACCTCCCCTCCTCTACCCCCAAAACGCGTGAGTTTTCCCGAAAGTTTCCGGACCGGAATCACTGGCTCACAGCTAGCACGCACGCATCTTCGTGTCGCCATCGCCCTCGGGCGTCCGCCTGAGTCAGACAGAAAAAGAGCATGACCATCTCTCCATTTTGTTTTTTATTGTTTTTTAATTTAGTTTATTCTTTTATTCTAATTTAAATCATATTTGGATCGAAATGACATTGTTCTAGCCTTATCATTCATATTTTAGTCATGTCAAAGGCACATAAAAAATTTGAGTGCATCAACTTAATAAATTTTAAGACTTAATTATACTTTTTATAAATTCTAGGATTTTCAGTGCACTTGTCTTTTTTTTTTTTCTTTTTTTTTTTCGCTTGATGGGTTTGAAGCGTGACTTTTTACAGAAGACTTAATCTGTCCCCTAACTCATTGTAGTGGTTTTAATGTCAATCTGCATCCTTACAATGCATGATTGCTTCGTCCATCAACCTAGATTTATCAGGAAAAGTTGACACGTCAAATGCTCGATACACTCCTTTGAATGGGGTTCGGAATGCACATGTGAAACTGACACTATTTTTGCTTACCTTGAGGAGGGAGTATTGATAGAAGGTCAAATAAAAATTGCAATGCTTGATTTATCGTTGATGTTCTTACATGAGATTTGATCAGGCCATATAATGGCACTTGATCGAGCCATTTTATAAAGAGTTCTTGCTAAATGTGAGAGAGAGAGAGAGAGAGAGAGAGAGAGAGAGAGAGAGCCCTATTTGTTTTTAAATTAAGGCTAATTAAAGAAATAAAGAAATAGTGTTATGAATTTTCACATGAACTTGCCACATTATGGTAAATTTGTCATGAATATACAAATTTGGCATTTCGGTGACTCTAAAATTAATTTGAGGTAAATTTGTTATTGGTATACCACTTTGGAGTTTTTCATTGTATTTACCGTTAAATTATTAATGTCTCAAGTTTGAGCAGTGTATGAGACCCGACTTGATTGGAGAATATATATTGATCCTAATTGCAATAATAATTAGGCTTAGATTTTCTTGGGTGCTTATTATGTAATATATAATATTTCTTCCATCGGCAATGGTCCCTCATGCATGTCCAAGAAGACCAACAATTGAACTCTATAGAGTTTTACATTCAATGGAGTTGTTTATTAATTAACACTATGGGCTTGAGTCTAATTTAAGCATAGGAAATACTCAAGCAAGTTAGCAACCATAATTCCCGTTCTCCAATTGATATTAAATTATTTGTTGCCAACTCTCATCATGGAGCAAATACCGACACTCGGATCGAACTATATAAAAATCTCCAGTGTCCTCTATTGTTTCTCGTTTATTATTTTTTATTTCGCGTCGATTTAATTTTAAGATCCTGTCAAATTCTGTTAGAGGTGAGCATGGTTCCAAATTGAACTGGACAGGTGGAAACATGTTTGGTTCCAAATTCCAAGGTATGCAAGGTAGGTTTTAGGTTCCAAAAACTAGGAAATATATTTCAATGGGTAATTTCCAAGTTCTAAGTAAGTGGAACTTGGAACTTAGAACCTGGAACCTGTTTTTATGTTTTTCTTGGTCTATGTTTTAGCACAATCTTGTGGTACTCCATGGCATCTTATCTAAGCTTCCTTTTTATAATAAAACTTTTACTTTATTCGTGTATTTAAATATAAATTGTGATCAGTTGATTGTAATAATAAACTGCAATCATTAAAGGTGACAATAATTAATAATATATGTGGAACTTGAGTAAACCCTAGAATCTATCATGAACTTGTGACAGAGTAAGTTTCAGGTTTTAAGATATGCAAAGTAGATTCCAGATTCCAAAAAAAAAATCTAAGGAGTTAATTGCAGGTTTCAGATGGAATTTATACAAAGCCTAAAACCTTGTACAAAATCTGAAACTTTTCATCTCTAATTTTTGCATTAATTTTATGAACGGTATCTTTAGCTAAACCTTTCATTGGTGCATTGTGTATGCCGACATCATCCCCCATGAATAAATTTAAAAACGAATGATCAATCTACCAATTAGAAATAGATGGAGGGGAAACGAGACGCAACCGTGTCATTTCTGGACGGGCGGGACGAAAAGTATAACAAACACAGCATGGAATCTCTGAGTGATGCGTCAAAAGATCAATCTCTGAGTGATGCGACGGCCGCAGGAACCTGATGGATCTTTTGGCACGGGTCAAAAGATCGAGCTTGGCTTGTGAAAGGAGTTGACTCAAATCAATTTGAATGGCTCGAAGCCAGAGCCCGAAACTATTCCTTTAAAACTTGTCATTTGCACATGTCAAACTTCAGATAAAAAAAAAAAATGAAAATGAAAAACACAATATATTTTGCACTACTAGTTTGCTTCTTCAGATATGGGCATGAAGAAACGACGAATTCCATGACCCGAGTCACCTTCATATTGCCAAGAATGTGAAGGACAAAATGACTGCATCAGCATGACTCACATGCATAGATTATGTCAAGGTAAGGAGCAAATTCATGACGTGTATCGATCACATTTCTAATTAATGCAATTCAAGTTAAGCCTTATTCTCCTGTAGACATAACAACATCAAACATATAGCTCACGAGTAGAGTTGATCGAATGACACGAAGAGAGAGTTTAGAGGACCCAAATTCTTCGGTCTACAACACTTTCTTTTGTCGTCGTGGAAAACCATTTCTTTACAAAACTTAAGTAGTCAGAAAACAAACTCGAAACATAAAATTTAAGTGTATTTCTTTATATCCATTTTGACTTTGAGGACATTTGGAACTTTGCTAGGGACTGTGTGGCGCCCGGCCTTAAATAACATGATTTCACGTCAAAAGGTTTTACAAAGGGACTTAAATCTCGAAGGTAGATTTTGATTGAGTTGAAGTTTCAACAAGAAACCTGAAAACATATTCTTATTTTATTTTAATTGAACAAAATCAGCGGTGACTCTTGCCGCTACGAGCCCGCTATATGCAAGTTCGCGAAGCTATGGCATTTGGCCTTTGCCACCATCTATTGCTCCCGAGCCATCACTACCTCCGCAAAGAAAACCAACAAGTTCCCTAGAAAATCTCCTCCTTATGCTTCGATTTCAATCCCCAATCAGGCTCCGAGTGCTCACTCCGATCGACCCAGCTCCTTCCAGACCGGACAGTCGCAGCTTCGACCTCTTGCTCCTTCCTACACTTCGATTTTGATCCCCGATCAGACTCTGAGCGCTCCCTCCAATCAACTCAGCTCCTTCCAGATTAATCAGTCACAACTTCGACTGCTTGAGCCTTCCCACACTTCGATTTCAATCCCTGTTCAGGTTCCGAGTGCTCGCTCCGATCAATCCAGCTTCTTCCAGACTGAATGGTCGCAGCTCCAAACACTCGCTTCTTCCTACAATCCGAATTCAATCCCTGATCAGGCTCCAAGCGCTCCCTCCGATCAACCCAGCTCCTTCCATATTGATCAGTCGCAGCTTACGAAGCTGGTCAAGGACAAGAACCTCATCTGCCTCAGAGAATTCGGCAGTAGTGTCAGCGAAGTCGCGTTGGCCCTCAAAACTGATGTCTCTCGCGGAATTAACGGCGAACCGGAATAGACAAAATCTATTTCTTAAAACATTTTTTTTTGTTTTCTTTTTCGTTTTTATATTAATATTAACTTTTAAAATTTTTTTTTTTTTTTGTCTTTTCCCTATTTCGTCTTCTTCTGCCCCTCTTCTTCTCCTTCTTCTTCGATGGTTTACTCCCACGCCCGAAACTAGCCCCTCCTCCCAATGCCTCCATCGCCGAACGCCCAACCTATTCTCTCACGCCGAGCACCATAAACAAAGCAGCGGCTGAGATCGTCGCTTGCCGCCACCATCACCTCGTGACATCATCGCCGGCCACCCCGAACAGCGCACCACTTACAGCCACCACACCCAGGAAACCAACGGGAGACAAATAAAACGCATGTATGCCCGCACTTGGCCCGATGATGCAAACGACAACTAGCAAGCAACAAAAGGTTCATAACATGGAAAACCTACTTATACGCATTCAAGAACATATGGGAATCGGTAATGCAAGCGCCTGGGCTGGCTTAGAAATATCGTCGAACATGTGGTGGGCATGGACCGGAGGAACGATATCAACCCTTTTTGGACTCGGACTCAGCGCCAAACTTAAAAAAAAAAAATCATCAGAGGGGCATTCGAAATCAACCACATTAGCCCGCAGAAGCCCAGCACGCGTGTGACTAACAGGAGGAACAAAACTCAGCGTCCTATCCTAGCAAAATAGGGCGGAGTAGCAGGGGTTCACGGGGTCGGGCGTTTAAAATGAGGAGATCCCTACTCGGCTTCGGCAGCGGCGACGGGAGTGTGAACTCGAAATGGATCGAGCAATGGCTGGCCGTCCCGCGGTGTTCTCGAAGCGAGATCCTCGGGAAAGCGACGCAACTCTACACAAATCAAAAAGCTAAGCACAAGACCTACCTGGTGACGGCGGCTGACGAACGGACTCTGGCGACGGTCGACCACCCTCTCGAGCTCCCTCACTCTCTGATTCTCTCTCTCACTCGTTCAAAACTCTCCCGAGCTCTCCGATCTCTCCCCCCTCTCTCGGCCAAAAGCGAACCCCCTGGAAAACAGAACGCTCCTCTCTCTTTTCAAACGCCCCTGTCTCTCTTCGCCTCTCGCCAGGACCATGTCAGCTCGACCGTACGGACACGACATTCCCTTTCACCAGCGTCCCGCGCGATGCCCTCCACGCTGCTGTCCTCTGTACGCTGTACCAACGTCCCTTCTCCCTGTTTGCCGCGAAGGCAGCGGCCAAGGCGAGCAGGAGAGGGGAAAGAAGAGGGAGCGAACGGGCTGGGCTGCGGAAGAAAAGAGGTGGGCCGGCCCGTGGGGAAAGAAAGAAGAATGAAAAATGAAAAAGAGGTGGCCCGCATGGGAAAGAAAAGATAAGTGGGCTTGCTGCGGGGAAAAAGAAAAAAGGGAAAGGAAAGGGGGACGGGCAGGCCCAGATCTGGCCCGGCCCTATTTGGATTCTCTCTCTCTCTCTTTCTTTTTATTTTCTTTTTTTAAAATGGAATAAAAACAAAATAATAATAACTTTAATTCTAATTTTATAGAAAAAAACTAAAAAAATTCATTGACTAGTACTAGTGATGCTAATGTTCCCAATGTCTACATGCGATGCAAATTATTTTTACTTGGGACTAAACATTCATCCATAATTTTCTAAGCGATTAAGTCCTAAGTAAAAATGCAAAATTTAGGTGGGTGTGTCCGAGGGGCAGCGATGTGTGTCTAAGAGGCACCTTTTAAAAAGGTGTGGCGGGTTATCTTTCAAGGGAAGTTATAAAATAACTTTTGCATAACTATATATATATATGAGATACATAAGATTAAAAAGAAGGTTCAGAAAAGAGAATGGTTCTACTCTCAAAAGGATTTCGTTTCTACTTTGAGAAGACAATTGACATTAATGCTATAAAATGAGAATATTTTTGTTGTGATTATATTTGAACTATTGTGAAGTTATAGATTCGTTTATTGCGCACTTGTAATTTTATGTATATTCCTGGGTAATCGCTTTTGCTGTGCATCAAAAAGTTGGTCGATTTTTTTGCTGACTTTTTTTTACCAATAGAGACAATATCTTCATATAGCTTGAGTTGAAGTAGAGGGTGATGTCAGTTGTGTAACGGATTAACTATGGTTACAGAGACATCGAGGGATGTAGCGAAGAACTAAATTCATACCGATTCATTCTATTTGTGCTTCCGCATTTTTCTCACAATTTTATTCTTCATGTTCTTGGCTATATTAAGGTCTCTCGTCTCATTTCTTATTTCCTGAATGAATGAATAAATAAATAAAAAAAGAATGAATGCTTTCTTTGAATTGGAAAAATAACATCGATTCATTGCACATTCTTTTCATTTTTCTAGGTCAAAGGACCCAAAAAAGGAAAAAAAAAAAATCATGCTGCGTCAAGAGAAATTCAATACACCAGTACATTAAGAAGAATTGAGTTAAAAACAATTGGCGTTCCTGAGCCTAATAAACTGCTCTCTCTGCATAATTTTCTTAACTACCTGTAAGATTGGCGTACGGCGGGACCGGAATGCACTTGACGACCCAAGCAATAGGCCAAGATGCGGCCGCGATCCCGAAACATGCACCCCATTGTCCCCAGCTCAACCGCTTCGTGACCATGAACCGCTTCAGGAACTCGACCATCCCCACCTGGAGGGCCACCGTCACGAAGATGATCCCTAGGAACAGCTTGTCCTTGTGAATGCCCTTAAATATGTTCATCTTCGCGAGCTTCCTCGCGTTGAACTCGTTGAAGACCTGGCATAGGACGAACGCGTTAAATATTATCGTCCGCTTCACCGCCTCGTCCACGCTGAAGATCGATTCGCCCTTGAATTGTAGAGTGAGGAGGACGGCCACTTGGTAAATTGCTTGTCCCACTAGATTCCTCCACATGACGTTTGTTATGAGCGGCTCGGTCCAGCCCACCGGGGGCTTAATCATGACCTCCTTGGTCTGCTCTGTGGACCGGTACGTGGGCAGGTCTGTGGGCAGGTCTGTGGACAGCGCGAAGGCGCCAAGCGTGTCCACAATTAGGTTCACCCATAAGAGCTGGATGGCTGTCAAAGGGACGTCACCGGAGGAGATTGCGGCCACAAAGTTGATCAAAAGGGCCTGGACGTTTACTGTGAGCTTGAACTGGATGAACTTCTGGATGTTATCATAGATGCATCGACCCCAACGCAGCGCGTCCGCCACTTTGGCGAAGTTGTCGCTGTGGATGACAATGTCCGAGCTCTCTTTGGCAACCTCAATGCCTTGGATGCCCATCGAGACCCCGATGTCGGCTTCCTTGAGGGCCAGTGCGTCGTTCGTGCCGTCCCCTATGAAGGCGACCACATGGTCTTTCTTCTTTAGGGATTGAACCATGAGGCGCTTATCAGAAGAGGAGGATCTCGCCATGACCCGGATTTTCTCAACTTCTTCAAGCCTCTTCTTATCCGAGTAGTTGCGGAATCAGCCCCTGTCACGATGGCTTCATCGGAGGCATCATCCTTGAGAATCCCGCACTCTTTGGCGATGGCCTTAGCAGCGATGCTGTTGTCTCCCGTAATCATCTTGATGTTCACTCCGGCGTCCCGAAAAGTTTTGACCGCCCGTATCACACCAGGACGGCACAGTTCCTTAATACCAACGAGTCCTAGTAATGTCAGGCTGTCCTCTTGGATCTTGTTCCGGCCTTCTTCGATAGCTTCCCTGCAGACTTTTTTATGAGCAAAAGCGATGCAGCTCAGGCCCCTCACCCCCATCCCCTGGATTATCTCCTTGAATTTCTTCCTTTTATCTTCGTCCAAATCTTTCTCCGTCCCCGACCCGTCGTAGAAGGTCAAGCACATTGCCAAGATCATCTCCGCCCCTCCTTTCCAGTGCACGTGTACCGTGTCATCCATGGTCTTCTTTATTAGGACACCCCTTGCCTTCTGCCGGTCGGGGACTTTGTCATCGATGACTTGACAGCTTTCCTTTATCTCCAGAATGTCCATTTCTAATTGTGAAACTGCCCAGGAAAGAATCGCTTTCTCGCTGTAACTACGGAATAACCCGTACACCAATTCCAATCCTGGAGATGGCTTATAGACCTTGCCCTCGGTGTTCAAAGCAACTCCGTCCCGAATCAAATCCTGGACAAACTCGGAGACACGGGAGCGCACGTTTTCTGCCACGGACAATTGGCCGACCCAGAATTCCATCACTTCCATCTGGTTCATCGTGAGAGTGCTGGTCTTGTCGATGCAAATAGTGGTGGCCGGTCCCATTGTCTCGCAGGCCCAAAGCTTCCTCACCATCACGTTATCCCTTATCATACCCTTCATCGAATAAGCAAGAGTGAGTGTTACCGCGATTGGCAATCCTTCGGGAATCATGACCAATACGATTGTCACTGTGGCTGCAATTTTCCCCCCCACAGAGTTCATGATGTTGTCACCCATCATTTGCCCTGGAACGAATTCCTCTTTCCTGTTCGCGTCCTGTTTTTTTCCCATGAAGTAGAGAATTTGCAGGACCACAAGAACCAGAAAATTGACTACCAAGCTGACTTTGCTGATCGACGGGGTGTGCTTGTTGAGCCGATCCTGTAAAGGGGTCTCCTCGCTGCTGTCGTGGTTGATTGAACTCATCATCTGGCCGCCCTTTGTATTCATCCCAACCGCTGTGACCAGCATCAGAAAGTCCTCATCAACGACCTTTGTTCCGCTGTCGTGGTTGATTGAACTCATCATCTGGCCGCCCTTTGTATTCATCCCAACCGCTGTGACCAGCATCAGAAAGTCCTCATCAACGACCTTTGTTCCAGAGAACAGGAATGGATTCTGACCACTCTTCTCTTCTACGCAATCAATCTCCCCTGTCATGCTCGATTCGTCAACCTAAATTGATAATACAAACGTTGCACATGATTTAGTGACTCTAGGATGCGGAGTCTCAAGTTGAAACAAAGAAAACGAAACCTAAATAAATATTAACCCGAGAAGAAATGGATTATGTTTAAGTATACTTTTTCCAGTAAAATCTTTTTAACGAAGTTTGTTCTCCTACGACTGGAATTACGAATTAAAAACCCTTACTTTCCTCTTTGTCATAGAATTAAAATTATGAAAATGACAGTGTGCAGTATCAAACAGAATATCGTACGCTTTTACATTTCTTTGAACTAATTACTTAACTAATAAATCAACTTGGGCTCGAACTTGGTAATACTAATACTATATATTTCTGGAGGAAACTAACTTGAGTTAATACGCGAAACTAATGCGATCGAAACGGTACAAGTTCTCATCCATACCTGCAAGGATTTCCCGCATAACAGACCGTCTGCCGGGACTTGATCACCGGGCCCTAGGATAACGACATCTCCGACGACGATGTTGGATCTGGACACTTGCTGCTGCTGGCAATTTCTTATCACATCAGAGAGAATATTACCGGTAGCCCCATAAAATTTATCAAACTGCTGGTTCTGCTGGTATTTGCACACGGCGGACACCACAATCACAAGGAAAACTGAGAAGAATGAGCTCCCGCCGCTGTACCAGCCTTCCCTGAGGCCGCTCTCCTTGATCGCAAGCCCGGGTGAAAGCCCAGCGCAAACAAGAAGAATCAGGTGCGTGAGGTCCTTGAAAGCCTCGAGCAAAAAGTGGAAGAGGCCCTTGGCGGGCCGCTTGAATATGTTGACACCGAATGCGTTTTGCCTGCAAGTGACGTCATCCGGTTCGCCGCTGATTCCACCAAAGACATGGCGCGGGCGATTCCTCCTATGCCACCGTGTTCTCGGAGGGCGCCGAGGTCCTTCTCATTGACCAGACTTGTGAGCTCTGACTGATCAATCTGGAATGAGCTGGGTTGATCTGGGACCGAAATCGAAGCGCGGGAAGGATTTCTTCTTTGCCTAGCGGAGGCCATTGCTCGGGCGATTCGAGGTGGCCTAGGAGCGGAAAGAGTCACGACTCCTCAGCGATGGGCAGAGATGCACAGATAGGGCCGCACAATGCAAATGGCAAGACAAAAGAGAGGAACTCTGATTGTGTTGTGATAGCAACCAAAAAAGCAATCTTGAAGTTTGTGGAATGATGTCTGAGAAAATACCCACCGATCGCATGGGTTTTATATACGTGCTCAAGGGAACCGCCGGAGGGCGATGTTATTAAGCGGCAAGCCGGGCTACCGCGTGATTGCATCTTGCCTTCTAGTAATAACTTTGGGAATCCCATATAAATTATGACTTGAATCAGATCGGAACACGGAAGCTGCCAGCGGGCTTTCGAGAAAGGACGACCCGAAAGACTCACGCAGTGGAGAGACCCGATGCAAAACGACGGGTGATTGTGGACCAATGCAAGATATTTTGTGAGTGCATACTCGGGTTACAGCGAAATCAAGGCACGCAGGGGTAAACGCGTTTCTAGGAAAGCCCGCGATTGACTTAATTTGACGGGCTTGGGATGGGGAGTCCGCGAATGGTCAAAAGACATGCAAGGAGGATGAGACCCAATGCTGTGTTGTGAATTAGAATTTGTCATTTATTATCAGCATAAAAGGTAAATTTGTCATTTATTATCAGCATAAAAGGTAAATTTGACGATGGGGGAGGTGTGATCTGCTGAGGGCTTTCCCCTGTTGAACAGTAAAACAAATTTTCTCTTCTGTGTTCAAAATTCTTTTTACAAGAATATAACCACGCATATATACACCGACGTAACCATCCTAGAATCTCCTACAAATAAGGAGATCTCCTATAAATGGAGATCTCCTACAAATCAGAAGATACAAAAACTTTAAATAGAAAAACTCTTCTATTGAGGCCCTAATTGACAGCTCATGTTAACATCCCCGAAACGGAGCCCCAACGCAGTGCTATTTCTTGCAGACGCTTAGCGGTCAACTGCTCATCAAGGGCATCGGATACCGGACATCGTCTTTATCATTCTTTCGCAAATGAAGGAATCACATGCCTTAGACTTTAAATACAATTTCCACTTATAATAATATTCCTACAATAAATGCCTTTTTGCCCCCCCAAGAAATTAAATCAAATTTATACTCTTTTTTTTTTTTTGTCAGTCCTACGCTAATCCTACTCTAACACTTACTCTCAGACTTTTGCCATGCCTTCTTGCAGAGTGTGGGAGTCGAAACCCACTCCTGAAATGAAATCGTCCCCACCCCCAATCCTCCCTGAGAATGTGGGGATTTGAACCCCCAACCTCCTCCTTCCAAGATGGAATGTGGTTATCAAATTTATACTTGATAGCCTATTTTTGTGGCTTCATTAAACATTATAAGAAAGTTTCAATTGTGCTTCTTGTTTGGAGGTTTCCTATTTCGAAGAACTCTTAGGGAGTCTATATATATGGCTGTGATTCTTTCTTCTCTATAGAGAGGTAACGAGTAATTGAGAATGACAATTCCTTCCTCAGGGATTGTATAATAATATTATTTTCCTAGGTGTGATGCTTAAGAAACCATAGATGTGATGTTTAGGAAGCTTCGGGTGTGATGCCTGAAGAATCTACTCATTTTGAGTAATTGTTCGTCACAATTTCTCTTCAGAATCTCAATTTATTGCGCTCATTGATATTGGACTAGCTGTCCTACATCAGTTATAACTTGGAAAATCCCCTAATAATGAGGCATTTTTGACAGGAACATAAGCACAATTACGTTATAATTTTAGTGTTGTGAATCGTTCTATCCCTACATTACTTACATGAAGCGTGTCATAGGTAAATTTACCAATGATACTATTTGTTTTGAAATGGAGATTCACAAATTACTTTTTACTCCAATGGTCGATTAATATGGCTATTGTCTTTAGCATACGATAAATTCATCATACTAGTAAATATGCAAATAAATGAAAATTGAAATTATAAGTAAGAGAAAAATCGTAGTCATCTCAATGAATTTAATTCTTTTAGTTATTCCTTGTTGATCATCGAGGTAATTTATTTTAACATTTGCAAACCGTGTTTCAATGAATTTAATTTTTGGTAATTTATTGGTCAATGAGAACGTTCAAGTGGAGAGATATGCAATACTATTGCTCTCTTTCAAAATCTTACGGCAGGACTTACTGATGCCACAACTTTGGGGACAAGTCAGAAATATTTAGCTAAGAATTTTTTTCCTCAAAAACTGTGTCCACTGAATTATTGTAATTGTTTTCCGACCAAAAAAATTTATGTAGTTGTTTCGTTCACGCGCTTATGCCTTGCTAACATGCCATATGTTTGCGTCAGTCCCATTAGTCACATTTTCCAACCCCCTTACGTGTGTGAAAATCTAAGGGTGAGTCTTTTTATCCCTTCAAGTATTTTTTCTTTTTTTCCCTTTTTGGAGTTCCTTTGAAAAGTTGGTATGTACGCCAATTTGTAAATTATCTCGAGTAAGCGGCAATATCCTCACCAATGTGATGAGGAAGGTCGGAGGCAGCAGGTTTCAACATTCAAGATCGTCATCGGAGACGTTGTTTGTTTGAAGATTGACAATCAAGTTCCGGCAGACCGGCCGTTCCTGGAGGGGCACTCCCTGCAGGTGTGGATGGTAATTTTTGCTGGTTTGTCCGCATTAGATATGCATATTAAGGGTGCGTTTTGTTGGACTTTTGGAGAAAGCTTTTGGAAAAATGTAAATGACTTTAAGTTAAAGGAGTTTTCTAAAATATAAATTGCGTTTAATATATTGTAATCTAAAAGTCCATTGTGAAGTACCCTTGGGCAAAATAGTGTTTGGAGGAATTTGTATTTACAAAAGACTTTTGTAATAAAAAAATAAAATAAAATAAAAAAATAGATGGACGGTGAAGGGTAGTCAGCCACCAGTCGCCAACAACTGACATCTCAAGTTGTAAGACCTCGAGCAACCGCCAACGACCACAAGTCCTTCTTTCTCGTCTATTGTTCCTTCCAGGCCGTTGAGTCCGGTCACTACAAGTCCCTTGGCCTCCCCCATGCCGAGCACCTCCCCACCGCCCTCACCTTTTACCCCAACACCGCTGCCCTCGACCTCTCCCCCTACCCCCCCCTCCCCCTCGGGTCACTTATGCCTCTCTGGCCGTTGTCGCCGTCACCCGTGGGAACATCCTCCAATCCCTCAACCTCTCCAAGTCTCAGTTCTTTACCGCCGCTAGGCTGCAGGCGACCCAGATCTGGGTCATCGGAGGTCACACAACTCAACTTTAGGTCGCCAAAAGTCGCACAACCTCTAGGTCGCGCCGATGCAACTCACGGGGGATTGCCGAGGTCACACGACTGGCCAGCGACAGTTGCCTCGACCACACCGGCCTCATGCCAACATCTGTCCAGCCTGTCACCGGCCTCTCACAGCTCCGCACAAGCTCGTTGACCAACCTCAATGGAGAAAAAGGTAAATAGTCACAAGGACAAAACCGTAAAAACAAAATGTCAATGAAGATATTTGTGGAAGAAAATTTTTTGTTTTATCCACCCCTCAGCATTCTAATAGGGCTGAATGCCCAAGGCAGCCTCACACCTATTTTGGGCTTTCAGCCTTCCAAAAGCCCACTTTTCCTCAATGATCTTTATAAAAGAAGTTCCCAAACACCATTTTTTAGCCCAAAGTGAGTTGGAAAAGCCACTCCCAAACGCACCCTAACTCATGTTAGTTTCCTCCATATAGGCTGACGTCATTTGCGCCAGGGATTAAAGCGACTATTCTTGCCTTATGCTGCGAGCTGGTATTTTGCTTTTGCATCTTCGCGTGTCTTGATCACTTTCGGAGAAGCCCGTTAAGCAGCTGTCACGTCCCAATTTCCCCATCCCTCGATGTCGCTGTACATCTAAAAACTGACGTGTGCAATTTATTGGCTTATTTAGCTCTTGTATCTGCATGTTTATTTGACTTTTTGTTCACTCCACGTCCACGTCCAAAGCCCATTAAATTGCTCAAACGCGGGTTTACCATTTCAGGGGGCTTCGTTTCGTGGAAACACCACCCCCCCGGGGGGTTTGAGGTTTACCCAAATATAACAATACAAGTTGTTTCGGTGGAAGTTTCGCCCAAATTGATTCCATCATGAATTATCTCTTATCAAAAGTCTTTCTTCGATTTTATTAAAGAAACAAATTCTATGATAATTCTGGATAGAAAATATCGCAATAAACAAGAAAATCGCAAACTTTACTTCAAACAAAACTATACATACAAACCGAGCGAGAATTTAATCGATGACAGTTTGGAAATACAACCAATTCAACATAGCTAAGCATAGACAAATTATGTTGAAATTTAATCGACGACAATATTTATGAATGCCAAGATGCTACGCATGAATTTAATCATGACGTGATACCCAAGATAAAGATACATGCTGAAATTTAGTGGATAACAAGAGTTTGAAAACTAAAAGTACAGTGTAGGAAAGTAAAAAATAACTTAAAGATAGTAAATTTATTTGTTTGTGCGCAGGAAACCTCCAAAGAGTACAATGTGGTCTAAAACCTGCAATCGATGATTATAAACAAAGGTTACAAACAAAAGTTACAAACAAAAGTTACAAATAGAGATAACAAATAGAGTTTACAAAATAGTTATTGAAAAAGAAATAACTTGCTAGTGGTTATGAGAAGTTATAACAATCCTAAAATAGCGGCAAAATAATCAACCAGTGATTTTCCTCTTGTCAATTGCTTGTTGTCGATATCGATGACTTTGTCAATCAACTTCAAGGTTCTCATCAATAACTTCATGTTGCGTGTCATCAATCACTTCACTAGGGAATTGTTGATTCTCTTTAAGTTACCGATATTCTATTCATAAATGACCAAACTCTACTCTAATCAACTAAGTCTATCATATGTCAATAATAACCAAAAGTTGGATATTTTTTGGTGCAAAAAAATTCTTCCTTTAAAAGAATTGAATGATTCGTCAAGCATTCGGTTCTTTTAAATTAGATAGTTAAAAGTCATCACATGGCCCTTGTCATTAGCAAATTTGATTTTTTTCTTGCCGAATTTTTTCTTGCCGAATTTTTTCTTGGTCAAATTCATCATATGACTCGTATTTTTCCATGAAAGGCGCATTCTTTGTAAAGACTTCACGTTGTTATCGATCTCCGTCCTTATGTAATTACTCATACATAGGCACTTTTATTGCCAATTGAAATAAATCGATAAAATTTTTAGCCTTCGAATTTTCTTGTCTATTGAATTTCAATCCACTAAAAGCTAAATTTGTAAATTCTCTTTAAAAGTGAAATAAGGCATCCATTCCAAGCCCACTTGATCAAGCAACCCAATCTATCGATCCATTGTTCTGCTACTTAATACAAACCAAATCTGCAATAGATTTATCAGGGACTGACCTATAGAATTAGGTATTGAACTATGTTGCCATTTGTTCTAAAGTATGAACAAAATTGGCTGCCAAAGTAATATACCAAGTAAAAGCAATGTTGGATAGTAATGGAGGGAGCAATCTTAACTTCCAGCAATCAACTTGAGATGCATCTCCACATTGCACAGCAAATTGACTAACATGCTCAACTATCGATTGATTGTCTTCGCTGGAGAAGAGGTGGAAAATAAATATCTTGAGGCCTCTGGATAAGGAATTGCATCCATCCATGGGTATGGTTTTATGTATGCAGGATTGACGTTCCCAACATTGTAGCCTAGGTGTTGCATTGCTTGATCCATTAGCATCTGACATATCAATAGTACTGATCAGGAACTATTTGACTAGGTATGATAAAAATAAATGCATAAATTACTAAAAATAGGGTTATCCTCAATATAAAAAAATAAAAATAAAAAAGTATTACCTTACGGTTACAAAGTGTTAGTTAAAAATGTCTGCCTAGCCCAAATATTATTTTTAAATGCGTATGCAATTCCAACTAATTATTTTTTAGGTTTTTTTTCTTATTTATGAAAACTAAATATATGAAAATTTAACCTATGCTTAGCAAGCATGAATTATTAAACTGATAACATGTAACATAACTTAAGTTTAACGGCGGACAAAAATTATGAACTATTCTACATGACATGCAATCTAGTTTATATGAAATATGCATGTTATTTTTGTGATTTTCTTTTGAGGTTAAAATAGAAAACTTCCTAAAATATGATATTACCTAATTCAAATTAGGAAATAATTTATATTAAATCCTACTCTAAATTAGGCAATTTCTTAAATAGCTACGTAGTTCCTAAGTATGCAATTCTAAACGAAGAAACGCCTATCCTAACATTCAATGCATTTTTTTTTTTTAATTTCTACAAAATAGGAAAGCTTATTAAACATAATTCAAATGTCGAATTCAACTCAAGAAAGGAAGCAGACATCATCGATAACTTAATCTTAATTCTTAAAGATCAAAATCCTAAATATTCACTCCAAACCAACGTTAGAATGGTATAATTCAAATTATGCAATAAATATATTTGAATTTAGTTTAGGAGATTGCCCAATTGAGCTTTAATTGCAACGAGATTAGCCACGATGTTCTTGGGGATCATCTTCGTGACGGTGGCTCCAAGTGGTGATGGTCGAGTTCCTGAAGCGGTTTGCCGTCACAGAGTGGTTGAGCTGGGAACAATGGGGCGCATGTGTCAAGATCGCCGCCGCGTCTTGGCCTATTGGTTGGGTCATCAAATGCATTCCAGTCCCTCATACACCAATCTCACAGCTGCTATCGAAAGCAAGAGGAGCGTGATGAAAATTGTGCACAGAGAACAATTTATTAGGTTTAGGAACACTAATTGGGTTTAACTCAATTCTTCTTATTGTGCTCGTATATTGAATTTCTCTTGATGCAGCGTGATTTTTTCCTTTTACCTACAAAAATAAGGAATGTGCAATGAATCGATGTAATTTTTCCAATTCAAAGATAGCATTTATCGAGAAAATATGAAATGAGACGAGAAACCTTAATATAGCCAAGAACGTGTAGAACAAAATCATGAGAAAAATGTGGAAGCACAAACAGACTAAATCGATACGAATTACGTACATAGATTACGTCAAGGTAAGGAGCAAATTCATGATGTGTACTAGTCATATTTCTAATTAACTCAAATTAAGCCGCCCTTATTTTCGGAATTCAGAATGCGAACGTAACAACATCATTATCGAATCGTGAAAGAGGTTTAATCTCTCTCACACACACACATATTTCAGTTTAACTTCAAAAAGTCTTCCTAAATAAAGCATTTATTAGGAAAGAGAGTCATAGAGTATTGCTTTCTCTCAACTCTCGCGTTCTCATTCGTCAATACGACGTTGCTTCATGAGAGGGGGATTCCAAAATGCGGGTGGAAGGAAACATCCAAGAAAACGCGGAGCAAGATCAGGAGAGATGATGAGTCAACCGTGCGATTCCTCCATGCAAAACAAATTATTAAAAATGATTCTTAGGTAGGTGCAGCAAGATCCTCAATCTTTGACCCTTTTCGGATTCAGTAACTCTTCTAGAAAGAGAATTTCTTCTTCTGACTTTTTCTTTACCCAGGTCCCAGATGGGTTTTGGAGCGTGGCTTCTTCCGGATGATTTGGTCTACTCCAAACTGTAAAGTATAGATCTGTTGATTTCACTTAACCTAAATCAGCACAAGGCAATTATCCTATTTTGTTTATAATTCTGATGCACCAATAGTATTTTTTTTTTCTTTTTTTTTTCATTGAGAGCATTTCATACTTCATGTAGGAATTGAAACCTTCCAAGAAACGACACAGCATTGGATCTCATACTCCCTACATATCTTTCGACCATTCGTCAAGTCCCCATCCCAAGGCCGTCAAATTAAGTCAATCGCGGGCTTTCCTGGAAACGCGTTTTCTGCTACGTCCCTCGATTTCGCTGCAACCCTAGTATGCACTCACAAAATATTGGAGTTGTCGGACGTGGAGCGTTTGCATTGGTCCACAATCAGCCGTCGTTTTGCATTGCATCTCTACATGCTCTCTCTCCTTGCATGGGAGCATGAGTCTTTTGGGTCGTCCATTCTCGGGAACCCGTCGGCAGCTTGCGTGTCCCGCAATTACGCTGCAATTACAAAGGGATTAACCGAGACTTAAATCTCGAAGGTAGATTTGATTGGGTTGAAGTTTCGACAGGAAACCAGAAAACACATTTTTATTTTATTTTAATTGAACAAAAGCGCGTGAACCAAACAATTACATAATTTTTTTTGGTCGGAAAACAATTACAATAATTCAGTGGACACAGCTTTCGAAGAAAAAAAAATTCTTAGCTAAATATTTCCGACTTGTCCCCAAAATTGTGGGATCAGTAAGTCCTGCCCTTAGATTTTGAAAGAGAGCAATAGTATTGCATATCTCTCCACTTGAACTTTCTCATTGATCAATAAATTACCAAAAATTAAATTCATTGAGACACGGTCTGCAAATGATAAAATAAATTACCAAAAACACTCTCAGAGGGAGTCTCGGTGTTCAACAAGGAATAACTAAAAGAATTAAATTCATTGAGATGACTACGATTTTTCTCTTACTTATAATTTCAATTTTCATTTATTTGCATATTTGCTAGTATGATGAATTTATCGTATGCTAAAGACAATAGCCATATTAATCGACCATTGGAGTAAAAAGTAATTTGTGAATCTCCTTTTCAAAACAAATAGTATCACTAGTAAATTTACCTATGACACGCTTTATGTAAGTAATGTAGAGATAGAACGATTTACAATGCTAAAATTATAACGTAATTGTGCTTATATTCCTATCAAAAATGCCTCATTGTTAGGGGATTTTCCAAGTTATAACTGATGCAGGACAGCAAGTCCGATATCAATTAGCACAATCAATTGAGAATTTGAAGAGAAATTGTGACGAACAATTAGTCAAAACGAGTAGATTCTTCAGGCATCATACCCGAAGCTTCCTAAACATCACATCTATGGTTTCTTAAGCATCACACCTAGGAAAAGAATATTATTATACAATTTCAGAGGAAGGAGGTTTCTTAAGCATCACACCTAGGAAAAGAATATTATTATACAATCTCAGAGGAAGGAATTGCCATTCTCAATTACTCGTTAACTCTATAGAGAAGAAAGAATCACAGCCATATATTTACTCCCCAAGAGTTCTTAGAAATAGGAAACTTCCAAACAAGAAGCACAATTGAAACTTTCTTATAATGTTTAATGTAGGCTATCAGGTATAAATTTGATTTAATTTGTATTTATTGTAGGAATATTATTGTAAGTGGTATTTGTATTTAAAGTCTAAGGCATGGGATTCCTTCGTTTGCGAAAGAATGATAAGGACGATGTCCGGTATCCGATGCCCTTGATGAGCAGTTGACTGCAAAGTGTCTGTAAGAAATAGCACGGCGTTGGGACTCCGTTTCGGGGAAATCCCTCAACAGATAACACCTTCCTTAATCGTTCCTGTTAAATTAATCGATTTTGAATTCGGATAAATCGAATTTGTCGATAAAGTTTTTCCAAGCGGATTATAAATCGGACGAAGAAGAAAGAAAGAAATTCTTTCTTGGATTTCCTCCTTGTACGTGCGAAACAAGAATCTTGGGCACACTTTATAAAACAATTGTGGTGGGCCCTTTTGGCTTGAGGAAGAAGACCTGCACGCGTTGAAGCTTGCCGAGTTCCATGAACGTAGAAGAGGTGGTGGGGCCCAAGGTCAAAATTTGACATTGGCGCACACGCACGCACACCACGCTGGATTTCCCTTTTTTTTCGGCCACGGAAACAGAAGACCGAAGTTCCTCCCTGCACGTGAAATTGAAGTAGGTGGGCCCAGGTCAAACTTTTGACCTGGACACATATATATATATCAGAAGACGGTTTTTTCTAGTGCGGGCGGCTGAAGAACCCTACCAGAAAAAGGATTCCGTCACTCACAAGATATCTTGCATTGGTCCACAATCACCCGTCGTTTTGCATTGGGTCTCTCCTCCGCGTGAGTCTTTCGGGTCGTCCTTTCTCGGAAACCTGTTGGCAGCTTCCGCGTCCCGCAAGCACGCGGTTGCCCGGCTCTCCGCTTAACCCATGCGATCGGTGGGTATTTTCTCAGACATCATTCCACAACACAATCAGAGTTTCTCTCTTTTGTCTTGCCATTTGCATTGTGCGGCCCTATCTGTGCATCTCTTCCCATCGCTGAGGAGTCGTGACTCCTTCCGCTCCTAGGCCACCTCGAATCGCCCGAGCAATGGCCTCAGTGATGATGCGAAGAAGAAAGCATTCCCACACTTCGACTTCGGTCCCAGATCAACCCAGCTCATTCCAGATTGATCAGTCAGAGCTCACAAGGCTGGTCAATGAGAAGGATTTCGGCGGCCTCCAAAAAAAACACGGCGGCCCATTTGGAATCGCCCGCGCCCTTAAAACTGATCTCTCTAAAGGAATTAGTGGCGAACCGGATGACGTCACTCGCAGGCAAAACGCATTCGGTGTCAACACATTCAAGCGGCGGCCCGTCAAGGGCTTCTTCCACTTTTTGCTCGAGGCTTTCAAGGACCTCACGCACCTGATTCTTCTTGTTTGCGCTGGGCTTTCGCCCGGGCTTGCGATCAAGCAAAGCGGACTCAGGGAAGGCTGGTACAGCGGCGGGAGCTCATTCTTATCAGTTTTCCTCGTGATTGTGGTGTCCGCTGTATGCAAATACCAGCAGAACCGGCGGTTTGATAAATTGTATGGGGCTAGCAGTAATATTCTCTTCAATGTGAGAAGAAAGGGCCAGTGGCAGCAAGTGTCCAGATCCAACATCGTCGTCGGAGATGTCATTTATCTGCGGCCCAGCAATCAAGTCCCAGCAGACGGTCTGTACATCAATGGGCACCGCTTGTTGGTATGGACGAGAACTTGTACTGTTTCGATCGCATTAGTTTCGCGTATTAACTCATGTTAGTTTCCTCCAGAAATATATAATATTAGTATTACCAAGTTCAAGCCCAGGTTGATTAATTAGTTAAGTAATTAGTTCAAAGAAATATAAAAGCGTATGATATTCTGTTTGATACTGCACACTGTCATTTTGATAATTTTAATTCTATGACAAAGAGGAAAGTAAGGGTTTTAATTTGTAATTCTAGTCATAGGAAAACAAACTTTGTTAAAAAATTTTACTGGAAAAAGTATACTCAAACATAATCCATTTCTTCTCGGGTTAATATTTATTCAGGTTTCATTTTCTTTGTTTCAACTTGAGACTCCGCATCCTAGCGTCACTAAATCATGTGCAACATTTGTATTATCGATTTAGGTTGACGAATTGAGCATGACCGGGGAGAGTGATTGCTTAAAAAAGAACAGTCGAAATCCATTCCTGTTCTTTGGAACAAAGGTCGTTGATGGGGGTGCTCGGATGCTGGTCACAGGGGTTGGGATGAATACAAAGTGGGCCAAGATGATGAGTTCGATCAACTGCGGCAGCAGCAAGCAGACCCCTTTACAGGCTCGGCTCAACGAGCTCACCTCGTCGATTAGCAAAGTCGGCTTGCTGGTCAATTTTCTGGTTCTTGTGGTCCTGCAAATTCTCTACTTCACGGGAAAAAATCAGGACGCGAACAGGAAACAGGGATTCGTTCCAGGCCAAACGATGGGTGACAATATCATGAACTCTGTGGGGGGAAAAATTGCAGCCACAGTGACAATCGTATCGGTCATGATTCCCGAAGGATCGCCAATCGCAGTAACACTCTTTCTTGCTTATTCGATGAGGAGCTTGATGGGGGATGGAGTGATGGTGAGGAAGCTTTGGGCCTGCGAGACAATTGGGTCGGCCACCACTATTTGCATCGACAAGACTGGCACTCTCACGGAGAATCAGATGATAGTGACGAAATTCTGGGTCGGCCAAGACTCCATGGCAGAAAACTGGTGTTCCTCTGCCTCCAAGTTTGTTGTGGATTTGATTTGGGACGGAGTTGCTTTGAACACCGAGGGCAGCGTCTACAATCCAAAGCCATCTTCAGAATCGGTGTACAGGTTCTTCGGTAGTCCCACTGAGAAAGCGATTCTTTCCTGGGCATTTTCACAAGGAAGCATGGACATGAGGAAGATAAAGAAAAGATGTGAACTCATCCAAGACAAAGACTTCGACTCGCGGATGAAGACAAGCGGTGTCCTAATAAAGAACACCATGGATGGCACAGTCCACGTGCACTGGAGAGGAGTGGCCCAGATGATTTTGGCGATGTGCTCGAGCTTCTACGACTGGTCGGGGATGGAGAAAGATTTGAACAAAGATGAAAGGAAGAAATTCGAGCGGATAATCCAGGAGATGGAGGAGAGCAGCCTGAGGTGCATCGCTTTTGCTCATAAAAAAGTCTGCACGGAAGCTATCGAAAAAAGAAATTACCGGAACAAGATCCCAGAGGACAGCCTGACATTACTAGGACTCGTTGGTATTAAGGAACTGTGCCGTCCTGGTGCGAATTGCGCGGTCAAAGCTTTTCAGAACGCCAGAGTGAACATCAAGATGATTACGGGAGACGATGAGTTGACTGCTAAGGCCATCGCCAAAGAGTGCGGGATTCTCAGGCCCGAGGATGAAGCCTCCGATGGAGCCATTGTGACAGGGGCTGATTTCCGCGAATACCCGAATGAGAAGAGGCTTGAAGAAGTTGAGAAAATCCGGGTCATGGCAAGATCCTCCTCTTCTGATAAGCTCCTCATGGTTCAATGCCTGAAGCAGAAAGGCCATGTGGTCGCCGTCATAGGGGACGGCATGGACAACATACCGGCCCTCAAGAAAGCCCATATCGGGGTCTCGATGGGCATCCAAGGCATTGAGGTTGCCAAAGAGAGCTCAGACATTATCATCAATGGCGACAACTTCTTCTCTGTGGCGATTGTGCTGCGTTGGGGTCGATGCATCTATGATAACATCCAGAAGTTCATCCAGTTCAAGCTCACAGTGAACATCGCAGCCCTTTTTATCAACTTTGTGGCCGCAACCTCCTCCGATGACGTCCCTTTGACAGCCATCCAGCTCTTATGGGTGAACCTGATTGTGGACACGCTTGGCGCCTTCGCGCTGTCCACAGACCTGCCCACAGGCCTGCCCACATACCAGTCCACAGAGCAGACCAAGGAGGTCATGAATAAGCCCCCGGTGGGCCGGACCGAGCCGCTCATAACAAACGTCATGTGGAGGAATCTAGTGGGACAAGCAATTTACCAAGTGGCCGTCCTCCTCACTTTACAATTCAAGGGCAAATCGATCTTCAGCGTGGATGAGGCGGTGAAGCGGACGATGATATTTAACGCGTTCGTCCTATGCCAGGTCTTCAACGAGTTCAACGTGAGGAAGCTCGCGAAGATGAACATATTCAAGGGCATTCACAAGAACAAGCTGTTCCTATGGATCATCTTCATGATGGTGGCCCTCCAGGTGGGCATGGTCGAGTTCCTGAAGCGGTTCATGGTCACGAAGCGGTTGAGCTGGGGACAATGGGGTGCATGTTTCGGGATCGCGGCCGCGTCTTGGCCTATTGCTTGGGCCGTCAAGTGCATTCCGGTCCCTCGTACACCAATCTCACAGCTAATTGAGAAAATTATACAGAGAACAAGTAATTAGGTTCAGGAATGCCAATTGTTTTTAACTCAATTCTTCTTAATGTACCGGTGTATTGAATTTCTCTTGATGCGGCGTGATTTTTTTTTGGGTCCTTTGACCTAGAAAAAAAAATGCGCAATGAATTGATGTAATTTTTCCAATTCAAAGAAAGCATTCATTCAGAAAATAAGAAATGAGACGAGAGACCTTAATATAGCCAAGAACATGAAGAACAAAATCGTGAGAAAAATGCAGAAGCACAAATAGAATGAATCGGTACGATTTAGTTCTTCGCTACGTCCCTCAATGTTGCTGTAACCATAGTTAATTCGTTACACAAATGACCTCACCCTCTACTTCAGCTCAAGCTACACGAAGATATTGTCTCTGAAAAAAGTCGGCAAAAGAATCGACTAACCTTTTAATGCACGGCAAAAGCAATTACCAATCTACATAAAATTACCAGCACGCAATAAACGAATCCATAACTTCACGATGATTCGAATACAATCACAAGAAAAGTATTGTATTTCTATAGTGTCAATGATAATTGTCTTCTCAAAGTAAAAACGGGGGCCTTTTGAGAGTAGAACCATTCTTTTTTATGAACCTTCTTTTCTATCTCACACACACTTTTATGTACATATATATTTATAGTTATGCAAAGTTATTTTATAACTTTCCTTGAAAGATAACCCCTCACACCTTTTAACATCTCCTCGAACACACCCCATTATGGGCAATATTGACACCTAAATTTTACCTTTTTAACTAGAACTTAATCTCGTAAAAAATTAGGGATGAATGTCTAATCCCTAGCAAAAATAATTTGCATCGCATATAGACATTGGGAATAGTAGCATCACCAGCACTAATCGTTGAATTTTTTGAGTTTTTTCTATAAAACTATTATTAAAGTTATTATTATTTTGTTCTTTTCCCATTTAAAAAAAAGAAAAAAAAAAAAAAGAGAGAGATTTCCTTCCTTTCTTTCTTTTTCCCTGAAGCCCAGCCCACTTATCTTTTCTTTCCCATGCGGCCCACCTCTTTTTCATTTTTTCTTTCTTCTTTCTTTCCCAATGGGCCGGCCTACCTCTTTCCTTCCTCAGCCCAGCCCATTCCCTCCCCCTTCTTTCCCCTCCGCAGCTCGCCTTGGCCGCTGCTGAGAAAATATTGGCTGGGTTTTACACTCCACGTCAGCGAGATGTAAGACCATTCAGAATTCGACACGTGGCTCCACATGTAAATGGCGTCAGAGGTCCAAAATTCGCTCGGCTCGGCGCGCTCTCTCCTCTGCTTGAGAGAACGCACGAAGAAAAGGCAGAACAGTAAAAGCGCACTCCCGCTCAAGAAAATCCTCTCTCCTTTTTTCAATTTCCAAGGGCTCTCTCTCTCCTCACGTTCTTTCCTTCGCACTCCCGCTCAAGAAAAACCTCTCTCCTCTTTTCAATTTTCAAGGGCTCTCTCCCCCCTCACATTCTTTCCTTCGTCTTCCTCCCTCATCGGCGACGACCCAAGCGAAAAGCTTGCTCAGAATCAGCAACAACGGGCTCCGGCCATCAAGGAACGCGATGGTGACCCTAAGCGGAAGCACGGGGTGCAATTCTACCTAGCAGAGATCTCCCTCCGCGGATTCCTTCCTTTGTCTTCCTTCCTCATTGGCAACGACCCAAGCGAGAAGCTCGCTCAGAGTAAGCAGAATCAGCAGCAACAGACCTTGTCCATCAAGCAATGCGATGGCGACCCCGAACGGAAGCACGAGGTGCGATTTGACCTGGTGGAGATCTCCCTCCGAGGACCGCGACCCCTTCTTCTTGCCCGTCGGTCTGTCTTGACTGAGATCTCCCTCCGGGGACTGCGACCCCGTCTTCCTGTTCGCTCATCTGTTTATGTTCCGCAAGGGGTTAATAGATCGTGGTCTTTTTTTGCCATTTTAGTTGCAGCTGACCATCTCTCTCTGCGCGTATCTAGGCAGGCCACACTCTCCACCATCTTTGCCCATCTCCCCTCCCCTCCCGCCTCCTCCATATTTTCATAACTTCCTCCCCCTTTCCTGCTTGACCCTTTTCCTCTCTCTCGAAGCGAGCTCGGGACGCATAACAATGGAAGCTACTGACAAGGCCGCGGAAAAAAGCAAAAGCCGATTCCGTCTCACATGAACTGAACCCCATCTTTCTTTTTGTTTTTCTTTCTGTTTTTCTTGTCCAAAAAACGTGCGAAGCTCTCTGCAGAATCGGTTGTCATCACTGAATTTCAAATATACCTGTTGTGTATGTAAATGAAATGCTTAAATCCAATGACACATTTGTGATCATTAGTGAATCAAGCTTTGGCCCGCGTTAGAGATCATAATTTTCACATTGTTTCCTTGCTTTTGCTTAATTTTAAGATCAAGGTTTTGCAGGTGAAAGGTTCTTGCTCTGTTGCATAGAATACTTGCCTTGATACTAGAAATTGCTGCTTATTATGATACCAAAGATTCTTGGATTGTGTTTTGCTATAATGATTTACAATTTTCTTCCACTTTGCCAGAAAATTTCGATTAGATTATTGTATCTGGGTAGAATGAACCTGCTTTTCTTAAATTGATGTTGCTAATTCCGAGCAATAGAAAAACGCTGACTAGCACGATTTGAACAGATGATGGTGTCGCCTTCATCCTTTTAGGTTGATAATGCCATGAGAATAACTGAACAAGCCCCGCAAGCTCATTATTGAAGACGACAAAATGGTAAACAATGCCATGATACAAAAACAAAGCAGATTATAAAGACAACTGTATATGCCAAATTCTAAAAGGTTAGTAAGTTGGGCAAACAATGTTGGTAAATTATAAGAGAAGTTGGTACATTTGAAGCGAGCAAATGAACACGTTGGTAAGTTAGACGAACAATATCGTTAAATTATAAATGGGTTCGATAAGTGACAAAAGTTTTTAAAAAATATACTGACATGGAAGAGCATTCTACATTTTGTGTACCATAAAGCTAGAAATCTGCAAAATGGTAACAAACAACAGCAAATTGCAACATTATTATTGATGATTATTTCAGAAAATAGCACATTTCTTCAAACTTAGGGACTTAGCTACATGCTTTCCCTTCCAGATCCAAGGGACTTAACAATCCCTCATTTTATTTTTTCATCTAGATCCCCATGATCAATTTTAGACCTCGATTACAGACAGGAAAATAACAATGCAGAGAGCCAAATGGTGCTCCATGAAACAGAAGGAAGTCTAGGCCGACGATTTCCCATATCTCGGGGGCGTGTCTGCATACCCCCACGAGCAACAAGCAAACCCTTCATGAATGCTGTCACCAGCGACCTCCTCGATCGGCATGGCATCCAATATCTTTCTCACATCATCCTCCGCAAGATGGGGTTCAGTTCATGTGAGACGGAATCGGCTTTTGCTTTTTTCCACGGCCTTGTCAGCAGCTTCCATTGTTATGCGTCCCGAGCTCGCTTCGAGAGAGAGAGGAAAAGGGTCAAGCAGGAAAGGGGGAGGAAGTTATGAAAATATGGAGGAAGGCGGGAGGGGAGGGGAGATGGGCAAAGATGGTGGAGAGTGTGGCCTGCCCAGATACGCGCAGAGAGAGATGGTCAGCTGCAACTAAAATGGCAAAAAAAGACCACGATCTATTAACCCCTTGCGGAACATAAACAGATGAGCGAGCAGGAAGACGGGGTCGCAGTCCCCGGAGGGAGATCTTAGTCAAGACAGACCGACGGGCAAGAAGAAGGGGTCGCGGTCCTCGGAGGGAGATCTCCATCAGGTCAAATCGCACCTCGTGCTTCCGTTCGGGGTCGCCATCGCATTGCTTGATGGACAAGGTCTGTTGCTGCTGATTTTGCTTACTCTGAGCGAGCTTCTCGCTTGGGTCGTTGCCGATGAGGAAGGAAGACGAAGGAAGGAATCCGCGGAGGGAGATCTCCGCTAGGTAGAATTGCACCCCGTGCTTCAGCTTAGGGTCACCATCGCGTTCCTTGATGGCCGGAGCCCGTTGTTGCTGATTCTGAGCAAGCTTTTCGCTTGGGTCGTCGCCGATGAGGGAGGAAGACGAAGGAAAGAATGTGAGGGGGGAGAGAGCCCTTGAAAATTGAAAAGAGGAGAGAGGTTTTTCTTGAGCGGGAGTGCGAAGGAAAGAACATGAGGAGAGAGAGAGCCCTTGGAAATTGAAAAAAGGAGAGAGGATTTTCTTGAGCGGGAGTGCGCTTTTACTGTCCTGCCTTTTCTTCGTGCGTTCTCTCGAGTAGAGGAGAGAGCGCGCCGATCCGAATAAATTTTGGACCTCTGACGCCATTTACTCGTGGAGCCACGTGTCGAATTCTGAATGGTCTTACATCTCGCTGACGTGGAGTGTAAAACCCAGCCAATATTTTCTCGCTGCCTTCGTGGCAAATAGGGAATGTCGTGTGGTACGGTCTAAGCTGGCACAGTCCTGGCGAGAGGCAAAGAGAGACAAGGGCGTTTGAAAAGAGAGGAGCGTTCTGTTTTCCAGGGGGTTCGCTTTTGGCCGAGAGAGGGGGGAGAGATCGGAGAGCTCGGGAGAGTTTTGAGCGAGTGAGGGAGCTCGAGAGGGTGGTCGACCGTCACCAGAGTCCGTTCGTCAGCTGCCGTCTGCCGCAGCGCTCCCCCCCACCTCCCTCAACCCGAACCAGTTAGGTCTTGTGCGTAGCTTTTTTGTTCGTGTCAAGTTTCGTTGCTTTCCCGAGGGTCTTGCTTTGAGAACACCGTGGGATGGCCAGCCATTGCTTGATCCATTTCGAGTTCACCCTCCCATCGCCAATGCCGAACCCAAGTAGGGATCTCCTCATTTTAAACGCCCGTCCTCCCCGTGAACCCCTGCTACTCCGCCCTATTTTGCTAGGATAGGACGCTGAGTTTTGTTCCTCCTGTTAGTCACACGCGTGCTGGGCTTCTGTGGGCTAATGTGGTTGATTTCGAATGCCCCTTTGATGATTTTTTTTAAGTTTGGCGCTGAGTCTGAGTCCAAAAAGGGTTGATATTGTTCCTCCGGTCCATGCCCACCACATGTTCAACGATATGTCTAAGCCAGCCTAGGCGCGTGCATTACCGATTCCCATATGTTCTTGAACGCGTATAAGTGGGCTTTGCATGTTATGAACCTTTTGTTGCTTGCTAGTTGTCGTTTACATCATCGGGCCAAGTGCGGGCATACATTCGCTGCGTTTTATTTGTCTCCCGTTGGTTTCCTGGGTGTGGCGGCTGTGAGTGGTGCACGGCTCAGGGTGGCCGGCGATGATGTCACGAGGTGATGGTGGCGGCAAGCGAGGATCTCAGCCGCTGCTTTGTTTATGGTGCTCGGCGTGAGAGAATAGGTTGGGCGTTCGACGATGGAGGCATTAGGAGGAGGGGCTAGTTTCGGGCATGTGAGTAAGGCTGCGTTTGGTTTAGCATTTGGAGTGGGCTTTGAGTCCAATACAAATGCTGAAACCCCAAAGCTATTTGGGGAAATGCAATTGTGTTTGGTAATATATATATATATATATATATATATTTGAAAATTAAACTAAACCCTTCGCCAGACTAGCGAAGGGCTATGGCTGCCGACGAGCCAGATCTGGCACAGGCGGCCGTCGGCTGAGGTCGCCCGAGGTCGGGCGACCTCCCGCGGCCGTTGGCTAGGTCACGCGACCCTCGCCGAGGGTCGCCCAAGGTCGGGCGACATCCGGCAGCCCTCAACTGGGTCGCACGACCTCTGCCAACGGCCGCCGGCGCCAGATCTGGTTCACCGGCAGCCGTAGCCCTTCGTCGGACCGGCGAAGGGCTGCCTCCTTTTTCAATTAAAAATAAAAAATAAACAGGAGCAAAATCGGAAATATGAAAAATTAGTGATGATAGTTTTGGAAGAGAAAAATTTATTTTAGCATCCCGCTGAATGCTGAAAGCCCAAACTAATCCCTACTAGCTTTGGGCTTTCAACATTTTAAAGGCAAGTTGAAAGCTGAAAGCCAACAAAAAAAATTAAAGCATTTTCCCAAGGGGCTTTCAGGGCTGAAAGCCCCTTGGGAATGCTGAACCAAACGCATCTTAAACCATTGAAGAAGGAGAAGAAGAGGGGCAGAAGAGGACGAAATAGGGAAAAGACAAAAAATATAATTAATTAAAATATTAATATTAATATAAAAACGAAAAAGAAAACAAAAAAATGTTTTAAGAAATAGATTTGGGGTGTGTTTGTTTATGTTCTTTTTTTTTTTTGTTCAAAAACAGGTTTTTTTTGTTTTTTTGTTCCCGGGAACAAAAAAAGAACAGAAACAAGAAACAAAAAAAAGTTGTTTCTTGTTTCTGGAACAAAAACGAGAAACACTTTTTCTCTCTCTTCTCTTCTCTTTTCTTTTTTTTTTTTCTTCTTCTTCTTCTTCTTCTTCTTCTTCTTTTCTTCTTCTTCTTGCTTTGGCGATCGTTTCAGGACCTTCCTTCTAAGGCTTCGGATCTGGCGAGGTCGATCTCTTTTCGGCGGTCGATCCTCGAGCTCGGCTCGCCGGATCTGGCGAGCCGAGCTCTGCCGACCCCGAAGCCTCGGTGCCTTGCCGTGGCGGCGAGGCCGCCGGCCCTCGTTGGTCGGTCGCCGGCGACCGGCCGGCCATGGCCGAGGCCAACGAACGGCCAAAGCAAGAAAAAAAGAAAAAAGAAAACGAAAGAAAAAAATGAAAAATAAAAAATAAACATTAAAAAAATTAAAAGAAATAAAAAAAAGAACGTAAATTTACCAAACATGTTTTTGTTCGTTTTTTATTTCAGGAACAAGTTTACCAAACGCGCATTTTTGTTCAAAAACTGTTCCCCGGAACAGAAATAATTTTTTCTATTTCTGTTCCCTAGAACACAAAAAGAACAGAAACACAAACAAACGCACCCTTGGTCTATTTTAGGTTAAATTTGGATTGTTGGATAGGGTCAACGGGCTGGATCGGGTTTACTGGCCTGAACTCGTTTTCCTGAATATAATAATATTAACTATTAAATATATATTAAAAAATTTCAAAATTAAAAAAATTTCAGAAAAAAATGAAAAAAAAAATAAAAATTCAAAAACTTTCCGAAAATTCAAAAGCTTTCAGAAAGCATTAAAAAAAATTCAAAAACTTTCAGAAAATACTAAAAAAATCAAAAAAGATTAAAAATAAGAAAAATTCAAAAAATTTCTGAAAATTCAAAAATTTGGAAAATGTTTGAAAATTTCAGTAGTAGTTAGAAAAATAATTAAAAAGAAAAAAATTCAAAAAGATTTGGAAATTTTGAAAATTCAATTTTTTCAAAAAATCTAAAAAAATTAAAATATTAAAAATCCTCAAAAATGTTAAAATTAATCTTTTGTGTTATTTTCTCCTGAAAAAGTGGAAGTTTTTCAATTTAGAATTATGTTCAAGGTTAACCAAGTCCTTAGAGCTCTATCTTAGGGTTTCAATTGTCTTTAGAGACAAATACCCTTAATTGCACAATATTGATACGTTAATTTTGGTTTCCCTTTAATCTAGTTAGGATTAGTATTTATCTTTTCCTTAATGTTAAGTCTTTGCTATCCCATGAAATGTATTTAATGTTTTCCTTGATTGCTGATTATTACGTTAATGATCATACACTCACATGATCATCTCACATGTTAGTGGATAGGGATAAAATCGATCTAAACTACTTAACAAAAATATCTTTTTTAAAATGAACAAGTTTAGGTACCGCAAAGTCACTAATTGATTAATTAGTGTAATCAAGTCCCCAAACCTAAATTATGTATTTGCGTAGGAAGTGAGGTACACTCCCATGCCTCACTCGGTTTCTAACCGACTCTAATAGGCCACTAGCAACTCCTTCCTTAGAAAATTTTCATACCCGCAATTTGAACATCCATTGTCACATGAGATATGGGCTTATGAGAGACCGTGCCTGATTATAGGCCATAGATCCGTCCTTTAGGCAATAGCCCTAAATTTATTCCCTCTCCTGAGGGTAGGTCACGACACCTCACAATCATGATTCTCCTTGTCCGTGCCGGGCTTTCGCTTGGGTTCAGGATCAAGGAGAATGAGGTCAAGGAAGGTTGGTATATGACGGTGGGAGCATGTTCGTGATAGTGTTCCTCATGATCGTGGCGTCAGTTGGGAGTAATTACCGGCAGAATCAGCAATTTGAAAAATTGTCTCGGGTGAGCGGTAATATTCTCACCGATGTGATAAGGAAAGGTCGGCGGCAGCAGGTTTCCATATTCGAGATGTCGTTTGCTTGAAGACTGGCAATCAAGTGCCGGTATACGGGCTGTTCCTTGAGGGGCACTCCCTGCAAGTATGGATGGCAAGTTTTACTGGCTTGACTGCATTAGATTTGCATATTAATTCACGTTGGTTTCCTTCAGAAATATAAAGTAATTAGTTCAAAGAAATGTAGAAGTGTATGATATTCTCTTGGATACAGGGCAGTTTGTCATTTTCATAATCCTAGTTCTATGATAAAAAGGAAAAGTAATGGTTTTAAGTCGTAGTTCTAGTCATAGTAGAACAAATCTTAGCAAAATAATTTACTGCAAAAAGTATAGTTAAAAGTGATTTTCTACTTATTTCCAACAAAAACCTGAAAAGTCAAACATTTAACTTTTTGGTTGACTTTTTTATTAACCCTTTGACCAAAAATTAACCCCGAATCAAAAGATGACTTTTTGTATAAAAAGAGGTCAAATGATCTTAATTTCACTTTAGCCAAATTAATTTTCAAAAATTTCAAAGATTTGACACAAAAATCAATCTTTTAATCAACTAAAGGTTAACCACTGGGGTTTACTCCAGTGGCCATCCTTCCAACTTGGAAGGGGGAGGTAGGGGGTTTGAATCCCCACCTTCTCAGGGGGTTTTGGGGTGGGGATGAATTAGTTTCAAAAGTGAGTTTCGACTCTCACGCTCTGCAAGGAGACGGGGCAAAAGTCTGAGAGTGAGCGTTTGGACCCTAAATTGAAGTCACAAGACTTAGGTTAATAATAAATCGAGGTCTAATATTGAAATTGGACCATGATTCATGAAATTAAATATTAATTTTGAATGGGTCAACTCGAATTTCCTCAATTGAAGCTTATTAACTCAACTTTCCTATATTGAAGAGAGTAGAATTCTTTAAATTGGGAATTTCTTGAGTGAATTTCTCAAAACGGACCCCCGGATTCGGACTTATCTCAAGAAAATGAGTGAAATACAAGCGTTCGTTTGCAAATCATGAAGGATTTATTTAGACCCCTTAATTAGGGTTTAAAATGGTAATTTGCCCTGTCCTAAGCATGGACAATTAGATAAATAGGCATCTCGCAACAATAATTGAATTTAATTTCAAATAATTTGCAATTTTGATCAAGGAATTGCAAAATTGCCCGTTTTGACCTATAATGCTCAATTATGTGTACCCATTGTCACGCCCCGATCCTCGAACACGTGCCCATCCCTCACCTGGTCGATTAATAGCGACGTCCCAAGACGCATCGCCGACCCTGTTCATTTTATATGCGCAAGCGGAAGTATAAAGAAAATCCCCAGACAATAAACCAATGTGATAGAAAAGTAGGGCCATACTTTCATATTGAAACTCATAACCAAACTTTTATGCAAAATACAAACCATAGTACTTCACAACTATTCACAACCCTTTACTCTAGTTCTATTCACATCAAAAAGAGTTCACAAAAGAAGATGGGATTTCAGTCCATCCAGATCGTACTCAAGATCCCTCTCAATGCTATATTCTTCTTCCAAAAATCCTTTTCCTTCTCATATTCCTCCTCCTCAGCTCCTCATCGGGGTCCTGAAATGTTATCCCACAATCGGGATGAGACTACGTCTCAGCGAGTTCTACCGCACTAAGACTCAATTAGGAAGCCAATACACTACTCGGTTGCCTAAGCACAGCACGAGTCAGAGGACTTACCTTGGCCTCATATTCCACTTGCATGTTAGCACAGATTACAAAGGCATCCAAGCAATCACATCACTGATCGAAGCATCGATCAAATCGACCTAGTCGATTTCACACCAACAAGACCACTCACGGTCAATCCCATTCAATCAATCAAATCACTGTTCAATCGAACTAGTCGATTTCATGTCAGACGGACCATTCTAGGTCATTGACTCCACACCACAAAATCTCCCATAGTACACTCGGTCACAAAGCCATATCAGTGTTCTCGGGCGACAAGTTTGCCAAGGTGATTAATCCACTAGACAATTGCGTGCGTTCTTTAAGGCGCCGTTTTCGCTAGTGATATCCCACATCACCGAACCACGCATGCCTACAAACAAGTACTCACTAGACAACTGTGTGCATTCTTTAAGGCGTCGTTTTCGCCAGTGAAGTCCCACCTCACCGAACCACACATGCCTATAATAATGTGTTCAATAGACAAGTGTATGTGTTCTTTAAGGCGCCGTTTTCGCCAGTGATACCTTAATCACCGAACCATACATGCCTATGACGATATGTTTAATAGACAAGTGCATGCGTTCTTTAAGGCGTCGTTTTCGCCAGTGATCTTCCCCATCACCGAACCATGCATGCCTATAACAATGTGAGTACTTGACCGATACGTGCGTTCTTTAAGGCGCCGTTTTCGCCAGTGACTTCCTTAGTCACCGAACCACGTAGGTCAATACACCGTGTCTGATCAGACCAACCCCAAGATACTTCTGATTCATTCTCACCATTCCACATACTTTACAACTCAATAACGCATAAGAATGTTAAATAAACAAACTTGGCCAATTTCCAAACAACCATTCAATTTCAATCAATTCCAGTCAATTTAGGGTAAATCCCTAAAATATCACAATTTAATTAATTTCAAGCAACGTAGAGCTCAAATAAATAAACGGACTGCGCCACGACAATCAGCACGAAATTTCGGTCGTCGACCATCTCAGCCTTAATTTCCGAAAAATCATTAATTAAATAATTAAATTCGAAAATTAAATAATAAATATTAGAAATTCAATTTAGCTTAAAATACAGTCCGATTAAATAAACGGACTTCACCACTGTCCTCAGCGTAATATTCCGGTCGCTGGCCATCCAAGTTGAATTTTCGGGAAATAAATAATTAAATAATTTAATTCCGAAAAATAATATTTAAAAGCCAAAAATTCCACCTAGGCCCGAAATATCAAATTGAAGCCCGATAAAGGGTCGGAAAATTCCCGGGCTACCCTCAATAAATAGTAGACCATGTCTACTTACTAAATATGCATTCAATTTAACTAATTCGCATAAAAAAACAACTAATAAACCCTAATCAAAATACCTAAGCTTGATTAAATAAACTAACAACCAATTAAGCATAATTAACTTACTAAGCAAGCGTTAGTGTGGTTACCCACCGGAATCGCGCGCAACCGGTACCAAATCGACGGGCTCGGCGCGGGGAACAACAAACCCCAAAGCGGGTCTCGGGTCCGGGGCCCGGAAGCGGTCCAAAAGCGGGCCCGAAGTGGGCTGGAAACCCACTCGCGGGTTTGCTGTGGTGGCTGGCCGGAGGAGCTCCGGTGGCCAAGAGGGCAAGGGGAGGGTCTGTGGTGGCTGGCCGGAGGAGCTCCGGTGGCCAAGAGGGCAAGGGGAGGGTCGGTGGAGGTGTCGGGGAAGGTTGGGCGGCGGCTGGGCGACGGCCGGACGGTGGCTAGGGCGTGCGGGCCGAGCGGGAGGGGGCGGAGGCCGAGCGTATGCTGGCAGCTAAGGCAAGGGCGGCGAGCGGTGGTGGCTTTTCGAGCTCCTCTTCAATTTTTCTGGTTTTGGGCAAAGTAAGAAGATGAAGAAGAAGGAAGAAGGCTCGTGCGTGGGGAATTTTGGGGGAGAGAGGAGAGAGAAAGAGAAGATAAGAAGGAAAAAAAAAAAGAAAAGGGGGCCAGCTAAGGGGAAGGGGGTGCGCACGGATGGGGAGGGAAAGGAGAGAGAGAGAGAGAGAAAGAAAAAGAGAAAAGGGAGAGAGAGAAAAAGAAATTACACAATCAATTTAATCATGCTTTTCTTTCCTCTTTCCCTTTCTATTTTCTTTTGGTCTTCGATTTTCCTTTCGATAATTTCTTTCTCGAAATTTCGGACTCGTCAATAAATTGACGGACGATGAGACAAAGTCCTAAAATAAGAATTATGACGCGCATAAAATTCGATTCCCGAAATCGAGTTCAATTTAGTGGTTAAATTCAATCAGACGCGATTTTAGTCCAATCCAACCAATTAAGTAGCTTTTAGGGATTTTCACTGCAGATACATCCCTTAACGGCTTCACTCAATGGGTTGGTTAACTCGTGAGTGATCAGCTCAGAGAAATAGGACCGTAGACACGTCGACGAAAAGCCCATTTCACTTTGTCGAAACGGGTCGAATTTTCGGGATGTCACACCCATGGTCTAGGTCCACTATTTTTGCAATAATCAATCAATTAGGCCAATAAAAAACCATATATTGCATTTACAAGGTTTAAGCGGCTTAATTTGATTAGAATTTGATGTTTTCTCCTCAAATTGGGTAAGTTTTCTTTTCAATTTGATTTTTGAGGGACCAAATTGCACGAATTTTGAACCTCTAAGGATTACTCGACCAGAACCCGCCAAGAACCTGTTGAACTAATGTGAACCGACCCAATTGGTCTGACCGGTCGTCGGCAAGGCAGGCCGGTTCGGCCCCTTGCCGACTAGTTCTGAATTGTTGGCGACTGGTTCCTAGATCCTCATCATGTGTATTTTGTCCCTACATCCTTATATTTTCAAAAAATTTGCAAAATGACCCATGGATTTCATGAATCTACGATTTTGCCTCTAATTAAGCCTTAATTGTGTTTTCGTTTCAACTCCCAATTTTTGCAAATCAAAGCCATCCAATCAATCAAAGGACACATTCTAGGTGGGATTAGCCCTTAATGGGCTCAATTTGGTCATTGAATCAAAATTTTGACCATCAGATCGGACCAACGGTCAAGATTTAACGATTAGTCTAGGGTATAAAAGGATTTTCCCTCCAAAATCTAGGGGGGGCTCATTTGACATTTTCAAATCCAAACTTGCAGAAAAAACTCTCTCTCTCCCTTAAACTTTCCCGCCACTCTCTCTCATCCCTCTCTCTCACACGCGGATCTCCCCTGCCGCCGCTTGTCGGAGCACCACTGGCGACGCTCTATCGTCCGCGGCATCCCTCAATCTTTGCTCTACTCTCCCGTCGCCAGCGCCACTCTATTCGATCACTGGACAACCCCATCCGGCGGCTTCTTTGCTGCTGCATTGAAGACCGGCCTCCATGCCGGTCTTGATTCCGATTGGCTCATCTGATTGAACTAGCCCCGTTCGACGACCACTGGAGCCTCCGATCATTGTTGATCAGTTATCTAGGAAGTCCTCGATCTTGCTGTGGTCAAGGATATGTGGATTGGTCACCAGAGGATCTCTAGCGGCCTCTCCTTCAACTGGCGTTCAAGGCCGTTCTATTTGGACTGGTTCTGTTTAGTTGTTGGACCTGCGGTCCAACTGCCGATCCGAGCCCTTGGCGAGTCCACAAAGTCTATTCGGAGTCCCTAGGAGGTTCCTATCGTGTTCCGGTGACTTGTATTCTGTCTAATCACGCTTAAGTTCGAAGAAAATCACAAAGGTAATCCTCTTAATCTCGAATCCAATCAAACGAGATCGGCTTAACCGATCGAGGCTAGGATTCAATCCTAGGTTCTTGATTTATGCTCAGATCTGGTGTTCAAATGCTATTGGATGATTTGCAATGAGTTGATGATCATTAATAATGAACTTGAAGTTGATTGAGCTTGATTTGTCTTGATCTGCAATTTTGTAACTCTGTGAAGTGACATTATGTTCTGGCTGAAATAAGGTAGTAGACGAGATTTTATGGCCTCGAGCCTTTCTAGACATAGAAAATAGACTTCACAAGCTTCAATTTGATGTCACACGCCCCAAGTGGACATCGTTCGATAACTGAAAAATTCCTCTAAAGATTGTCGATTTTGCAGAAACTTGAATGTTGATATGCTGTTCTGATTTGTTGCGATTTTCTGTATTATTATTTTTGTACCGATCACTGTATTTGGATTCTAGAAAAACTTTCTTCATGAAATTTGCACGAAAATATGTTGTTTACAACATATTTTTTTTCCGTATTTTTTTGAAGTTTTTTTTGGTTTGGTAAAATAGCCAAAATTCGTCAAAGAATCAATCTGACCTGCAGTAGGTCCGATCTAAGTTTGCTTAAAATTAAGGTCCTAGACAAGTCCATTTGACATTGCATCTTTCATGAGATTTGAAATACATATTGTGAGTGTTCTAACAAGGTATGTTTCATGCAAATTGAGCATCGTTTAACATGTCAATTGCATGCGTGAAATCGTTTAGGTGCTACTGTAACTTGTGCATTTTATCATGAGATTTTGTTTGGCTATTTTCGTGTAGACTCATGTAAACCAATTTAGGTTTAAGTGTCTTCATGAAAAAATTTGTGACGATGAATTCCATGTGTAGGATTTTTCCTGAGATTTATGGACATCATTAGATCATCAAAAATTGATTATGTTCTATGATGGTCATGTTGAATTAGGGTCTTATCATGAACCTATCTAAACCCATTCATTTGGGCCCCTTAAGGGCCAAATCATGCATTGAGTCTTCCCAATATTTGAAGCACGTGTTACATGCTTCACATCCATATATGGCATGTCATATTTGAATCTCATTTGGTATGTTAAAATCATGCATCATTTTGGCCAATTGCAATTGAAATTTGTTAAGCATGCCATTCTTAATTTTAAGTCACTTTGCAATGTTAAGGACTTGTGTGATTTCTTTGCACTCTGACTTAGGGTTAAATGTTTTACCCAAACCTTTGTCTAATTCAATCTTTTGTCGCGTGTGAGTTTCATGCTTTTTACGCATTGTCTAGGTGGTCTTAGAGACTATTAAACATGCATCATATTCTGTTTTGTATGTGGCTGAATTGCGTGTTCATGATTATCAATTTTCAACCATCAACTAGACCTCAGTTGAACTTGAACCCTCTTAAGAAGTCTTAGGACTCGTCTAGATATTTCCAATGCCACTGATTTTGTGTAATTTGCATATCGTTTGACCTGTTTTCCATTTTTGTCAAGTTAGGTTAAAAAACTTAGGCAAAATTCTGAACCCCTGTTTTACCCCCAGTTTAATCTGACTTTTTTTGTTATGTGCGATTTTCTAGTTAAGGAATCTTAGGTCGGGCCCTTAACAAACTTTGATCATCACTCTTTTATTTATGTTGTGGTGGAATTTTACATTTTTTAGACCTTGTCTATTAGGTCAAGTCTCTGTTGTTATATCATGTTACCTTGCGGTTCCGCTAATTTTCTGATGCAATATTGCACGTTGTCGAATTTTTGTAAATTCCTACATAGCTCTTCTTAGGAAAATTTCTTCACAAAAGTTATTCCTTATGGTGTTTTCTATGCTATGTAATTTTCTTGGGACAATTTGTTCATGGGTTCCTTTCCAATTGTGTCGATTTTGTTTGCCCGGTTCTGTGATGTTTTGTTACTATTCCTTGCTGTGATTTTCTTCTAGAATTTTTTAGGTCAATTTTCATATTAAATTTTTTTCACATGTCTTCATGGAATTTTTTTCTCACTTCTTGAACTCTTTGCACAAAAATTTTCAAAAATTTTCAGAAAATAAAAAGCATTTTAATGTGTTTTTCTGACCGTTCGAATGTCAGGAACTTGTCTGAATTTTCATGTTCTTGTGGATTTGAACTTGATTTAAGTGATGCTTATGCACACACTTTTCATGTTATGTTTGAATTCCAAACCTTCGAACCATGCTCTTGGTTCAATATTGATGTTGTCTAAAGTTTGGAACATATTTAGGGCGTCTGCAAAGCTCGATTAGAGTGCACAAGATACACATAAGTTAGCCTTGAAGATTAAATGTGTTCCATAACCGTGATGCATCTTTGTTATATCAATTACATCTTTGCTCACAATTCACTATCAATTGTTCTCCAAATGACTTTTGAGCATCATTTGAACTTCAGTAATCTTCGACTTGTCTACTTTTATTAAGTGCATGTGATTGTGATTGGCACCTGTTGAATGAATAAGTGATCCAATATTGACTTACTAAAATTGTTTGATTGTTCGAGAACCAAGGCTCATGGGCATGCCTGCATTTTTTTTCCTGCTAATGAATGTGGATTTTAGATGTATGCTTAGGTGCTATGCCTAATTCCGTGGGATAACCTTGGGATTCACTTAGAACATGTCCTATGGACTTATAAGCGTTAGCAGTCATGCGAGAACACAAATGGTCACTAATGGTTGAAATTCATGAAAATGAACTGGGATAGGATTTTAGAGGGATTGACGCATGAATTGCAAAGGCCGACCCTGAGGCCCTATTTTTTTCATTTCTACATATCATTCCAATTGTTTGATTGTTTTTGATTGCCATGTACTTGTGAGTGTTTTGCAATGAATGGTTGTTTCTTTTCTATTCTATGTACCTAGTCATAGTCTTAGATTAGGAATAGAATAGGTCCCTGGACGTGGAGGTCCCTCAAGACATGGAGATGATTGAAGGTCGATGTCCATTATGACCCATTTGCACCCAATATATGTTTCGAGTTATTTCGTATTGTATAAATACCCGACGAGTTGCAGGTTTATTTTTTTGTTTCATATTTGTTTCATTGCTTAGGGTTGTATGTTTACTTACTGTCTTGTCTTTCAATTTCAATCGCTTGCTTTCTTTTTCTTGCATAGAAATAGAGTTGCATGAAAACAATCATCCATGCAAGATCATCTTAGGAAACATGACATACCATTAGGTACTGAAAAGGCACTAATAGAAATATTAGCATAACCCAAGTCCCCAAACCTAGAATCTCTAGTTGCGTAGAAATTGAGTGTCCACTTCTGACTCTTGATTAGGTTTTCTAGCCGACCTTAAAAAACGAGGCTAGTAGTAACTCCCGTATTTTTTTAGGTTGTTCTAAATAACTAGATAATAAATAAACCTCTCGTGAGGGGTATGGGTCTCGACGAGACTCACCGTAATTTAGCATACCCACTGTGGAAAGTTCCTAATGGATGGGGTGATGACATCCATGCGAAGTAAAGATTATTGGGAGGGCTACTACGGTAAAGGTACTCCGAAATTGGATATCCACACTCGATCTCCTTTTTTGAGGTGTGTCACTCGTGTACATATGATTTACAACACCTTCCACTGTCATGCGAGGTATGAGCTTGGGAGAGCTCGCGACCTTATATGAGGGAACTCACAATGGTTCATCCCGAAAGGCGAGGTGATGACGTCTTTATGGATGCGAATCGTAAGGAAACTCTCATGGTCAAGTACCCATAAATCCGACATTTTCGTCCCCATCCAAGGGACCCCAAGGGAGTCGAGTTGTGACAAAAGTTTTAATCGAAAAGGAGATTGGTGAGACAATCAAACACATGAAGACTAACAATAGTATGGAGTCATGCTTAGAGCTATTGAATGAATTCTACATGGAGCAAGGCATAATGAGACACCACACTAATGCAAGTGAATCACAACAGATTGCAGAGTTGATGAGCTGAACATTACTAGAGATGGTCCATAAAAATGCTTCCTAGTGCTAACATATGCACTTAGTACAACAAGCTGCCCACGAGCTACCTGATGAATGGATCTTCATCAACTGTGATTTGATATCGGACTTTCAAGTGGTCAGGTAACTTTGCTAATTATTTTGTTATTAGAATATTTAGTTGTATGTATTATATTTGAGTGAGTGATAGCAAGCTCAGTAAGAGGCCAAATAAGTGAATGTTTCTAGGCTATGTACAATATGAGCGGGGTTATCGATTAAGGTGCCCAAAAATTAAATTCACCTATAATCAGCAGATAACTTATATTTGATGAGTCTCCAATACTTCTAGACATGAGTGTTTGTGATGGTGTTTATACGAATCTTAATAGTGTTCAGTGTAAGGTGAAGATGCAACCATAACTCCTAAAAAAGGAAGTACTAACGTGATAATCAACATAGATAAAGCTTATAATGAGGTGGAGCCTATAGAGCCAACAATTTTTGTAACTGTTGAGTTTGACAATGTGAATGTTCAATCTTCTAACAAGTATAGATGCAAAAGTGGTTTTGCATTATTTGTGGTTGAGGAGGTTATGTGGAAAAATTGTTGTGGAGTAATAAAAGTGCATGCGCAATTGGTGTTCAAATGAGGTCCACGGTTCCGACAAAGTTCAAGTGATGCTTAGACTCAAAAGATGTCTCTAGCGGTTTGAGCCCATGAGGGCTGTGGCAAAGTAGCATTGAAGTTCAGATTCCAATGAAGTGATTGCAACTTGGCTCAAACGTCGAGCTAAAGTGAAGATTGTTGAAAATATGCCTCGAGTTTAAGCTCGAAAATGAAACTTTCGTAATTTGAATAATTTCCTAATTTGAGTTGGTTCCCTATTTTAGTTGTTTCATTGTATGATAAGGTTTCCTAAAATGGGTTTTCTATTTTGGATCCACTCTTGTCTATATTTAAGAAGGGTTTTCTTTGTGAAGAGTATCGAAAAGGAGCTTGTGTTCATGAATTACATCCCATAGTGTTTGAACCCATGAAAAATATTGTGGTAAGACTGTGTAATTCCTTTTTAAGATTGAGAGATTTATTTCGTAAAGAATTGTAAATTATGAGAGCTAAATATTATGTAAGTTATTGAGTATAATTGAGAGATGTGAAACACTAAGGCTGCATTTGGCGATTGGAATAAAATTCAAGATATGATAAAATTTATCATATCCTGTGTTTGGTGCCTACTCAAGATAGGATAAAGTCGAATATAAATGGGATATATGCCGGATAAAATTATTTTATAGAGAGGTGGGATAAAGAATGATAGGATTTCTAATATCTATAATAGAAAAAATATTTTTTTGAAATAAAAAATTTATTAAATTAACAAAATTGAAATTATATTTCAATATAAATAATATGTGATTTCTAATAGAAGAAATTCAAAACAACAATTTTTTTTTAATTTAATCTTATTTTTATTTATATATTCGAATTTAATTTTATCTTATAATGTAAATTCAATGTATAAATATATCTTTATTACATAGGTGTTTTAGTGTTTTAGGTATATTAGTAAATTTTTCTATTTAATAAAATTTTATTAGAGACTAATGGAAGGGGAAGAAAGAAATAAAAATGAAATTAATTTCAAAATAGAGGACAATACAATAAAAAGCAAATAAAAATAAAGTAGGCAAGTATTGTGAGAGATTTTTATCATCTTCATTTGTAAAATTTGTAATTCATTTATATTAATATTCTGTTTACAATAAACAATATTTATGATATGATGTGATTATATTCGATTTTAGTATAATCAATAGATAGTGGATAAAATATAACAAAATCTCATGAATTTTATATCTTATCATATCCAATCCAATCCCAGTTAGAATTTCAGACAGCCAAACAAAGCTTAAGAGTCTTTGAGTGAGTCGATTGTGATCTATAGTGGAACTAGGTATAGCCCTCCCATAGACATAGGTTATGCTAATCGAATTATGTAGATCTGGCATTCGATTTATTTCCTTGTGCCATTCATTTATTGATCTATTGCTTGCTTTCCGCAACATTATATGTGTAAGGGACGAAGAAAATTTTTTGCCTTAAGAGTTCTAATTTTTCGCATTATCATATATTGCGAGTTCATACGAGGGTTACAGCGAAACTGAGGGGGGTAGCGGAAAACGTGTTTCCACGAAAGCCCGCGATTGAGTTCATTTGACGGGCTTGGAACGGGAAGGCAACGAAAAGTCAAAATATATGCAGAGATGGGAGACCCACCGGTGCTGCGTTGTTATGGATGGTTTGCAACTCGTGCATGGAGTATATGATGCTCTCTATGTAAAAGAAACATAATATTTTAATTGGTGTGGCATAAATTGCACCTTGCAAGGTTGTCAACAAAGAGAATATTGCCCTGTGTTGATTTAGGTCAAGTTAAATCGACGATTCGTGCTGACCGTTCATCGCGAGAACATTGGCTAATTATATAAATCACTTCGTATCATGGGAACACGATATCAAATATGAGTTATCGCACGTCATAACTGAAGATGTTGGAGGAAGAATACGTAATACTGTTTGTTATAACTAGAAAATTAATTCGAGAATGTTTTAACGAAATAAATAAGAATTGGAGGTGATGTACAGCTAATGGAATCTTTTTAAGACGATTAATTCCTACCAACGGTGCTAAGCAACTTAACGAACTTCGCCTCTTAAGATACAACACCTCGAAAGTATTGGTATCAACACTATACAAACAGGACTCTATCGAATAATTCTTGAAACTGGCACACTTATAAAAACTTGAAAAGAGGCAATGTAAGTTTTTTGCTTCTTTTGGTTCCTTTGGGAATGAAGAATTTCAATTTTATTTATAGAGTTTTGGAGTTCATATACTACATGAATCAAGAATTAAATAGATACATGAATTTAAGAGATATATGAACTCAAAAGATACACTAACGAATGAAATTCATGAATGAAAACAACATATACTTTCATTGATCCATTAACCTATCATAAATACAATAATAAAAACACGGGATTGACATTAATACCACTAGAAAGGGCTAAGGGATGGATCGAATCATGCGTGAAAAGCCGCACTCCAAACCCATACGAATAAAGAAATAACGGAAGAAGAAATACTCCTTCTAGAAGGTCGTCTGGATCAGATGAGGGTCGAAGACTGAGGGCCCTGTTGCATCTAACAATAATTCTTAATTTATTTATTTTGTATAAAGGAGTGTTTAAACCGTGTCTACCTACATTATTCTTGGATGTTTCCTTCCGCCCTCATTTTTGAATCGTTTCCCCTCTCATGCAGAAACATCGTATTGACGAATGAGAGAACGCGAGAGTGGAGAGACACATGCAGTACGATATTGCTCTCTTTCGTAGTAAATGCTTTTGTTTAGGAAGACTTTTTGCTCGAAGACTTTGTCGTCGTCTCTCCAACTCGACCGGCAGGACTAACTATTAAGGCTAAATGCATCACCAGCTCTTGAATTTTCTTGATCACGACGATTCGTTCAATTTTCTTTAATAAACAAGAATATGTTTGTTGATGTAGACTCTAAAGTCAGCTTCTGACGGACGAGCAGCCGACTTGGAATCTCTTTGACTGGTTGCACATTCCTTAGTTTTCTAGGCAAAAGAAAAAAAAATCAAAATGCTTCAAGAGAAATTCAATATGCCAGAACAATAAGAAGAATTGAGTTTAACCCAAATTAGCCTTCCTAAACCTAATAAGCTGGTCTCTGTCCACAATTTTCCTCACGAGCTTCTAGCTATTCGATCCCAAGTAGCTGTAAGATTGGTGTATCAGGGACCCAAATGCATTTGACGACCCAACCGATAGGCCAAGATGCAGCCGCAATCCCAACACACACGCCCCATTGTCCCCAGCTCAATCGCGCCATGACAGCGAACTGCTTCAGGAACTCGATCATCACCACCTGGAGGACTACCGTCACAAAGATGATCCCGAGGAACAGCTTGTTCTTGTGAATGCCCTCGAACACATTCTTCTTCTCGAGCTTCTTCACGTTGAACTCATTGAAGACTTGGCACAGGATGAATGCATTGAATATAATCGTCCGCTTCACCGCCTCATCCATGCTGAAGATCGATTCGCCCTTGAATTGTAGAGTGAGGAGGACGGCCACTTGGTAAATTGCTTGTCCTACCAGATTCCTCCACATGACGTTTGTTATGAGCGGCTCGGTGCGGCCCACAGGGGGCTTTTTCATGAGCTCCTCAGCGGGTAGCTCTGTGGACAAGGCGAAAGCTCCAAGCGTATCCACGATTAGGTTCACCCATAAGAGCTGGAAGGCCGTCAAAGGGACGTCATCGGAGGAGACTGCGGCCACAAAGTTGATCAAAATGGCTGCGATGTTCATCGTGAGCTGGAACTGGATGAACTTCTGGATATTATCATAGACACATCGACCCCACAGCAACACCTTCACCACGGAGGCAAAGTTGTCGATGATGATATCTGAGCTCTCTTTGGCGACCTCGGTGCCTTGGATGCCCATCGAGACCCCAATGTCGGCTTCCTTGAGGGCCAGTGCATCGTTCATGCCGTCCCCTGTGACTGCAACCACATGGCCATTCTGCTTCAGGCATTGAACCATGTGAAGCTTATCGAAAGGCGAGGATCTCGCCAAGACCCAGATATTCTCAACTCTCTCCATGGAATCGTGGAACTCAGCTCCTTCCACAATGGTGTCGTTAGAGGCATCGTCTCTGGGAGTGAGAATACCGCACTCCAAGGCGATGGCCTTGGCGGTGAAGATGTTGTTGTTGGACGCAAATTGCGCAACCCCAAGATCTCCATAACCAGAACAAGAATATGCATAATTAAGCAGAAGAATTAACGCACCTGTTTTGGAATCCATTGATCTTGAAGCGGAAGCGAAAACACAATGTTCCACGCGCAAGTCCTTCTCCTCTATTGCCCTCCGTATCACTGGCTCAATGAGGCGGCCCCCCTCACGTTTAGCGTTAGGTAAACGCCCCTTAGGTGAGGATACATGTGAGAATTTTAGGGTTAGAGGAGAGACTTAGCGCTATTTATAGAGTTTCCAGCTAGGCCCCCTCATTACGGGCCAGGCTCAACTCGGCCCACACTAGCCAGCCCATATTAGACTAATTAAGAAACCTTCTATCTCACCTTAGACCAATTCCCGTAAAACGGTAAACGTTAAATGGTAAATTACAATATCAATTAATGTAGTTGACATTAGGAAAACTCTTACATTCTCCCACTTGGACTATATTAATTGAAATCGTACTGTATGTGCGCACATTGGTCTAGAGATAATTCTTAATAGTCGATCCTATCACATAAAGTTTCAAACACCGAATCATGGCGGTAACTGCATGTATACACACAGAGCCTTCCATGGTCACGAATGTTCTCAACTCTATTGATATGGATCCAATATGGTAGTGTGTCAAATGGATAACATCTCTCATAGAGATATCTCATTTGTCAGTTACCATTCTCTTACCTTAAGCGTCACAAAAACTTGTGCCACTAGAGAATGTCCATTCTCTTACCTTAAGCGTCACAAAAAACTTGTGCCACTAGAGAATGAATTTATGGTTCCATGAACCCACATATGTCTTGTCCTTACGGTTAACCATTATTTATATACAACAAGACATATGGACAAGGCTAATAACCGTATGCCCCTAGCTTTCACTCAAGGTTTAAGCAATACCTTGAGACTTTAACAATATATATATTTTCAACATAATAACAAACCATTCAAAAACATTTTATTGAATGCAAAAGTTGACATATATATATATATATATCAAAATGTTACTAAATTGTAACAAAAAACAGATGTAAACAATATTCAAAGAAAAATAAAACAGCTCCCACTAAATAACAGCATCCCAAGATGCTCCTAAGCCCATGCTAATGACATGTTGCTCAAATATACATGGACGTAGGCCTTTAGTTAGTGGATCTGCAACCATATCATCTGTAGGAATATAATCTACTGCAACGTCACCATTCTGTACTAATTCCTTTATAGTCAAAAACTTGACCTCCATGTGTTTAGACCCCTTAAGACTTCTATTGTTATTAATAAACAACACATTCAAAAATACTTTTAAGTGCACTGACACAAGGTACACCATTTAATTAGATTTTCTCAATATCTAAATAAGGACAATGTGATAGATTCAATCCATCACCCTTAACAATAGGAGCAATTCCTAGCTTGCAATAATGTATATTGAATATTTCCAATATACAATCAGCAAATGTCCTCCGAGAAAATCTAATATAATATGGCAAAAACAATTCTGACAAACCTTAGTACAAAGGATAAAAGATGCCTCAATGTCATTACTTGTAAACAAAATATCATGTACATAGTGTATGAGAAAAATAAATTTCCCCCCACTGACCTTGCAATATATTGAATTACCTTGTTCTTAATTGAACAAAATAACAACACTATGAAACTTTAATAATATTGTCTGGAAACTTGCTTAAGACCATGAATTAAGACTTTTCAGTCTACACACAAGTTTACTTGAATCTGCTGCAAAATTCTCCAGTTGCACTTATATAGATTTTATATCTCTTTGATGTAACTCCATATAAAACTATCAATGCCACGTTCACTCTGAAAGAATTAGTAAATAAATAATTATTTCTTCACTAACTATCCACCCTTCTTTCAGAGTAAAAATATTATTATCCTTTTTCTTTATGGCATTTAATCACATACTTAATTAAGAACAAGAAACGACATTTATATAAGTTGCTAAAACAACCATGTAATGGATATTGTAATTATGCTCTCACAAATAGACTATATAGTCTGATGATATAACTGATCGTCTTTCCCTAACAAATCTCCTTAATAAAGCTGCAACCACTTCATTTTGCACTTGAGAGGTTTAAGAAATTTCATTATAAACTATATCAAGAATAGTACCTTAAACCTCAACAAGTTTAATCTATGGTACAGGAGATTCCATAATTATCTGTATAGATAAAGACAAAAACACAGTAACCACCATCATACTATTATCTTTAATAGTTTGAGAGCAGCTATCCTCTATAATTACGTCGATCTTAAGAAATTTTAGAGTATGTGATTCCATAATTCTTGTACCTTCTTTAGGGTCATAAGATCAATACCCCTTTTAACAATCTAGATAAGATACAAAATAATAACGAGTGGATCTAAATTCCAACGTACTTAATATTGGATTAGATAACCTCACTCCTGCATGACACCTCTAAATTTAATATGATTCAAGTAATCTATGCCCAATCTATAACTCAAAAGAAGTTTATAAAACAACTTTGATAAGGACACTTTTTGTATGTGAAAAAGTTGCTTTCATAATATCAACCCACAGAAGACTGGATAAATTAGTTTTACTCATCATACTCATCACTATGTTCACAATTTAAAATTTGAAGCAGTAAAAATCTCAATAATAGTGGAATTATTAATTACAGAAAAAATGACTGAAAAACCAAGCAATGTATATAATTAGCATCATGTGAGCAATGTGTAACTTGACACACAAGTACACATCCAGAGAGTTACATGCATAATCATATAATCACCTTTGGGCAGAATACATGACATGCAATTGTAAATTCCCCACATGATAGCGGTTATAAGAATATATTCCAATCTTCGTGAATTCATCACCTTTGGGCAGACGAACCACTAGGATCAGTCACTCCCCCACCACATTATCATGTATCCCTCTATGAACTAATACACAATCACCTCCTTTGGGAGTATGACCATACATTAGACCAGGAGACATCCCAATCATTATATGAGACAGATATTTCTCAAACCCAATCAAGCGTGCCACTTTGGCGGTCACTACTCAATTGAATTCTTCAAATTCTCTCATACCAGGGATATAAACTTTACTCCTCACATACACCATATATATGTGATTTTAACTTTAGTGATAGGGGCAGTAAATCACCAAAATCACATATTATGCTAATTACACTGCTTTATATTATTAATAAAAATTAATCATACATATATATATAGCGAATCTGAAAAACAGATTCCAATGAGATCACTGTTCACAGCAACACAAGAAAATTCTCATAACATAGAAGCAAGCATCTCTTGTGCACCCCGATTACTGATAACTAGAACAACATTAAAGAATGTTAATCTAGAATATCTCTCACAAATTAACATCAATAGTAATGCAGGGTACACCAAATCGACAAGCTTGACAGCTAATCCATTATCACTCATGAGTTCATAAGGCAAAACATGACTCCAAGGCCAACGGCTAATTCCTCTGTGGATTACAATTATCATTGTAATCAATCAGTGGCCTATTAATTGAGTCAAACCAGATAACCAAATATCTAAACCAGATAATCAATCAGTAGATACTATTGCTCTGCGTAAATGTTGTCATACTCCTTATCCATAAAAAATATTCAACTTGATAGACATTAACAAGTGACCATATGAGTTCATGTACAATATGCAGTTACTTAATTGACATGCATTACCCACATTCAACAGATGTGTTAATCAGTACAATCAGTTTGGTCACGAGTTCTTAAGACGTCTATCATTCAAAGATTACCAGTGTGTAAAGGAGTATACTTAAACAACAAAAATTTTATAATCAATACATACCTTAATTACTATCCCATAATGGTTATATCTCATCAAGCCAACTTCAATTCACAATAAAGTTTAATTTTTTATTAATGAATCACACCATTATAATATTTATGTGATAACAAACCTGTAACCCAACACTTATATTTCCAAAATCACAGAAAATATAAGAAAAATACGCAAAAATACACTAAAAATACACGTATTTAGGGTTCCATATGTATTTTCACATCCATAAAATTATCAAAAATGTAATATAAATACACCACGAGATAAAGGACGGCCATACGAATCCAACGCCGTCAACCACGCGCCGATCCAACGCTCCACGCGCCCGCACGCGCCGCCTGAGTGCGCGGCGCGTGGAGTACACGCGCGAGCCACGTCCCGC